>CAWZYM010000300.1:615000-895000 GCA_963966185.1 Rhabditoides inermis | reverse complement strand
GGGCGGGAGCTGCGAGTAGGCCTTGACACGCTCCTCCACCACCCGAGAGAAGTCGGCGTGAGGGATCACCTAGAGGGATTCTCTCTCTCCCTCTCTCTCTCTCTCTCTCTCTCCCTCTCCCCCCCTCTCCTCTCCATACCTCGTTGACGAGTCCAAGCTCGTGAGCATCACCAGCCGACAGCTTCTTGCCAAACAGAAGCACCTGAAAAAAATGTTTCAATGTACAATACACTACAGTACCCATAACGTACCTCGGACGCCTTGAGCTGTCCCATCAGTTGAGGGAAGGTGTAGGAAGAACATCCCTCGGGCGACTGACCGAGAGCGGCAAAGGGAGTGTTGAAGGTGGCCTGAAAGAGGGCGATGAGTAGGCGTGGCCACAGGGGGCGTGTCCTCACCGTGTCCGACGCGAGCACCAGGTCAAACATGGGCAGCACAGTGACTGCGATTCCGATCGCCGGTCCGTTCACTGCACAGATCAGAGGCTTCTCGTGGTTGATGTAAGACTGAAATTCAAAGTACAGTATCCTAGCTATAGCAACAGCTACAGTACCCCGTCCAACTAATACCCACACTCACCGCCACATACTTCTTCAGCCAGACGGCAGCCGTCTCAGCCATCTCCTTCACCTGAAAACAGAAGATTAAACTGTTTGTTAAACATTAATTGTTTCATAAACATTAATTGTTTGTTAAACAAGTTTCTTTCAATGATATCTCACAAGACTCAAGTACATCGATCAAGTAGTTGAACATGCAAATAATTATAATTTAAGACACAAGAGATATTTTTATTGTATGTTATTGTGATGTTTATTGTGACTTGCACTACTAGTTTACCAAATCCAACGTTGTCCAGTTTCACCATATCCCAACCACTCAACATTGCGATTCAAACCTCTCTGCTCGAACAAAACTACAGTAATCCGCATTTCCAATTTACAGCACATTACAAGCAGAATATATACGTATATAGAGTATACCGAATGCAGAGTACCGAACCTCGGCCGGTCCCATGGTGGCGGCGGCGGTGAAGTTCTTGAGGTCGTTGCCCGAGCAGAAGAAGTTGCCAGTGCCTGCCATCAGTCGTCAACATCAAATGTGGCCCAAACTATGGTTCTACTAGAATGGTGTTGTGTAAGTTTATTTTAGAAATTGGCACGAAATTCTCTAATAATTTTGGAATGAAGCGTAACGTGACAGGTAGATCCCCCCAGAATACCCACACTCCACTAACCGGTGATCATGGTAACACTGGTGGTCCTGTCCTTGCTGGCAGCGTCGAGCGCCGCCCCGAGGCCCTCGTACATCTCCGGGGTGATGGCGTTAAACTTGGTGGGGCGGTTCAGAGTGATCTTGAAAACCTTGCCCTCGACCGAGATCTGAAAAGTTACAGTTTTCGCAAAAAAAAGTTGGGTAGCACGATGAACGCCAAGAATGCCAAGATCGAGATCCGTCTGCTCACATCGAGTCCCTGTACGGGCTTGAGGTCTCCGACCGTGCTGGCGGGGGCTTGCGCAGCGTCCGCCTTCGACAGCTCCGACACGATCTTCGCGTACCCAGACATAGCCGATTCCTAAAAATATACAAATACAATATCAATCATCATTTCGTAACCGGTTTGAAACTCGATTATCGATCGATACCTTGCTAGAGCCCTTGAGCTTGGCCCACGCGTCGTACTTGGCGCGGCCGACAAAGTCCATCATGCCCGGGCGGGAGCCGGCCACGTCACCCGAAGTCGCCTGTAAACCAGTAAACAAATAAATAGGCATGTTACAAGCAAAACAACTTGTAAACAAACTTTAACCAACCTGCTTGAAGTGGGCGTAGATGTCGAGCTTGGTGTTGTTGTCGGGCTCCTCGGAGAGCTTCTTCAGGTTCACCTGCGCCTGCTGGAATGCGTCGGCAGGAGAGGCGAACGCCCTGGAAGGGAAGGGGTGAACAAACAAGTAAACAACAGTAAACACACCTGGCGGAGGTCTGGAATCCGCGGACGAACCCGCCCAGCACGGCTCCCGAACGGCTCAGCATGGC
This sequence comes from Rhabditoides inermis, assembly GCA_963966185.1. NCBI lineage: Eukaryota > Metazoa > Nematoda > Chromadorea > Rhabditida > Rhabditidae > Rhabditoides > Rhabditoides inermis. The sequence goes on along the minus strand of CAWZYM010000300.1, from coordinate 892,963 downwards.
TGCTGCAGATGAAATGAGCAAGTCACGGAAAGGTAACCAGCGAAATGGAGGAGCAATCAGACAAAATTCGGAAAATGAAGATGACCGAGCCGAGTAAACGCGCGCGGCGAATGAGCGAGCCAGCAGTGAGAGTGGTTGTTTTGCCGCGATGTGTGACCAAAGTACGCAGTGGGATACAAACTACACCACGCAGCGGAGAGGGTTTTGAAGATTAGATAACAACGCAGACTGCGGCGGTGATTCGCCAATTGACATGATAGTGAGATAAAAACGATACCAAGCTACATGATAGTGAGTAAAGGTGAAAGAACAGTAGATTCATATGATGCAGAATGGGTGGAGCTTGGTGATGATCGGCGGGAGAGAGAGATAGAGCGAAGAAGACTGAACAAAGGACAAAGTACAATGATATCGGGGAATATCCCAGTTTTGTACGGATCGCCACCCGCCGTTCGGCTGGTTCTACAGTAAGTAAGAAGCAAATTACAGTAACCCAAACTACAGTAACCAAAGCAAACTACCGTATACCTTGTTGCCAAACTTGCAACTCGTGAGCATTTCTCTCCGGTGCATTCCGGGCTGTCTCCTCTCTGCGCGGTCATCCTCTCCCGCGTCCCCAATACGCAAGCACCAGCCAGCACCACCACATGCACATGGAGAACCATCCGACGTGGATGCCGCCCGGACAGCAGTGGCACAATGTCGCTCACCAAGGAGCCAACCAGGACTCTCAGGGAGGACACTGGGGTTGGTATCAGCACCACCCGACGCCAATGCACGATCCCGTCCCTCCTGGATTCGAGAGTGTGTCCGCCTCCAGAGAGAGGAGGAGAGAGGAGAGAGAGAGAAAACCGACTGATGTGAGTCATGGACAGGGAGGCGGCGGAGGAGGAGGAGAAGAAAAGCTATACGGCCCTGCGGGCCGAGCGGTTCTGCGAGCCGTTAAGGGAACCCAAACAATCGGCGCTTCGCGCCGATCCTAATGAACCGGCTCAAGGAGAAGAACATCAATCTCTCCCACTCGTTCTGTATCGCCCAGCTCCTCATCGAGGAGTACGCGACCGTCAAGGACGAGCTCTTCACCAAGGTCACTTTTCGGATACTTTGAAACTACTACTTTGTGATGTAATGAAGAATCGAGAAACGCAGACACTAATATGGACTGAGTGAGATGATTGCAGTGGTTCGCTGAGTACATGGTCGATCTCCGGATTCATGCAGACGCGTCGTTCCGCCTGCTAGTCGCAGAGAACCCGCGCATGTGATTATCTGTATCGGTCTAGGTTGGCAATAATGATTGCAGTGTCAGCTATGCGGATTTGCGTCGCGCGGCCGAATCCGATCCCCGGTGGATCGAGTACAACGGCGTACGGCGAGAACATGAAGAGGAAGATGCTCTTTCAGCAATTGAAGGAGGTGAGACTGCGATTCGTTGGTAATGAAACATGATCACAATCAGGAGAGGAAGCGGGAGATGGAACGGATCGAGTCGGCAAGCAGCTCATGCTGAATACCAAGAAGTTCCATCAACACAAGACTCATCACTTGAACTAACCAACTAGTACTGCAACATTGTTAATTAACGTTTTTTTCTAGTATTCACCCAGAAGTTGTGCTACCAGTTTGCAGGATGATATGAAAAAAGAGTTGTGTCGATAATGCGTGTACAGTGTACAGAACATGACGAACTGTTTGTAGTTGTGCTTTCCATTTCGCAATTTCTGTGATGCTAAAGACGGCAAAACTTTGAAAAGACGCACTAGCTTTTTCCATGGTTGGGTCCGGGCACGAAATTTTCATATGAATGATACGGTAACTAAGAGCTTTCTTGATTTTGCGAGCTTCAACATAAATTGATGATAAATGGTATCGATACGGGCGTCATTGCTTAGCGATGAACGCAGAGCCATTGCTTGCTATGGCGCAGCTGGTACGCGATAAAAAGTGGACAAAAAAACGTTCGCCTTGCAATCACGAGTCGCTGGTTCGAATCAGCCAACGAGTTTTGCTATAACTCGTCGGATGATTCGTACAGTCAGTCTTCGAACCATCTCGTGTAGAATTCAGTAAACCCTTTACGATTTTTGTCCACTATATCGCGTATCGAGAAACGCAAAACGCAATCTGTGATGAGACGATGTATACACATCATGGTAGATCCAAATTGATCAACTGACGTTGACAGCAAGCCAAAATACAGCTCGAGGAGATCTGCTTACTGATTCGATATGTCAAAGGGAAACTTATGGAAATGTAGAGTGAGGAAAAGAGAAAATATGACAAAAAAGTAATATGACAAAAAAATCTGAAGTTCCAGACAATCTGGACGCGCAGGTAATCTATTCAGTGTACGATAACTTCAGTGACCAGGTATGTAGTGAGAGCAGTGCTAGAGCGATAGTGTTAGAGTGGCGGCAGTGGCAACCTCGTGGCCTCATGGCGCAATGGTAGCGCGTTCGACTCCAGATCGAAAGGTTGGGCGTTCGATCCGCTCTGGGGTCAAAATCTTTTGTCTCGTACAGTTTTACATAGTGAATTCAGCCGTGCTAATTATTCTTTCCAAAACGTATAACTTCAAGTTTTATAGTACTTTGTAATTTCAGTTTGTGGAAGTTATCGCGGAGGGGCTCACTGCTCGACGATTCCATCCACTGGAGGCTGCAATGAGAAACGCGAGGAAACTCGCAGTCGAAATACACAGACGGAGCCCTGTTATAAATAAACTAGGATTCATGGATGTTTGCAGTTTGCGTTTCTCAAACTCCCAGCTCATGTACATGTACATGGTCCAGCTCATTTACATATCCACAGTAGTATTCTTCAGTATTCTTCTACTCATTATGATAGTCACAGTATTTCTTCGATAATATATCCGATGAACTAGCTACTGACTAAGACGGAGCTTTTCGAGGAAGAGATAGAGGTGTCGGAGAAAGAATGAGGGAAAAATGAGGGAGCGCACAGGAGAAAGAGAGAGAGAGAGAGAGAGAGAGAGAGAGAGAGAGAGAGAGAAAGAGAGAGAGAGAGAGAGAGACTAATAAATTAACTATGAACTAAAACTTCGCACTGAAGAGTCTCTCTCTTTCTGAGAGTGAGAGAGAGAAAGAGACAAAGAAAGAGGAGAGGGGAGAGAGAGATAAGTATACTATGAACTAACTATAAACTACCAATAGACGCCACCACTTTCGCACTAAAGAGAGAGAGAGCCCATCGGTGCATCCCTCGACGACGTGTCAGACGGGTGTTAAAGATAATTTTTAAAATGTAAAGACGCCAATATATGTAAACTGGCACGGTGAACTCGATTCCGTCGTCAAAAGACACCCTTTACTAACTAAAATCGCGAGATATGAGCAGATAAACGTTGTTTTTGCATTGCCACCGAAATTCAGTACTGAAAGTGAAATTCATGGTGTATGAGTAGGAGAGTGAGATCCGGACGGCCGGGAGGAATCATTTAAATTTTTATTTGAAAAGAGTGGATGACTACAAAGACTTTTTCACCTCACTTCCGTTACCACTGAAGTGAACGAAATTGTGACCTTCAAATTCAGTACTGAAACTCCAAATTATGAAACAAGAAGTGGATAGGGAGACTCGGATTGCCGAGAGGAATCGATAGAGCAATTGATCGCCTTGATCGGTTGACCCTGTGACCCACTACGACGCCTCACTCTGTTTGAAGCCCGCCGCCATAGCCTCACCTCGGCGTCGTGTACCCCGCGATGACGTGCCAGCCGGCTTGTAGAGGTCAAACTTGAAAATCTCTCTATTGAAATAGGGGTAAGCTGACACGGAGAATCCGATTCCGTCGAGAAAACACGACAATTCGGCCTCCTTCACTATGTAAAGTCGCCAAATGTTGCCGAAATGCGCTGAAAATTGGAGGAGACATCAGATGACGTGAGTAGAAGGCCCATGTCAATTTGTGTGACATGAAACGCAAAGATACGCCCGCGGCGAGCCCCAGAAGAGTGACTCGGAGAGAGAAATCGCCTCTATTCGACTCTTCGGCGGGGTAGGCGAGGGATTTGTCTAACCGGCGCAGACAGCGAAAACAGGCCTTAAACGACGGAATTGGAGCGTTTCTGACGCCGTGGCGTGGAGCGGAGAAAAGTGGTGAAGACGTGAAAATTGACATGGCAATAGTTTCTGGCTTCCTCTACAAACGAGCGTTGACAGAATTTTGATGCGCGGTCTGTGAGAGGCGCCAGAGATCGCACAAAAAACAATCGCGCGCGAAAAGAGCGATTTTGCGACGATTTTGCGAGAGGTGTTGCGAGAAAACGAAAAGAGATAGAGACTTGAAATCTGCAGGAGATAGAGAACTAATATAGAGGTAGGTGCTGGTGAAAGAATGAGGGCGTGACTGCCTCGGGCGAGCCCCTGCGACTGCCGAAAAAGAGCGCGACGCGCGCGGAGCGATGTCACAATGGTCACATGTCCCCTTTGCAATAACGAAAGTATATATATAGAGAGCGCGCTAGTCTCACACTCTCTAGTGAGCGCGGATCGCGCGTGTCGCGTTTTTCTCAAAACATCCAGCGCACATTCCCCTCTTATCCGTCGCAGCCATCAGATCACCCCAGTCTCTTCGAACACACAGTGAGAAACAAACTCCTTCCCTCCCTCCCGTTCATTCACACAATCACTTATCCGCTCGCGTCTCTGTCTCGATAACCGCCCGAGGCTATATTTCACGTAGCTCTGTGTCTCTGGTGATCGCGCGCTCTCTCGCGTGCTCTCTCTCGCTCCGTGCCGACCGGTGCATTGCTTGTGTCTGGATGACCGCCACCCCTAGTCTTTCCTCCCTCTCTAAAAAAATCCGCGCTGTCTTCTGTCGGCTTCTAATTTATTCCGCAACTTTCTATTAAAACTGCTACAAAGTCTTTTTAATTTGAATTTGTGTTTGCAGGATGTTGCCCCTCTTACTGCTCGCTCTCGTCTCTCTCTCGCTGTGTGAGCCTATCGAGCCCCCTCAGCAGCCCCCGCTGCCCTTCGTCCCCCGACTCCTCAGCCCCAATGACAAGCTGCTCATGGCACAAGTGGTAAGTTCACTAAAATTCTTAGAGTCACAAAAAAGATTGGCACTTCTATTCCCTATTTGATTTCAAAAAATGAATCGGCAACTGCATGACAAAAACAGAAACTTCTTCCGCGAGCTTGCACACTATTCAGTAATTCAGTCTATGTCCGTTTGTAGGTGTGGCGTCACGGGGACCGGTCGCCGGTGCAGACATACAAGACGGGGCTGCACAACGAGAGCGAGTGGCTGAACGGGTGGGGAGAGCTCACGCAGGCGAGTCAACACACACACACACACACACACACACACACACACACACACACACACACACACACACACACACACACACACACACACACACACACACACACACACACACACACACACACACACACACACACACACACACACACACACACACACACACACACACACACACACACACACACACACACACACACACACACACACACACACACACACACACACACACACACACACACACACACACACACACACACACACACACACACACACACACACACACACACACACACACACACACACACACACACACACACACACACACACACACACACACACACACACACACACACACACACACACACACACACACACACACACACACACACACACACACACACACACACACACACACACACACACACACACACACACACACACACACACACACACACACACACACACACACACACACACACACACACACACACACACACACACACACACACACACACACACACACACACACACACACACACACACACACACACACACACACACACACACACACACACACACACACACACACACACACACACACACACACACACACACACACACACACACACACACACACACACACACACACACACACACACACACACACACACACACACACACACACACACACACACACACACACACACACACACACACACACACACACACACACACACACACACACACACACACACACACACACAATGAGACAATGAGACTGTTCACACTGCCGGCGGGGTATCGAGAAACTGTACCAGTACGTATACGACATAAAGGTATTAGTAAACGTTGATCAGATTATAGATAATAATGCTGACAATGATAACGTAATTTGTAAGCAATTTGAAGAATGAAACAACGACAAGAGGGAGACTGGGAAAGAAACATTAGTATTGCTTATTTTCCAAGTTTGGTTACATTTGTTGTGTTTGCAGCATATTTGCGTTGCATTTCTGCTTGTAGCATCTGGCTATCCTTATATCGCTCTCTGAAACATGATAGAAATTGAGATTTTCTATCTTGTCACCTGAATTGCTCATTTGCCCTGTCCTGTTCTTTCGACTTCTTTTTCAATCGCTCTTCATCGCGACCCTCAGTTACAATTTTAAAAGGAGTGATTGTCTCTTTACCTTACTTAGTTCTTCTTCTCACCAATTGGTCAAACTTCTCCATGGAGTATGCCAAGATTTGCTTGCCAAAGTTTCGCGCGCTCAAAAGCAGACCGTTCAAACCCAATCAATAATCATCTGTAATCAATTATCAATAATCACAATCAATCAATCTGCAAAGTAGTGGCGAATGCGAAAAGAATGATCGAGTGTGAATAAGGTTGGGAAGGCGCAAGCAGAGAAAAGAGCGAAATGAACAATTCAAGCAGTCCAGTGAGACACAAAAACAATTAGTCACCTCCGCTGGAGGTGGCGGAATGAGAATGAGCGAGTATCATAGATAGCTGTATCATAGATATATGTCAAATGTTGGGGGATGGCACAGGCACTTCAGTCTCCCGTGCCCCTCAATGCGACTTCCTCGATTGCAGCTGGGTATGCGTCAGCAGTACGCGCTCGGTCGGGTGCTCTATCGCCGCTATGTCGCCCCCGAGTCGCCCTCCATGAGGCCCCTCCTCAGCAACACATACAATGCAAAGGAGGTGCGTGTCTCACACCTCTCTCTCTCTCTCTCTCTCTCTCTCTCTCTCTCTCTCTTTCTCATTATGACCTCTTTTCTTCTACCCGTTTCTATATCAAACTTTGTGTTCATCGGTAGACCAATGTATGTATGCCTGTTTTGAGGTGTACATCCGCTCCACCGACGTGAACCGCACTCTCATCTCTGCCTATGCCAACATTGCTGGAATGTTCGCTGGCGGAGACGCGGGAACTGATTTCCCCGACTATGTGCGGTGAGGGATACTGTAATGTAATGTTTCGTTTTTACCTAATTACAAGAATAACACTGCAAATCTATTTGGTACACTGGTGAAACGTATCTGATGGTGCTTCTTCACATCGCGTAATCGCGTTGTTGCAAACACTTGCATTGTTCCGGCTACGGCTAGTTCTGTTGTAAATAGATGACAAGTTGACAAGTGATAACAATGAGATGTCTTGGCCAAGGAGGCATGGCCGAGGGCGAACTTGCAGATACTGACTATCTCTCTACCATATGTCATATGTTTGCTTTTCAGCTGGCCGTCGTCGTGGACTCCCGTGCCCGTGCACACCATCGATCTGGACGAGGACTATGTTAGTGAGAACATATGTATATCGATTCATCAACCACAACATAACACCCATCTATGTATGTATCATAAGCGAGGACATCATTTCACTACACTAATAATCTACTCTTACGTAACGTTTCACGCATATTACAAATGGAGAGGTGCGATAAATGACTAATCGGTATAGCTCGTGGTTGTTTATTAGAACCACATGAACGCATGATCCACATAGATCGGCAACGTGTTCGCGCCGTGTCCGCGGGCACAGGAGCTGGACAGTGAGCTGCGAAACTCCACCGAGTTCCGGCAGGTCACCAAGGACAACCAGGTACTCTCTCTCTCTCTCTCTCTCTCTCTCTCTCTCTCTCTCTCTTTCTCTCCCTCTCTCTCTTCCTCAGCTGGCGTCGTTCCGTCCAATGCTTCGCTGTCGACAAATGCTGAATAAAAAGTGAATGTTAGAAAAGTAGTATATTTCTTTAAACTTCTCTCCAGGACTTCCTGGATTGGCTTTCGGAGAAGACTGGGGAGAAGATCGACCTCACCAACATATATCTCATCAACGACGTCCACCACATCGAGGTGGTTTAAAAACTATTTATGAATTCATGTCAGCTTGCCACTACGACTACAGAAAACTAAATAACACTTATCCGAATAATATATTTCCAGCTCCTCTACAACAAGAGCCAGCCCGAGTGGATCACGCCTGAGGTTAGTTTTTTTTTCAAAAGTTGTTTATATGTCTGATTCAAAAATCTTTGAAACACTTTAAAATGGGTTGTGCGATTTTCTGCACGTAATTTCGCAGTGAATCATATCAGCGATCATTTCGATTTTATAGTTTGCAATCACCCTTTCATTATAGGTGTCTGCCCGTCTGCGGAATCTCACACAGATTGCCAATGAGTACACGTATGGCATCGGAAAGCCATATGTACCCGAAATGATCAAGCTGCGAGGAGGTGAGAGGGGGAGAGAGAGAGAGAGAGAGAGAGAGAGAGAGAGAGAGAGAGAGAGAGAGGGAGAGAAGAAGAGAGAGATCCCTTTATCAGGATCGATGCTGCGCGCCATCATGCAGAAGATGTATCACAAGCTTGCCTGCGAGAAGGTATTTAGGTACTTTCAAAACAAAAGAATATGCATTACTTCTATGCAAAACTTCTATAACTTCTAACTTCTATACGAAGAGTGGTGAGCTGAAACTGTCAATGAATTCCTTCGTCGCGTTTTGAGAGAAAAGTGAAGCGTATCAAACATCACAAACGCATAACACAGATTCACATGGTAAATGCGTAAAAAAACAAGAGTAATATGTTCTTCTTTCCAGGCAATGGACGGAGTCGACTGCAAATGGATGGGACCGCTCAAGTACTACGCATACTCCGCCGTCAGTCAGCACATGCATTTGTTTCATCTCTCTTTATCTATCTATCTCCCTCTCCCTCTCTCTCTCTCGCATTTCCTCTCTTTCAGCACGACACGACTGTCGCCGCCTTCCTCACCACACTCGGAGACGAGGAGAGAGTGATCAGGTAGGGCAATCAGCATAGTAAAACTATTCACTTTCCCCATCTTTCTGTTCCTATCTTTCGCTATCTACCTTTTAGGTCACATCAATATTACGTATCACCACATTAATAGTAAATCATTGAAATAAACTTACTTTCCAAACAATCTGGTTGCAGGGGAGGTCTGCCGAAGTACACAGCCTCCGTGTCGGTGGAGCTGTGGGAGCTGGAGGGAGAGGGGCCGGCAGTCCGGGTGAGAAGGGGGAAGGGATGGAGAGGAGATGGGGAGGGGCATGTGGGTGTGATTTCAATAACCACCACCTCCCGTACTATCATGTTGTTCTGGCAGAAAGGTCACGAGTTGTGCCTATCGTGTACCTACGAGACATATGTGACAATATGACAATATTAAATGAGAATATGATATCTCGTTGCAGATCTTGTTCCACGGAGCCTTCCACCACAACTACCACGTCATCACACATCTGACAAAAGGATGCCCCAGCAACGCAGAGTTCTGCTCCCTCAAGGTCAGGCATCCTCTCTATCCACTCATATTCCCTCCCTATCTCGTTCTCCCTCTCCCCACTCTCTCCCTCCTTCTCTCTCTCCCTCTCTCTCTCTCTTCAACCCTCTCTCTTCAGGTCTTCGAGAAGCGTTCCCGTGCCTTCATGCCTACCAACATACAGAAGGAGTGTCGCCCCCGCGGCTCCCTCTATCCCCACAACAAGTTCCAGAGAAAACTCAAGGCTACCGAGGACTTCTAGAAAGAAGGAGAAAGAGGAGATTATTTATGATGATAAATGATAATGATTCGTTATGTATATCATTGATGGGGACTGTATCACGATCACAAAGCCATATTTGTATCAAACCGCGGAAATGTCTCGTATACAGTACAACTATGGGAGAACACACATTTTTCTGTTAAATTTTGAGCTGATTTCGAAGGGAATGAAGCACTTATTCTACTCCCGGAAGCTTCTTATTCTACTCCCGGATTCAACTTTCCTGACGGAAACAAGTACAAAAGTATTTCATGATGAAAAGAAATCAAACACTCATAAAACAATTCTGCGTAACTCTCACAACACAAAAACCTCCCCGTAAATTCAATACATAAATCATCTGTACATTAATTACACGATAATTCACAAACTAAGCATGCTACATTCAAAATCGAAAAAGTAAGTTGAGCGGGTTGAGAATTGGAAACTGTGTGGCTGATGAGAAACTCACATCCTGTTCACACCGGACCAGTCAAACTTGCATCGCAGAAGATAGCGCTGCTCCACCTGCGACGTGTTGTAGACGATGAATCTGAACAATAATTACATCAAACCAATACAAGATGAGACTAAACTAAATTGATCGACAAAATAACTTTCAATCAATAAATCAGGACAGTAAGGGGAAATGGCGACTGACTCGTTGTGCATCATGGGACATCCCAGGTTGACGACCATCTCTCCCTTGGGAATCACGTAGCCATCGGGATGCTGGAAATCGCCTGCCGGATCCGGACCAAGGAGACCCTTGCCTAAAAAGGCAATCACAAATGTTTGATAACATATAGCATAACATATAGCTTCCGCTATCAAACCATAGACATGAGCTTACATTTGACCGAGTCGAATCCGGGCTTGATGGCCTCGTTGTGGTGGAACGTATACAGACGCTCGTCCTGCTGGCCCAGCGCCACGTCCGACAAGAGCAGAAGACCGTCGTCGCCTAGAACAAGCCCATACAATTACGTGTGTCATCAGTCTTCGGAAATTCCATTCGAAACGTCTTTCAGATGCAGAGTAAGCAAATAATGTTGTAGGGTGGAGGGACTGACGGCAAGAACAATATACAGACCAGAAACTCACCGTACTGCTTGATGTGACAGTACTTGGCCGATTTGGAGATCATATCCGCAAAGTACAGACCGTTGCCGAACAGCTTGCCGTGCTGAACACATCATAAGTTGGATTGAACAGAAACAAGTCATCAAGTATCACGACGTACGGCGGCAATGTGCGGAGGGGCGATGCGCAGTCCCTGGCTGAGGATGCCTCCGAAGTTGGCGACAGCCGAGCCGTGCCACAGCAGACGCCGGTTGCCAGTCTGGCTGGCGAACTGCGCAGCCTCTCCGTGGCGAGAGATACGCATCACCTACAACATAACCCCAATGACATCACTCATTTGCACACACAACACACAAGTAGGCTACCACTACAGTCCACTCACATCGACGAGTTTCACACGGTACATGGCATACTCGACGCTTCGATTGAGGGGAGTGGGCGGGAGCCAGCCCTGCGCTGACGTCACGTAGTCAGAGATGTGAACATACTCGGCCGAAGCAGGATCCACTACCTCAACAAAACACAGTTCGACTCTCTTCAAAACACTTTCCCCCGCACACCTGCATGTCCGTGTTGAGCTTGTCGTAGTAGACGTCGACGCAATCGCGGCCTTCCAGCACTCCCTTCGCCTCCTGCACCACACCGTACGCAAACTCCACCTCCATCAGAGAGTCCAGCATCTCCACCTTCTTCTGAAAAACAAAATATCACGCATTACAATTACGACGAATCTAACCGAAATAAAATTTTCTTCAAAAAGTACTTGCGTAAAGAGATGAACTTTGTCTTATCCCAATGCAGCAAAAGCACATGCATAAAACGTTTACAAATACTAACACAAACCTGCACCTCTCTCTCCTCTCTTTCTCTCTTCTCTTTCCCATTTTTTTTTTACTTAATCCTTACTCTCTGTATATCGTTGTGTTCACTGGTTAGTATCAACAGAACATTTCAGAATGCGCAGGTTTGTGTTAGTATTTGTAAACGTTTTATGCATGTACTTTTGCTGCATTGGGATAAGACAAAGTTCATATCTTTACGAAAGTACTTTTTGAAGAAAATATATGTCCTTTTGTTAAATTTCATAGAAATTTTTGATATTTGCTGAATTATGACTATTCATCTGGATTCTATCTATCAAAAACTTATATATATATATATATATATATATATATATATATATATATATATATATATATATATATATATATATTATATATATATATATCCCTCTGTTCTTTCTCTTCCTCTGTTCTTTCTCTCTTCCTCTGTTCTCTCCTTCTCTCACTGTTCCTTCTCTCTCGCTCACTCTCTCTCTCTCTCTCTCTCTCTCTCTCTCTCTCTCTCTCTCTCTGCCCTTCTCTTCTCTCTGTCTCTCTATCTCTTTTTGCTCTTCTCTCTCTATCTCGGCCCTTCTCTCTCTTCTTACTCTCATGTACCACAGATCACACGTTACGTTTCGGATCGCCGTTACGTTTCACAAAACGTTTTCCCCCACATATTTTCTCACTACCAATTGGAGTCGCGTCTACTGCGCTCTTCTTTCTGGTTATAGTTGACGGACCCAAAACACTGCAAACCCGGCGCGCATTAGACGCTGGCGGCGGCGGGGCGAGCTACACTCAAAGTGCAAGTTGGGAAAAGTAGTGACTGGAAGGAAGAACACGCAGAAAACGCGAGAGAGCACGCTTTCGGCAGAGAGTCTGAGTGACTGGAAACGACACCCACACACACACACGCTGGCCTCTAGCCTCATGGGTGCGCGAGATCGCTCATAACTTCTTTCGGAGAAAAGATACAAAGATGCCCGCGACCAATGATCTGTCCTACGGAACGGTGCGAATCTAACTAACATAAATTAAATCAGTTCACATTGATGCTAACATGACCTTTGGATATCGCTTTTTGAAAACTCTGGCGCGAGCCCTATCCTAAGCCAAAAGAGAGGGCGCTGCGCGCCCTCTCTAATGACTGGCCACTGCACTGGCCACAACATCAATAAATCAATACTGTGCGCACCTTGACCTCCTGCAGCTTGTTGAGTGGCGCGGGTCGGTGGGTGCCGAAGTTGTGTGGGATCAGCGTGTAGAACTTGTTGGTGGCGTCGACAATGGCGTCCGTATCCCACCCCCTCTCCACCAGCTCGCCCAGCTCTTTCAGCACCGCGTACGCCTTCAGAATGTGCTTCTTGCTCAACTTGCCGAGCGGCATCTTCTCCGTGTCGATGTTGTATCCCTTGAGCGCGTTCTGCATGTTCTGCACGTCGAACATCATCCGGATGACAGTCTGGATCTCGGGGGCAAGTGTCGACGGCACAGCAGGCACACTCTCCTCTGTCTCCACGTCCTAAAATGATATAGGTACAACTCCACATAACGTGCGTATGTGTGTTTCTGTGCAGCACTGTCAGACTGCGTGTCTACTCACAGCCACATTGTCCGTCTCGATGAGTGCGTATCCGCCCTGGCGCTTGCGAAAGAAGCGCCGGTCGACCCACTCGTTCCTCGTCTTCTCCATAAACACCCTGAATATCGTGTATATGTACTCCATTTCTCCGTGCACGACTCACTTCTCGAACATCTTGATGGCGTCGAGCTTGGATGCTGTGTGTTTCGTGTCGCGGTCTCCGATCAGCGTGCCCATCCGGCCCCACGAGCGGAACACGTAGTACGTGTCCTCCGTGTCCCTCTTCAGCACCTGCATCTTGTAGAACGAGTTGCGGTTGCTCGCCACGTCCGTCACCGACAGAGTGCACGAGTACGGGGCGCCTACAATGATAAGTGTATCTCATTAATCGATAATCGATCGCTCTACCCTGTTCATCGGAGAGCACGTGGCAGAACTCTGCGTGGGGGAAATCGGTGTCGACGACGGTGCCCTTCTTGACTAGCTGGAGGGTGTTGATGCGGGGCAGCACGCCGCACTCGAGTTCCTCCGCGAGGCAGGTCGAGTCGAGGTCGACGCCGCCGGCTGCCAACCGCTGGTGCGACTCGTTCACCACGTCTCTGTCCAGGTAGCTGCGACACGGCAGTCGCTGCTCGCTCCACGCAGCCGCGTGCGGCAGTCGCTTCGCCAGAGAAGACGGGATGCCCATCACACCGCGGCGCGGGTTCTCAAACAACGCTTTTCCAATCGTCTGCACAGTCAACAAAGCATCACACACCTTGTGACGGTAGCCGCACGTCGTCCACTCCGAGATGTGACCGAGACACACGTACGTGTCCAGAGACGCACTGCAAACACCTTGTTGATTATCAATACATGATTATCAAGTTTAACAAATCCAGTGTTGACTCTTTGGTGGAAACATAAAAAGACGATTCACAAAACTCGAATACTCACTCGAAGACGACTTGCGCTCCGCAGCGCGTGCAAGGATCTGGTCGACCGAACAGAAAGCAGTCGACAAGATGATCGATCACCTCAAAAACATGATCATAAAAATAATAAACAACAACAATACCTCTTCACTGTTCTCCGGGATGTGACAGAAGTTGGCCTCTAGCAACTGGATGCGATGGTTCTTCGCGCACTGCGAGATCTGAGCACGCAGAGTGCGAGCAGTCTCACACTGCACCTGAAAGAAAATGTATAAGAAGTAAGAAGTCAAAGCGAATCAACACAACAACCCACTCTGTATGCATCAGCGGGCACGGTTTCGACCACAGCTTGATCCGGAGTCTCTGCACGAAGTCTGAACAAATAATGTAATCGACTATTCAATATCGATTGACGAGAATAGTAGATCGTCCGTCATTGTACCCAGGCTGCTCGTCTTCTCCGTCTTCTTCATTCGAGCTTGGTAGATTTCCAACCAAGGAAAGCTTGTCTTTCTCCTGCAGTAAATCGAAACCGCCAAAGTCTTTAGGAGAACCCTGAATGTTCGCGAATGAGAGAAAATAATGGAACGTTGCATACCTTCAATGTACTGCCAGTGAAGAAGCATGTCATATGGAAGTAGCCCAGGTCAGCGATCGCCTCGAGCTGTATCTCACCACGAGAAATGGGCTCAGCGCATCCAGAACACATGTACCTTAAACATATTTATACTAGTTATCATTTTTAGACCACTCACCCGTCGTCCTTGGCATACACCACGCACAGGTGACTGTAGTGGGTGATCTCACTGGGTCCATTCGTAGTTGGAAGGTCATCCGAGGTCGCCGTGCAGACGCCCAAACGAGCGCGGATCTGAACCGAACGGAATGGTACACATGAACATGAAAGAGACGAGACACTCACGCTGATCTTATCGGACTCCTTGAGCGCATCGTACTTGGCGATTCTCTCCACGCACACATCGACAGGAGTTGTTTTCCAGAAACATTCGCCGTGCATCCTCAAAAGTAAATCTAATGTAAAACGAACTACGACACTACTACATACCAAGTCTCCTGATATCCGTCGAACAGCTTCGACTTGACCCTAGTCGACAGCCTCAGAGCTCCCTGAAACACCACGTTCGTGTGTGTTCACTTGAAGCAAGGAATCACTTGGGGAATGGGAGCCGTGCAGTGTTTGCATTTGGTGGATTGGCGGGCGTATCCGGCGGCAAACGGAAGGCTCGCCGTGTCCCACGACGCCATCGGACAGACAACACTCAGCTGGAAGACACAAATAATCACAAACTACAACTACACACTCAGAAAACACGAAAAAATAAACAACAAAACAACAACGAACAACAACAACAACAACAACTGTATACCGGATCGGATCGATAATTATCAGTACAGCGCCAATTAACTAAAATTGTTCTCAATAGAGCATAATCATGAAAAAAAATTTTAGATTGAAAAGAGAAAAGGATGATACAGAAGTGGCAAGTCAAGATTCCGTTTTCCACTGAATCTATCTTCGGCCAAAAGGGAAACTTCTCTTTCTCGGTTTTCCGTGGAGCTACAGAAATCTAGTTTAGCGAATTCGAACGCTCTACTATATAATTAATTATTTAATCAATTATACCTTTTTATGGATCGCTCGCAGAGCGTTTGATTCCGCTACCTAAACTAGAGCAAAATCAAAGCAAAGGGCTTGCTACCGTAATGGTCGAGTTTGACACTATTTTGGTAGAAAAGGCCTTTTGACTGGCCAGCTCTGTAAAAGAAAGAAGAGAGAGAGAGAGAGAGAGAGAGAGAGAGAGAGAGAGAGAAGAGAGAAAGAGAGAGAGAGAGAGAGAGAGAGAGAGAGGGGGGGGGAAGAGGAAACCATTGCAGATGACACGTGGGTGGACTGGTGTACGGAGTGGGCGTACCTCTCCAGCACCCAGACGGCTGGGCTGCATTCCGGCCGCCGTGCGAGTTGAGCTTTTCTTTATAGCCTGCGCAAAGCGATATTTTTCGATTGTTCACTACCTCGCTTGCAGCTCGGAATACGGTGCTCTAACCATCTAACTCTCTTGTTTTGTTGGTCTTGCCGTCTAACTGTTCAAAACACCAAGGCACTGGACTACATCAGTCACAATCTTTTTCCGTGCACACTGGCCCCGACACTGCGTGTCGAAGCTTTTTTATAGGGGATACATAGGGGCAGAGCAGAGAAGCATTGAGGGAAAAAGAGGAAAGGTTAGAAATGCAGTGGGAACAGGTGTCAATGCGTCCACGCTCCGCCTTCCTCTGATCTACCCCAAAACGGGCGGCTTATTGAGAGAATAGAACTATATAATACATAGCTCGTGAATCAACACGTAACTACACAAAATACATTGTAGCTGCCCCATTTATATGTACAGTACACATTGTTACTGTGAGTTGATACTCGTTCGAATATATTTGAAATCTTTATGCACATGCACACACTTCCATAACTTCCATATAATGGACTAGATATATGTGATACGTTTCATTTATGACGTATCTGCCCGACTGAGACTTCGGGGATTCGATGGCAGAACTCGACATTCAGGTAAGTGATGGAGCGAGTGAAGCTCAACCTGATCAAGTCGACTAGTGGACATGCTCACTTTGCAGAGGAAGGTGCTGAAGCCGGAGAAGAAGCTGCAGAAGCCGCTGACGTCTGCGATGTCGACTCTGTCGATGAACGACGCACACACATCGTCTCCGGACCCGCTCTCGAGTGGAGTTCCCCAGTGAATCATTAGGGTTTCCCCCAAGTTTTCCAAATGTTACTCGCTCGATATTTATTACGATAATGAATAAACTTTATTTGGATGACAAGGCTTGGGCAGTAATGGCAATCGGACATGGAATGTGGTTGAATTCAGTGGAAGTTGACCTGAAAAGAACAGCCGGTTCCGTAACTGTATTGAACAGTGGAAAGTATAGTTGTGTTTAGTTCACCTTGTGACTGCTTCCCCTCCTTCGGATGAGACACGCAGCCAGTACGACTCCAGTGAGGAGGGCAGTGGAGAGAAGACCGACGATGAGAGAGAGCGAGAGGGGAGAGAGACAGACGAGAGAGGAGGACGGGGAGGCCAGAGAGGAGAGAGCATCCTGGAATAGGTTGTTGACGTTATTGTTGTTGTGTTGTATTTCTCCATTTACCATCACAGGCGAAGGGTCGAGAGCAGCCAACTCGGCGCGAACATCGACAGTGCCCTGCAAGAAGCAAGTAAACAACAACAACAACAACAATCAATCAATCAATAAACCAGTAATCAATCCGACCTGGAGTCGCTTCATCCACTCAGCCTCCCTCCTCTTCCTAGTTCCAATGACACGGGCGGGGGCGCGGTAGATGGTCGGGTCGAAGAGGGGGTCCTGCAAAGCTCTCTCTTTCTCTCCCCCTCTCTCTCTCCCTCTCTCTCCCACTCTCTCTCTCTCCCACTCTCTCTCCCACTTTCTCTCTCTCTCCCGTTCTCTCTCTCCTTTTCTCCCACCCCCCTCTCTCTCTCCCTTTTTCTCTTACATCCTCTTCCTCCTCCTCTCCCTCCTCTCCACTCCCGAACACGTCTGTGTCGTCCTCGACGGGAGCCGACGTGGCATTCGGAGCTGGAAAACGAGATTTGTTGTTTGGTTTTCATTGTTTATGATACGCATACGCAGTTGCAGGGCACATTGTTACTCATATATAAATTGGTAATATACGTTGACAATGAAGCGTAATGTGAAATGTTTGTTATATGATGTTGGTGGAACATGTTATGCGAGAAATATGATATCATCTACCCACCGGCGAGCGTAGTGGCCATTGTGGCGGCGGCAGTCTGTGCACTCGTCTCTGCCTCTGTCGTCGTCTGGATAGGAGCCTCCATCGTCTCTTCCGTCGTCGTCGCTTCCGTCGTCGTCTCTTCCGTCGTCGTCTCCGTCGGCCTCTCACTCGTCGTGCTCGTCGTCGCGTCTGTGGGCGCCGGACGGGGCACCTCAAACAAATACTGACATGTAATTTGCATAAGATGTAGTAACCGTACCTCCCTGTCGGTGTCGCTGGCCACCACCTGCACTTCCTTGCGGGAGCTGGACGGAGACTCGTCGTACTCGTACTCGGGAGGAGACGGCACCACTCCAGACACGTTCCTGCAACCCACACACTGCACCAGCCCCTCCTGGCCCCGCCCCTTCTAGCCCCGCCCACCTGGCAGTGAACTGTCCGGGCATGTCACATTCGGGCAGCGGACAATCGGAGTCGATCGGCTGGAAGGAGCGGTCAGTAGATTACAATATACTTTTTCGGAGTTCCCAGAGCTGCGAAACGCATTACAAGGACATGACACAAAAAATTTCAAAGAGAAATGATTGATTTTGATTTCAAAACCTCTGCACAAACTTTGAGTGTGAGTCCAATCTGGCAGGAGTAGAAAAGAGAAGAGCGATCAGCGTACTTGTACACGTAGGCTTCCTGCAAAAGTAAATGTTTCAGGCTAGAAAGATATTGAGAAATTGCTGCTAAAACGAGAGAGAGAAGAGAGAGAGAGAGAGAGACGGATAGAGAGAGAGAAAGAGAGAGAGAGAGAGAGAGAGAGAGAGACGTATCTGACCTGCCCAGCCTGCAGGTCGCCGGTATACTCCAGGTTGTCAATCAAGTATCTGTCCGTCGCACATCCAAACTCGTCGATCACCTCCACCTGAAAATGGTTCTCATTGAAGACTGGTTCGACTGTTTCCTCCCCACCTTGTCCCCGTATCCGTCGTCGACGGTGCACGAATGGACGACCATACAGTAGACGTCGTTGGAGGGAGAGGAGCAAGACCACGAGTGGTACACCTGTAGAGTCGGGAACTTGCAGGAATTTTCAGTAAAATATTCTGGAAATTTGCAAATTCATGAATACTTGCATACTCCCAAGCTGTGTGTTGTGTACAAGTTGTGTGTTGTGTATCCAACTACTACTATAGTCGCCGCCTGGTGGATAGTTTCTGTTATTGCCAGCCGGGGTCAGATGGCGAAACTCAGTTTCGAGCGAGAGAGGCCAGACAGCGCGGGCAAATGGTCGAGTGTCGCGCGGCCTCTTTGAATCGCATGCCGGCTTCTTTGATCAATATTATCGTTTGAAAGCGCGCGCTTGAGTCTCCTCACGACTAGAAGGTAGATCGAATGCGACTAGAGGGTAGATCGATTTTCTACCGTAATCTGGCGAACTATCTCCCAGAATAATATTATACATACAACTGGAAGGTTAGAGTTGATGAGAGGAGCGATACAGACAGTACATTTTACCAACAACATACTGTGCGCATTCGGCATTGACTATTAATTAGTTGTTGGAACATCGAATATAGTAAAATAGTGATGAGGACGAATATAAAATTGAATATATTAATATAATACATAAGACCGATACAGTAAATTTTTGAGAAACAATGTAGAAATCTTTGATGTTTTCGTTTTGTTGACGTAAAATGTGTCATGTTCCATTTTTTCTGTTCCCTAGTCACTCGCTGGCTAGAATGTAGAATTTTTGGACTCATTCAGGATTTGGAAGATAATTTATGCAAAATTATAGTTGATGAGGCATCATTGCCTCTTCACCGCTTGCTGGCCTGGCTAGAAAACCGTGCACGGTTTTCTAGCCAAGGTTCTCCCCAACCACTGCTGGCTTTTTACCGTGCACGGTTTTCTAGCCACGATTGAGTTGATGAGACATCAAAGTTGACATCGTTGCCTCATCATCCATTCGCCTGCTGGCTAGAAAACCGTGCACGGTTTTCTAGCCATGACCTGGGAGAAGATCCAATCAAAATTTTTGCCGGGAATCGAACCACGGTCGTTCGAATGGTAGAACACCATCTTACCATTCGGCCATGCGGCTAGTTGGTGAGCGGTGTTTTCTTCGAGTGGTAAATGACGCATCCGCGCATCAGGATCAGAAATGAGCGTAATACCACTCGAAGAAAACACCGCTCACCAATTAGCCGCATGGCCGAATGGTAAGATGGTGTTCTACCATTTCAGCGACCGTGGTTCGATTCCCGGCAAAAATTTTGATTGGATCTTCTCCCAGGTCCTGGCTAGAAAACCGTGCACGGTTTTCTAGCCAGGCCAGCAAGCGGTGAAGAGGCAATGATGCCTCATCAACTATAATTTTGCATAAATTATCTTCCATATCCTGAATGAATCCAAAAATTCTACATTCTAGCTAGCGAGTGACTAGGGAACAGAAAATTTATGATTCATCTTCGGTTTCACCAAATTCTACTATACGTAGAACACATTGAGGTTTTCTACATTGTTTGTCAAAAATTTACTGTATCGGTCTTATATTGAATATAATATATACTAGACGAATTATATGTGAAAGGGGTGAAGATGGAGAGAGGTAGTTAGTTGTTAGTTAGAAGGAAGAGATACACAGTAGCTGCTCACCTTCTCGCCGACTGTCCCATACTCCACCTCCCCTCCCTGTGCATTCTCCGAGAGAATCTGGTACTGGCACGTCGGAAGGTCCACCACCTGTAATAAGTTTCAGTTGAAACGCAAGTATTCAAGTTCATATCCAAAAACATGCCGACAACGTTTTATATGCACACCTGATCATCACAAAGATTGACAATATGATATTCATGTCACTCCACTCCACATCACAACTCCTCCCCCTTCCCGACCTGAGTGACTAGCTGTGTGGTGAGGTCCTCGATATGCATCCTCGAAGCCACCCTCTCCTCGTCCTCCCGATAGAAACAAGAGATGCGGAACGCACGGTCCACCTAGGTGAAACGCTATATTCTTTATGACTGACATTATGAATTGCTTTGTGTTGTCCGTCTCATCCGATGTTTGTCTGTTGGTGTTGCACCTGTTCACTTGACGAATCCTTCGGGGAAAGAAAAGATTCGAAGCTCCTTTCATGTTTGCCGAATTGTCGAATGATTGGTAGCTGTGTTTGTGTTATCATATCAGTACTAGTTCAGCAGTTGTATGATCATACACTTGGTTGAAAAAAAGTTTGATGATCATCAACGGGAGAGAAAGCATGTGACTGTCATAAACTCCCAGCGGACACAAACCAAGAAAAAGCTTGGAACGGGAAAACGGTGGCATTCAAGATTTGTGGGTCTGTTGATAACAGTTAAAAGGAGAGTTTACCTTAGTGAGGAAGAGTGGGTGGAAGGAGACCATGACAGTGGTAGCCACGTTGATTCCGCGGGGATTCAGCGAGCGAGTTCTAGAAATAGTATTTATTATTATAATTGGTTAAAGTAATAATCCCTTATGTCGCTCCCTTTCCTTTTTCATAGAGTTCTTGCCGCATTAGCGCATTAGCTCTCCATGTTGCAACAAATTGTAATAAGCAAAAGTTTGCGCGCGCTCTCGAGCGTTTTGATAATGATTCGAATTAGTCTATGCTGGAAAACGGAAGGAAGCTGACATAAACGCATACTGACACACATTGATACTCTTCAGTTGCCTGCATTTCTTATCAAATCTGTCCATCTGGGGAAAAGGACAATAATAGGGAAGCATTTGTGTAGCGCAGTGCAAAGGTCACTGGGAAACGGAGATGAACAAGTACGCGTCGCTCACCGGACAGTGTTGCAGTAGTCGACTGGCACGTCTATGCCCGTCTGGGTGTCTCCCCTCTCCTGAGACGTGCACCGATCGTCCCCAACCAGACCCTACAACACATGTGCGATGTTCAAGTGGTTTGCACCATGTTCTGGATCGGGTTAACTGATTGTACTCGGATGAGCATTGTGATAGGTACTGACGCAATCACAGGAAAAAAAACTCAGAGGAACAGGCCTCATGACTCACAGTACACTTCAACTCCACCAATACATAATGGGAGAAAAATCGTCCAGAGGAAATTCAAATTCCCGAATTCTCCGATCAAACACACTACCTTGACGAAGACTCGTCCCTCGAATGGCGCTTCGGTGTCGAATCGGACTCCGATGTGGTCCCTTCCACACTCGACGCGAGGCTCGCCCAGGACACCATTCTCTATAGGGGTGGAGAACAGGGCGAGCGAGAGAGAAGGGAGCAGGAGAAGGAGCAGAGGGAGCATACCTGCAACATTCACAATGTATCAAGCTTTGGGTGCGCGATGCTGTACTTCACAGCAGTAGAACATACAAGCAGAGAAAGGAAAACTATCGTTCACAGATAGCTACATAATGCACATGAGCATACGTGATATTGATACACATTGCTCGATAATAGAATGTTTTCAATAATGAAAAAGTTCGTCACAATATATCTTACAGATTACTGATCACATTCTACAAGAAATGATACGCGTTGCATGAAACGTACACGAAAAAAGTTTGAGACAATCAAGTTCAACTAGTCAGTTGACCTGTAATCACTCGAACCGACTCTTGTCACAGTGATTCACTCTCATTCCCCTACTCCCGTCTCTCTCTCTTATATGCCATTCCCTTTTCAGGATGCCTGGAAAAAGGAACGCGTTCGCCGGCCGCCCTTTTTCCCCATCCATACCCGAAATGAAATCGGCGAGACACTAAACCGTTACTAATGTGCAGCATTCCTATAGTTTTATGACTAAGCTTACCTAAACCATGCTAGTAACACTCGTAAATTGCGGAACGAGGAAAAAAAAGTGATGTCTGGTTGGCTGTGATGTGATCGATCGTTTTCGATAGAAAAATGCGGATATCATTTCCTCGATTCCATGATTCCATTCATTGCGAGTCTCCGTCGGGAAGAGGCCGGTCGAGGCATGCCAGACTCACGTGGGTAAACATGTTTTTTTATTTTATCATAACAGCTTTGTCTTATTACAAAAACAATAACATTACCGTAGGATTATTTTATCATCTTTGGAGCTGTACAGTAATCGTGACCCATCTTCCGTAGTAATCTTCTGTAGCACCAACGTACTTCTACCGTAACCTTTTTTAAGGAGAAAAAATGTCTACCATTCCCGCAAGGTCACGTTTCATCAATAGTCATAGTAGCGGAGAGATTTTTATGCGACGACACTATTCGCACGCCTTCAGAACTGGAGAAATGGAGAGGAGTTTACTGCAAATCTAGGCGATTCCGCGGCTACCGTATCGGCTGCGTCCGCGCCAGCGGGGTACGGTATGAGGAAGGAGCGCGAGACGGGAGAGTCGCCCCCGCGAGAGACCGTCACCACACTCGCAACTGCATTCGACACCACTGGTCCGTCTCTCTCTCTCTCTCTCTCTCTCTCTCTCTCTCTCTCTCTCTTTTCTCTCTCTCTCGCTCTCGCTCTCTCTCACACGCGCTCTCTCGCTCACACGCGCGCTCTCTCTCTCTTTTCTCTCTCTCTCTCTCTCGCTCCTTCATTGTCCTGTGTTCTTATTGATGATATCGATTTATCGATTACTCATGCAGGAGGTAGTGATACGACGGCGCCGATGGGTGATCGGAAGGCGGAGGACGGAAGGGTGCCCTGCATGTACTGTGTGAGTAAGAATAAAACGACAAAGGTGCGCGCACTCCGCGCCACTTCCGCGCGCACGACAAGTGCTCTCCACGCTGCTTGTTGACAACCTTGCGCGGAAGTTGCGCGAAGCGCCCGCGTCTTTGCCAGTATAAGAGAACGAAAGAAAGAATTGACAGACTTTTCCCTTTGGTTTTCTATGAGATCAAAGCAATATGCAAAGGAGAGAGAGAAAGAGAAAGATAAGAGAGGGAAAGATAGAGAGAGAGAGAAAGAGAGAGAGAGAGCCCCGTTCCCTTTCAGCAGTCTGGCAACGTGGAGACCAAGTACGACATGCGTGGCTTCACAATCGTCCTCATCATAGCCATTCTCACCACACCCTGCATCATCGGTCAGAGAGTATCTCTCTCTCTCTCTCTCTCTTTCCCTTCCTCTCCCTCTCTCTCCCCCCTCCCTCTCTCTCTTTCCCTTCCTCTCTCTCCCTCTCACACTCTCTCTTTCCCTTCCTCTCTCCCTCTCCCTCTCTCCCTTCTCTCTCTCCTCTCTCTCTTCCCCTCTTTCTCCCTCTTTCCCTCTTCTTTCTCTCTTTTCCCCCCTCCTTCTCTCTCTCTCTCTCTCTTCCTTCTTTCCATGGATGTCCTTCCAGGCCTCTTCGTGTTCTGTCTGCTCCGCTTCACTCTCATCACTCGCTGCAACACCTGTTTCATGCCCCACCAGAAGGGACAGCTCGTACATCAGGTACCGTAATCGCTATACCGTATCCCCGAGAGAGAGAGAGAGAGAGAGAGAGAGAGAGAGAGAGAGAGGGGGGGAGAAAGAGAGAGAGAGATTTTGTTTTCAGGCCAGTTTGTGGGGCGGCACGAAGACGACGAGTCAGGCGGACGAGGCGGGTGACGTGTGAGACGACATCCAAGGAGTCCCCTCCATCCATGCACTCGTCTGCAACGGCAACTCTCGATTCTCATACTTCGTATTTGTACCTCACATCACATATATGTATAATAATACATTTTTTAATATTCGTATAATTGTTTTCAATAAACACATTTCACAGAACTTGTTACGTTACGTTTCGTGAATTCATCAATTCTAAGAGACTTTATCAGATCCCGGATCTTCCGCCGCCGAAATCGAAACTTTCCCAGAAGCCGCGAGCAGGGGATGTTTTTGTGAAACAACAATATGAAAGAACACGATATAGAAGTAACATTGTACACACTTCAAATTATCCCGTACGTAGAGAGAGAGTTGTCTTTGAACATCAAAATGTGTGGCGCGTATTATAGAGCGGGTTCCTTGAGGGGAACTCCCGCCCGAAAGGGAACGCCTTCGAATCTCGCTCACTGCTTCGAGACCCCTGTCTACAGAGACGGGAATCGGGTTGATAGGAGCTGCGGGGTTCGAACCCGCGTCGCGCGATTGCGAGGCGACCGCCCTGCCACTGCGCCACGCGGGAAAGCGCGCTAAGAGAGAAGGGGACGCGATTTCACAGCGGATGTGAGACTAACGCCCTACATTCATGACCTGAGATAATGGCGTATTACATTTGCTGATTATAAATTGTCTACTACATCTTCATTCGAAACATTGCTCAGAGTCAGTGTACATCGATTCTACAAAATATAACAAACAACAACTCAATGAACATTTTCGAGTCATTTCTGACTAGCATATTTTCTGACTATCATATGATCCCGACTTGGCCGTTTTTGTTGTGGGAAATACAAGGACAATTACCACTTTATCACGTTATTTCCAGATTGCACATAAACACCATTCTGAAACTTTATCAAATGCTTCGATTCTCTAAAAGAAAGCAAACAACACTTCTCAGTGCACATTTGTCGATATCAGTGACACTACAGTACTCTGAAACGTGTGTCACCATAACTACAAACATGCCAGAGACGCGCACGTAGCATTCAGTGGCGTACATAAATTCCCTCCCTCTCCCACCCTGCCCGTTCCCTCCCCCTTTCATTTCCACCCCACCACTGCCCATAAACCATACTTGATTCATGTCCGCACATTCAGCCATAAATCATCGATTAGCACTCAGCTCTCTAAATCACTCCCCTCTCCCCTCCCTCCCCGCCCGCTTGAACATTCAAATCTCCCGCCCTTTCCCCTACCTGGGAGGTCGTAAAGAGGAAGGTGTGGGAATCGGGAAAGAGGGCAGCGCGTGTTTTATGTGGCGTAGCCTAGAGTGATGCGCAGAAAAAGAAGATTCGAAAAACGATGGGAGACATGTGGGAACGCGGATCGTATAATCGCCTCCTCCGACTTTGATTGGTTTTATACGGTATCTTGTTTGCATTCGATTACTGTATGTGTAGGTCAACGGTAGCTAGGATTACGGGGTTACGGTAAGATACAGTACCTTCGAGCACCCGGCGGTCGAGAGTGTCGGACACTGGTATTCAGACACAGCTCGGTACTACAGGGTACGCGACGATACGGTAATGGTAAGCAGGGATACGGTATGTTCAATGTGAAAGAAACGAAACGTCAAATGTGGTGTCAGCGTGCGCTGTCTGAAAATCTCCCCCTATCTCTCGCTCTCCCGCTTTTTACGACCGCAAATGCCCATAAAGGAAGGAGCCGGCGAAATTGAGTCTGAAGTGGTGTGGCCGCGTATCCGACGGCTGAGTATCGCCATTCCACTGCCTATCAGCTTTCTTCCAAGACGCCGCCACACAGACCTTCATATAAATCAGTCGGCGCGAAGTTTGAATGGGTCATTACGTGGCGGCGGTGAGATCAAAGGGTAGTGAGAGAGTGAGAGGGAGTGAAAGGCGACCACCCTTGTCTCTCTTGCCTAGCGCACCTCCCTGTCTTGTGCACTGCGCACAAAAACACTGACTAATGTTCTACAGATACAAATATCGGAAGACTCACCTTGATGAATACAATAATTAGCAGGTACAGAAGTATCCAGGGTACAGTGAATATGCAAATTTCTTGGGTGTGAGATGAGAAGGGGCCAGCCGCCAACCCGGCGCGGTCGCGTCAATGTGCAATGTGTGTGTGTTTACCCCACGTTGCAGAGTCATAAAACACCAGCCAAGCCCCGCCCCTTTAGACGAGAGAGCAGGAGAGGGAGTGGAGGGTGCAGAGAGGCGGCGATCTATGCATTAATCAGCTGATCAATCAATACATCCATCAATAGCTATGATTACCTGTGTGTGATTACCTGTGTGACAAGCGCGACTGGGGCCACGTGCCGCAAGCCATGCAAGTATAGGCAGATGCGGAGCGCTGATAACAAGTGTCACTCCCCCTCTCTCTCTGCGCTCTCACCACTCAATCACACCGCACTATCTGTAGTTTGATCATCGTGTCTTCGATCGATACATCCCGTCGATCGATGTATCGATTGATGTCGCCGCTTGGCCGAATCGCCCCCTCTGCTATTCGCGTACCACCATAAACTTTTATGTGATTTTCTCGGCGGGCGGCGGCTGTCTGTGATTGAGACCTCATGGACAATACTAGACTATCGATCTATTCCGAGGGACATTCGAATTCGGATACTCTAGTTACTCTAGCATGTACCGACCGAAATCACGATCGATCTACGGACACACATTATGAGGGTATGGTGAAATCCTCAAAAGTCCAACAGACATTCCCACACTGACAAATACAAAGACAATCTCGTTGCACGGCAGATTCGCAAGAAATCCCACGACTACAATTGAGAGAGAGGGAGGCCTGGTATTATAACATCTCGTCCCGAGAAAATACGGGGGGAACAAAACGATTGCGCATTGCGCATTGGGTCCCCATTCAAGAAAGCTTTCCCTAGAAGAATTTATGACTTCAGCCTCTCATACCATACAATTACGGACACTACGGTAGGGATTACTGCATAATGAGACGGTAGAAAGGTCTGGGGGTAATAAACAATGTTGCAATATAGGATAGGAATTCTTCTGTGCAAAAAATACGGAGAATCACTGCGATAATGCAACAAGCAACAGATAAGGCGATTACGCCACGCCGAAAAGATTTGGATTTTTTTCTGAGACTCACGCTAGGGTCTTCTAAGAATTAGAATACTTACAGTGGTGCAAATGACGATGCGTGGACTAATCTAGTGCCTATATCACGAGCTCAATATTCATATAAGATCGCTTTTATTCCCGATTATATTCAAAACGCTCCGAGGTTTCCCCCTTCCCTTTGCAGTCTGAAATTAACCGTAATTGCAGAGAGACAGATACTCTGTGGAATTAGAAATAGTGATTACCGTAGACCAGAAATACAAAATAGTAATATCAGAAATCAGACTATCATCCGCCATATAGAAATATTGGTAATCGCTAAACAGCGGGGTAAACTTTCTCGGAAGGGAAGTCGTTTGATAATGTGTGTGCAAGTACGGTGTGCCACCCACCCATTCCAGTCCCTTCCAATATGGGGCGGCGCGTCTTTGATCTCGCGACAACATGAGCACGCATATTTCATACGGCAGACAGACAGAGGAAGAGAGAGATAGATAGATAGATAGAGAGAGAGAGAGAGAGAGAGAGAGAGAGAGAGGAGAGGGTGGAATGAGATACAGATGTCATCTTGGCTTGGGCGACTGGACACAGATGAAAGAAGGGGATATTTGAGGGAAAGGTCGGATGGAATGAGTGAGATGCTAGATGTGTAGTATAAATCGCACTTCAGTGAGCTATACTGATTAGAATTATACATACACCGATAGCCGAATTGTGTCATTATCTCATTTTAGAAATCCGGAGACTGATAGAGATTAGTATACTAACAGAAAGTGACGTAGTAAGAAAGTGAGAAGAAAGTGACGAAAAAAGTAAGAAATTAGTATGTAAGAAAGTGACGCTATTGGCTATTGCACTGATGAACTTTTGGACCGGAATGAGTGAAATCTGCAAAGATTTGGATAAACCCTTGTAGAAAGAGGAAGGAAGTATGAGAAAGTTAATCCTATGATGCAGAGCGTGAGAACTAATCATCGTAGATACTTGCATCATTTATAGTCTTCCGGATAACATCATCTGTATCTCGCGTAGTTAGCGAGGATGATATGATGATATGAAACGTGATTTTGTGATGACCTTTTTTTGCGTTGTGTGTTTCTTTGAAAGCAGCTCGAATACATGTGTATTTTGTTTTTGCACCTCACGAACAATACCCATACGAACACACCTTTACTTTAAATGTAAGATGAATGAGGCTCGAAAACGCTGGCGATTACAGTTGCATTGTCTATTATCTATAAGTAACAATCTAACTGGAAGACTTATACGCAACTGTATTTGTAATCTGCTGTAAAAATTATTGGTAAAAGTCATAATGACATTATGCAGATGCTTCAATTCTCATATGGAAGGCGTGATATGCGAATCCGAGACGTTTCCGGGCGCGGCGGCGAGATCAAAGCGGCCGGATCTGTGGATGGGAAAATGAGACATATAAGCAGTCGTAAAAGGCGGATGAGACGACGCAGTGAAGGGGGTTTTATGCGTCCGGATCACTGGACTGGTGTAAACACAGGGTAACAAACAATATTAATTGGAATACGAATTGTTTATGTATTTATTTACAGTTCACAAGTTAACAATTGATTGTGTTTGATTATTTTGATTTCAACAAATTCTCAAACACAAGGTCGTAGTTTGTGTATTTCGACTGCTAGTTTCCTCGCGTTTCTCATTGCAGCCATCCAGTGGATGGAATCGCAGTCCGAAAAGTGCGCCCCCGTTCCCGCCGAGCCAACCTTCCACACACTGAAATTACAAAGTATTATAAAAACACGTAGAGATACGATTCACAATGTATGAGTAGCATCATTCAATTCTTTTATAAAAACTGTGTGTAGCAAAAGATTTTGACCCCAGAGCGGATCGAACGCCCAACCTTTCGATCTGGAGTCGAACGCGCTACCATTGCGCCATGAGGTCACGGTTTGGGAGCCGCCGCCACTCTAACACTATCGCTCTATCACTGCTCTCACTATCACATACCTTCCATCACTCCGTCTCTCGAACACCGAAAAGATAACCTGTGCGTCAAAAATGTCGACTCTCTGAGAGTGAGGGAAGTGATTGATATATCAGAAATCAATCAATACCTTCACATCAAGTATTAGCTTCTTGGTCATCTCGCAGTCGACATCCGCCTTCTTCTCCTCACTTCTCTCCATTTCCATCAGTTTCCCTTTGATGTACAGATGGATTTCGAAGAAGATAACTGAAAAGAGATTGTGCATACTTTTTCACAACAAACCAACTGAGTGAGAGATGAATTTAAGTAATAATGAAAAGGGAGAGAGAGAATGGGGGGGGGGAGAGAGAGTTCCACCTTCGGCCTCTTCGTGAATCCTGATGTTGGTGAGACTGATCATACTGGCGACTAGTCTCTGTGCGGTCGGTAGATATGACAGAGCCAGTTCCACTTCTCCAAGGTCCTAAACTAACGATGTCCTCGTCGAATCGAGGTGGAATTCGATATGCTCGTGTATCCGGCGCATTTCTATCACACCTACTTAGTCCACTAAAGGACTATGAAGGTGTGATAGAGATAGTAAGTCTGTCACCTTTTTTATGCAAAGAGAAAAAATAATTCAAATGTCTGACCGGTGTAGCCCTTGGCATGGGGACGACATACTCCCGAAATGTTGTGATGGGATTGGAATCGATCCAGTAGTCACACTCAGCTACTACTACCTGCAATCGATTAACAGTCAGGTCAGACCGATAATCAATCAATAATGGATTGTTTGATTGAGAATGGCACTCACACCCGCATAATACCCACCTCCCTATCCTTCTTATCCACATCACACAGCTGGACACGGAGCATGCACTGAAAGATACGTGTCATGCTATAATACGTTTTCAGAATGATACGTTTCACCTGGCATATTACACAACATTTATTACTAAACTATAATTGAATAATCTTCTACAACCATTTATGAGGACATTTCGACACTTGTCACTCTGCTCTGGCACATATGGCACATATTCATAACAGAGGGTAACAAGATACGCAACAGTTTTGGTAATCTCATAGTTTTTGTTTTCGAGTGAAGAACTTGCTAAACGCGACCTTGTTGAACATGTCTATCGGCACTCGTTGTGTGAAGAACTCATTGAACAGAGTGGTGGAGCATCGTGTGACGGAAAGGGTGCGGAAGAGGGGAGGCGAGAGAGACAACATCTCCTAAAAAGTTAGTAATGGGTGCCAACCAAAAGTCGTCCGCGGTCCTCAAGCCTAGGCTTCTTCCCGCTCGCGCCCCGCTCCTTTCCCGTTCATCGCGGTTGGAGAGTCTCCAATTTCAAGGGGATGGCAAAATACATACTACAGAAA
Organism: Rhabditoides inermis; assembly: GCA_963966185.1. Lineage (NCBI taxonomy): Eukaryota > Metazoa > Nematoda > Chromadorea > Rhabditida > Rhabditidae > Rhabditoides > Rhabditoides inermis. The sequence continues at coordinate 861,921 of CAWZYM010000300.1, read as the reverse complement.
TGATCCTGTGAAGTATGATCTCGAAGTAACAAACACACTCAGAGCCTTTCTGGAGCTGTAGAGTGCAATTCGCCCCGGGTTTACTCATTTACACGCTCACCTGTTCTGTTGGCACCCGCGGACGACCCATCCACGTCTTCTTGTGAAGTCCTTGAACCACATATATGCGAGCCTAAACGTTATCGATTAGTGACGTCACACTTAATCCGTGACGTCACTCTGCTCTGCCGGAAGTTTCCAGGAATCAGCAACGGCGCATCGCTAACTTTCTTGATGTAGAAATTGATCGTCTAAAACAACTAGATGAAATCATCAATCAAAGTGAATAAAGGAACAAATAACAACTTATCAATAATCAATAACAAATCAATAACAAACAACCTCTTCCTGTTTCACATACTCCAAAGCGATCCACAAATGAGGTGAAGTCTGTAACATTATGCATTACGCAATGATGAATCATTAAAACAATAAATAATAAACATAAAAAAAGATTCTCACCGGTTCATCGTCCATGGATTTGGAGCTCGATTTGGATTTGGAACGGAGAGAGGCATATAGATGTCTATTGTATGACGGAGTGCTGGCAAACATCGCGCGATCGATAGAAAATGGAATATAGACTAGCTGAACAATCACGCCTGCAGCCTTTGTCGTCAGTATCCGCTATAAAAGCGGATCTTTTGTGAATCGACAATATTCTGCCGAAACCGTTTGAATCTCTGATAATCATAGGCGTATCGGGGGCAATGGGACACGAATCGATGTGGTTGTATTCGTGTTATGTGTTGGTATTATGAGCAGCCATGCCCCCGAATCACATTGAATCATTTCGAACACACATTTATAAGAATTCAGCCGATTTCGCTGATGCATTTACTACTTAGCTGTTCTCGTTTCACATATGGTTCAACTTTCAATCCAACACAACTTTGAAACTACTTATAGGGTGTCCCCCCGGTTCACGGTATGGCAGCCATCTCGCCGCATATTTTCCAGACATCATTTCATCGCATCTAGCCGCGCTATCGGTCCGCGCAAGATCATTCGACCGCGCGAGTCGCGCGCTTTGCGGTCTGATTTTAGGGAAATGAAGGTGATTTGCAATTCTGATGAAGCAGAGTTGCTCACCTTTCAGAGCTAATAACTTCTTCCGGAATTGATGAATCTTTCCAATTTTCGGATATGTGGTGTGAATCCCCAGACCCCATAGAACTCTAGATTTCGATTTTTGAATTTCGTTTTAGTTCTCTTATTATCGTTCGATAACCACGTTTTTGAGGATGTTCAATAGGTGAAATCTAGAAAACTTAATAACTCACTTCAAATCCATGCTACAGAACCCAGTTTAAGGGAGAAGATACTTTGATAGTGTCCACACAGAACTCTAGTTTTCGATTTTTCAATTTCTTTCATTTTTGCCGTGTTTTTGGAGTAAAACCCCGATATTTCTCCAATTTGCATAAAAAGATCGTCATTTCGCCCCTGTCTGGCCGACCGCCGATAATTCGCGTACCGTGAAAATGGGGGATACCCTATACAACTCCTTTATTCTTCTTTGAATCGTTCGCGAGTTGCATGGATTAAAGTTAGACACTGTAACACTAAACAGTTGATAACGCCAACTAACAGTGTTCTAAGTGATAATTGATAAGGGTTGTATAAGTGATAAGTTCTGAACGATGGGAGATCAACGGAACGACGCAAGGGCAGCCTAAAAAGACATTGTTCGATAATCGATCGATTATCGATTACCTTCTTGTCGACTGTGGTGTCACGAGTCGCATTCGGATCCATTGGAGCGTTGATAGCGTCGCCCACTGGCCAACACACGTCCTCCTGAAATGACGTCATCTCCCTCTCTCCTTCTCTCTCTCTCCTTCTCTCTCTCTCCTTCTCTCCATCTCTCTTTTCCCTCTCTCCCTCTCTCCCTCTCTCTCTCTCCCTCTCTCCCTCTCTCCCTATCTCCCTCTCTCCCTCTCTCCCTCTCTCTCTCTCCCTCTCTCCCTCTCTCCCTATCTCCCTCTCTCCCTCTCTCCCTCTCTCCCTCTCTCACTCTACCTCAACGCTCATATCCGTCGTCGCGATGATACTCATCAGTTTCATGTGATTAGGTTCAATTCCAGCCGGGGCTTCAGTGATTTCCCTGAAAGTGTGTGTGTGTGTGTGTGTGTGTGTGTGTGTGTGTGTGTGTGTGTTCTCTTCTCTTCTTTCTTCCATTTCCACTCACTTGATGAGCAGTCTGAAAGTGGTCGGCACACCAGACTTCTCCAACTCATCGCAAACTGAAAGTAAGTATTATTCTATGTAGTTGAACATGACGATCATGCTAGTACAGTAACCATAAACTGTTTTCGTAGTTCATTCTACCAAACCCACTCAATCCGGTCATGAGATGTTTCTTCGCCTCGTGTACTTTCGGGCGATCCACACAGCCACTCCAACTGAGCTTCGTGAACATCTAGGAGAAAGGAGATGAGAGAGGGAGAGATGGAGGGGACGGAGAGAGAGAGGGAGAGAGGGAGAGAGGATGGGAGGGAGGGAGAGGGGAGAGATCACCTCAATGGCCATGTATAGCCACGACTCGATGTCGTCCATCATATTCTGCTCGTTCAGCTCGTGAGCAGCCCGCGAAGCATACCTGTAGTCTCTCTCTCTCTCTCCCTTTCTCCCCCTCTCTCTCCCTCTCTCTCTTCCCTCTCTCTCCCCCTTTCTCTCCTTCTCCTCCCCTCTGTTTCTCTCTCCCTCTTTCTCCCTTCTCTCTCTCCCTTTGTTTCCCCTCTCTCTCCATCCATTCCTCTCTTTACCTACCGCAGAGTCCCGACGAATCCCTTCTCCTTGCCTGTCCTCGGCACGATTTTTCCGTTTTCATCCACCACCTTTCGTGCCATTCCAAAGTCGAGAATGTGCACGAGTTTCTGCATCGAATTCAGTCCGATCGCAAAGTTGCCCGGCTTGATGTCTCTGTAAAAAGGAATAGAGAGGGGGGAGAGAGAGAGAGGGAGGGAGAGAGAGAGAGGGAGGGAGAAAGAGGGAGGGAGAAAGAGAGAGGGAGAAGTGCGTACCGATGGATGAATCCGCACTTGTGAAGCTGTTGAATGGCACTGAAAGCCTGGATGTTGTAGTACATCGCAGAAAACGAGCTGCAATCGTTCTCACATTTGATCCTATCCCTCTTTCTCTCTTTCTCCCTCTCTCTCCTTCTCTCTCGCTCTCTCTCCTTCTCTCTCCCTCTCCCTCCCTCTCTCCCTCTCCCTCCCTCTCTCTCTCTCTCCCTCTCTCTTTCCTCTCACTTCATCGATGGATATGCTTTCTTAATCACCGCTAGCGACTTGCCCACAATCGTCATAACCAAGAAAGCGAACTCGTCTGTGTGGCCTGACAAACAACTAATCAGTGATACGCCAATCAATATCAATCGATACCCTTATCGATTGCGGCAACAATCTGGGTTCGCCTGTCTGCTCGGTGGGCAGTGATCTCATGCAGGACTGCAATCTCCATCTGAAAGAGAGAATGAGAGAGGGAAAAGAGAGAGAAAGAGATGAAGGGAAAGAGGAGAGAAAGAGGGGGGAAGAGTACCAAGAGTGTAGATGTGTTGATGCCTCGTTTCTCAGTCTTGAGTGCGAAGAACTCAGGGGGCGGGTCAGAGTCATCTTCCCTCTTCACAGGACCCCACTTGACGATCTCCTTATAAGCAGCGTACACCCGACCATAGGTTCCCGAACCAATCAGCTCGCAAACCATAAACCTAGAAAGACACTCTCATAAGCATATCAGAATCAGAATATCCTGGTCTTTACCTATATTACTAGATGCATCCCCTCTATGTCTATCTGTTCCTCTCTTTGTCTCTCATTGTCTCTCTCTGTCTCTCCTCTCCCACTCACAGATGCTTCCGTCCCTTGACCCTCTGTCCAGACAGATTCCTCTCGTGCTTCATTTTTGCTTCTTCAGTCTTATCCGGCTTGAAATCCATAAACTTGCGCACACTCTCCTCCACTTTAGCCTTCTGAAAACACTGGTTGAGTAGAGATATGAGAAAGATGGGAGTGAGGGAGGGAGGAAGGGAGGGAGAGAGGGAGAAAGAGAGGGAGAAAGAGAGGGGGGAGAGAGGGAGGGAGAAAAGAGAGGGGGATAGAGAAGGGGGAAAGAGACGAGCCTTCTTCTTGATCGATTCGTCACTGTCCAGTTCCCTGCTCTCCTTCAGTCTAGTCGCGTATTCCTTCCTCTTCTCCATCAGATAGGTGTAGAACTTGGACGTGCGAGAGTAGACGTTGTTCTGAAGTATCGATTGATTATCGATAGATTATCTATTGTCAACCATTAGTGCGAATTCGAAGTAGGCGACATAGGTTGCGTAGAACTGCCAAGAATTCGTGTAGCAATTGGCTCGCGCTTCCCGCATTCTCTGGAATATCGATTTATTGATTTATCATTGAGAAGGACTTTTCACCTTGATGAGGGCAAACGGATCGGGCACTCCCTTCTCACTCTCGTTGATGATCGAAACAAGCATATCGATGCCTAAAATGAGTATCTCCCTCTCTCTCCCTCTCTTTCCCCTTCTCTCCCCCCTCTCTCTCCCTCTCTCTCCCTCTCTCTCTCTCTGTCTCTCTCTCTCTCTCTCTCTCTCTCTCTCTCCCTCTCTCCCACCGACGAGGGCGACACTCCTGGAGACTCCATCTGGGCACTGTACCAGCACGTTCCCCTCCGACTTTCCGCAGTCTTCGTACAGGATTCGCATGATTTCTGCGAGATCTCCCGACTCGGCGACACTCTGTCCGATCCAGTTCGGGTAGTGGAGCAGCTCCACGTAGTGCTCCGTGATCCCGCTGAAGCCACGCCCACTCACGCCCCGCCCCCTTTTCACACTTTCACTCACTCGGTGATCATGAACACGTACTGCTTCATGCCGGAAACTCGGGACGTGCTCTCGTTCTGCATTTTCACCTAAATCAGCAAATGGAGAGAGAGAGGGAGGGAGAGAGGGAAAGAGAGGGAGGGAGAGAGGGAAAGAGAGGGAGGGAGAGAGGGAAAGAGAGGGAGGGAGAGAGGGAAAGAGAGAGAGGGAGAGGGAGAGGGAGAGGGAGAGGGAGAGGGAGAGGGAGAGGGAGAGGGAGAGGGAGAGGGAGAGGGAGAGGGAGAGGGAGAGGGAGAGGGAGAGGGAGAGGGAGAGGGAGAGGGAGAGGGAGAGGGAGAGGGAGAGGGAGAGGGAGAGGGAGAGGGAGAGGGAGAGGGAGAGGGAGAGGGAGAGGGAGAGGGAGAGGGAGAGGGAGAGGGAGAGGGAGAGGGAGAGGGAGAGGGAGAGGGAGAGGGAGAGGGAGAGGGAGAGGGAGAGGGAGAGGGAGAGGGAGGGAGAGAGAGGGAGAGGGAGAGGGAGAGGGAGAGGGAGAGGGAGAGGGAGAGGGAGAGGGAGAGGGAGAGGGAGAGGGAGAGGGAGAGGGAGAGGGAGAGGGAGAGGGAGAGGGAGAGGGAGAGGGAGAGGGAGAGGGAGGGAGAGAGAGGGAGAGGGAGAGAGAGGGAGAGGGAGAGGGAGAGGAGAGGGAGAGGGAGAGGGAGAGGGAGAGGGAGAGGGAGAGGGAGAGGGAGAGGGAGAGGGAGAGGGAGAGGGAGAGGGAGAGGGAGAGGGAGAGGGAGAGGGAGAGGGAGAGGGAGAGGGAGAGGGAGAGGGAGAGGGAGAGGGAGAGGGAGAGGGAGAGGGAGAGGGAGAGGGAGAGGGAGAGGGAGAGGGAGAGGGAGAGGGAGAGGGAGAGGGAGAGGGAGAGGGAGAGGGAGAGGGAGAGGGAGAGGGAGAGGGAGAGGGAGAGGGAGAGGGAGAGGGAGAGGGAGAGGGAGAGGGAGAGGAGAGGGAGAGAAGAGGGGAGAGAGAGGGAGAGAGAGGGAGAGAGAGGGAGAGAGAGAGGGAGAGAGAGAGCGGGAGAGGGAGAGAGAGAGAGCGGGTGAGAGACCCTGTATTTGCAGTGAATGTTCTTGAATGTGAGCTCCTTGTCCTTATTCCAATACTGGAATGCCTTCTCCTTTTCATAGTCGCAGAATGTCACCAGAGCCTTGCACTTGTGTCTAAAAAAGAAATTATCATTGATGTATAAAGTGGATCGAACGCACTGGAAGACGAGATGCCAGATGTCAATGGCAGTTTTCTCTGTGGGAGAAGGGGTGACGATGTAACTGGAAAAAAGTTGTAGAAGGAGAAGGAGAAGAGAGGGAAGAGAAGTGAGGAGGGGGGAGGAGGAATCAGTCAGACCTGTTGCCCTGTCCCGGGACTATCCAGCTACCATTGAACAGATGACCTCCCATCCATCCCACATCAACGAAAGACGAATTGAGAATCGGCTGCGTATTTGGAGGGAGGCGATTCTGGAATGATGGATAAAGAGAGAGGATAGAGAGAGAGAGAGAGAGAGAGAGAGAGAGAGAGAGAGACCTTCTTCTGTGCGGCGAGGAACTTCTTGATGTTCGGATTGGGAGGATAGACGTTATCTGGTTGAATCCCATCCGGTGACACCTTGCTGAACGCATTCTCAAACTCCTCGTAGATCATTCGCGGATCGTTCGCCATTTGTTCCTGAAGTCACATCATCTCTCGCTGTCTCGGCAGCTGTCTCGGGATTTATCTGTCTTTCTCTCTCCTCTCACCAAGAAGATGCATACTCCGTTACAGTACCGCACGTGCTTATCCAAAACGAAGAAACGCTAAATCAACAATGTCATTGATTCAAATTATTATGTGTGCTTAGTACCTTGCCCTTATCTCTCGAGAATTCAAAGTCGACATATGGGTTGATGATGCGGTGATATGCTATCAACACAATCGCAAAGGAGATGAGAATGAGACCCAATGCCGCCGCGCCTGAAGATATCCCTTCTCTCTCTCTATCTCTCTCTCTATTTCTCTCTATTTCTCTCTCCTCTCTCCTCACATTGCGTTGCGACCAGTAAGTATATGGATTTGAATTCGTCTCCGATTATATGCATGATGTTGTAGTAGACTTTCGGTAGCTGGAACTCCAAATCCAACGCTTGTGACGTAGATTTCTGCAAAAGGACAAAGTAGTGTAATGACACGATATGCCATTGATCGCTTCACCTTGATCTTGTCTACATGATCGAATATGGGCTTGAGCATCTTGACAGCCTCCGCCGTCTCCAGTCGACGGTGTTTCATGGTGGAGATGACAGACTTGAACAGCGGAGAGCCATTCGTCGGTGCCACGCGCTCCTAAACAGCATTGTTGGCACTCTGCCAGCGACCGCAGCGCGCCGCCGCAGGACACGCGACGCGTGCGCCATCTATTTTCTAGCACTTTTTGCACATATATTGATGTTTTTCCCATATACCTGCAGTTCGTCTAGCTTATAGATGACATTCTTGATAGCAGTTGGAATCCTGTCATCCACTTTCTTCGATTCGATTCCGCTCGGACACAACACAGAGTCGTACGTTAGACTCGACACCTGCACAAGTATGTACATGAAAAGGAATGCTTTGACGGATGAAAGTAGCCACCGAATCTGTGTTCATACAACAGCGTGTAGTTATGGTGTCTACTGGAGTACAACAATGTGGCTACCCGGTCGCTCCTGTCGATGACGTTATGGGTGCACTCCACTATGTAGTCGGGACGACTCATCGCAGTATACGCCGTGTGATAGTTGAAGTCGGCAGTCTGCAAATAGACTCGTAGGTCACTAGTTACTTTTTTTAAATACGCAAAACGGATTGGATTAAAAATTCCCGAGCTCAACAGTTCGTGGGCTCGTGGGGGAACCTAAACTAGTTAGTCCAGTCATTTTAGCAGCTATTTTGGAGCATCCTTTCCGGACTCGGTGTCTTTTTGTCACTTTCATATGTGGTGTGCCCACCTCTGCAATCTTGAGTAGTGCGTCCATGCTGTTGATGTACTGTGCCGTGGGTGGAGTGGCTTCGACCCTCGCCCGCATCGCATTCAGAGGACGCAGCAACTCTGCGCACAACACAACTCTCATCACTACATACGTCCAAACCCACCGTTATCGTAGAAAATCTCCAAGCTGTCTCGAAACAGCTCCGAGTAAAGGCACTTTTTCATTTCCCCATTTTGCATCATGACTGGAGTGAAACAGGCGTCAATCGTCCTGAACAGCTGGTATTTCTGACCATCCCAACTTCCAACTGTACGTTTTGTTGATTGTGTCGAAGTATTGTCCGGACATGTTGAATGTGGAGTGTATGACGTCGGGGAGTTTGGCTTCGAGGAAGTTGAGGGTGAGCTGATAGGGGCCGATCATCATAAGGATAGCTCTGAATGAGTGATGATTAGAGTAGAGCACCCGGTTCTCACGTTGCGATCCCTGCTGGTATGAGGACAAATAGCAGCATCATAACCGAGCAAGAGAAAAGGACATGTACGTCTGAACGAACACAACCGACTGTTTCGCATCACGTGAATCACTCACTCTTGACACATTTGAATAGAATCAGAGTGAGGAAACAAGCGATGAGCAGCAGGCCCATTGGACCACAAGCAAAGTAGAACAGAAGGTCCGAGTAGGAGAGCTGAACGAGTGAAATCAACAAATGGTTACAACCAGGTCCCCTCACTGTATACAACTCTTTCGGTTTCTGCAGATTGAACAACTCGAAGTGCAACTAAAATGTTTGTTGTTATTATAAATCATAAACTATTGTTTTGAAACCTTATGGGACAGGAAGTTTGAAGTGAGGTCTGCGACGGCTGGTATCACAGTCCTCGATGAATTTAAAATAGTGGGATTCGTAGACTTTTCTGTACTTATTATGTTCGTAATGTTTGCTTCGAAATTCAGTAAAGCCTAAATATAGATAAATACATCACATCAAATAACACTGACGGGAGAGATGATGTTTTGGAGTTCGTCGAGCCGGTGGAAGTAGGTTTTCTTCATATCGATTTCCTTTTGAAACAACGCGACGATATCGGCGCCAAGCTCCGCCTCGTCCTGTTTCACCTGGACAAAAGAGAGTGAGACGAGGCGGTGAGTTGATGCGTACGTAGGACATGGCTTGATCCAGCAGACGCGGCACGTCAGACTCGGCGTCTGCGATGTAGAACGAGATCAGCTCCGACAGCTTGGGCTGAAATCACCACATCACATGGACAGCCTGATTGTGCGCACCATATCATCACATGGGAACATCTTCAGCGTGTCTCGCTCGATCAACGCGCCGATATCTGCAGTCTGAACGAAAACAAAGATGCGACTGATTATTTGATCATCTCAAACCTGATCTTTATAGACGACTTTCAGTTGATCATATAGATTGTTGTGTTCGTTTTCGGTGTAGAATTTCACATTGCAATAAATTGCCTCGATATCCGCGTACGCATCTAAAATGGTATGAAAAGCGCAGTATTTGTATTTGAGACGGAAGAGAGAGAGAGAGAGAGAGAGAGAGAGAGAGAGAAATAGAGTAAGAGAGAGAGAGAGAGAGAGAGAGAGAGAGAGAGAGAGAGAAATAGAGTAAGAGAGAGAGAGAGAGAGAGAGAGAGAGAGAGAGAGAGAGAGTACGTACTTTTAATCTCTTCATCGATGAGTTCTCTGTAGTTTCCGGGTCGAGTTTTGACCATTTCGAATGCGACAAGAAGGACAGCCCCAATGGCGAGAAGACAACAGATGAGCAGCATGATCAACACCAGACACACCTGAACAGAGCACTTTCTTCCTCGTCCTCCCTCTCTCCTCTCTCTCCCTCTCCTTCTTCCTCTTTCTTCCCCATTTTCCTGTTATTTTCCTTTCTGTCCCTCTCTCTCTTCCTCTCTCTTCCTCTCTCTCCCGCTCACATTTATGCACCTGGTCCGCTTGGACCAGTTGTGTGGCAGTCTCGGCTTCTCCTCTCTCTTCTTAGCTCGTTCCTTCTTCTTTTCCGACTTGGACACAGTCTTCGTGCTACTGTTGTCTCCTCCCGCATTCTGTCTGTCAGCAGACGCCTGCAAATGTTCCACATTGCATTTCGCATTTTCTTTCACAATGAATTCGTATTGTCAACCATCTAGCACAATTTAAAATTACTTATATTTTTTGTCTCTGATCATTTATGCATGACTCGATGCTGTGAAAAATAAAAAAATGTGATTAAAATGTGAGCGAAATCAGTGAATCGCTTCGTAGTGCGAATATTGAAACGAATCAGCACATGGTGACAGCGGCCGCTAGAATCGAACCAGCGCCTCTCTCTCTCTCTCTCTCTCTCTCCGGTAGAATCGAACCTGTGCCACTAGCCAGCCATTCACGCACGGCGTGGCTATGTATTCATCGGTGGCACGCAATCATCGCAATGTGGAAAGTGGGATCTGTCATTTCACTGTTTCCTCATCGACCGCGCTGTCGTTCCCCTCCCCCCTTCCCTCCATCCACTCACCCCGCCCTCCAGGTCCCGTGTATCCGTGCCGGTCACTCCGGTCCCGCTGACCCCGCTCTTCTCGTTCTCCCTGCCAGTCCTCCCCTCCACTCCCCCCTCCTTCGACTTGTTCTTCGACACTGGCTTCGACTCCCCCGACACTGTCCCGGCCTTCGACGCCACCTTCGAGTCTGTCTTAGTGTCGCCCACCACGGACTGCGACTTGGGCTCGGCCTTCGTCGTGGTTACCACGATGCGAGGAGCTTCCTCCACCTGGAATACTGTGTTGAGGGTACCGTAGAGTACAGTATACCGTATTTTCTGGCGGGTCGACAGCGAGGTGCCAGATGGCACTGATTATGAGAATGCCAGAAATGACAATGTAGAGGGCGCCGCCCGCAAACAGCATGTAGTGCAGCTGAAAATCAATCGATACTCAATCGATAATCAATTGATATCCGCCCACTCACACTGATAAAATGGGAAAAGTCGTCGACGAATCGGTGCGCATCTCCAATGTCCTCGGACATGCCCAGCACAAACTGAAAACAATCGATAATCGATCGCTCATTCAAATTGTTTATGCAAATCCAATCGATAATCGATCGATATGCAATCGATACCTTCATGGCGGCCTTGAGTAGATGGTCGCGGGGAACGAAAACATCTGCGGGGGCGAATATGAGGGCGGCATAGTGGACAAAGACATCGAAGGAGCCACCGAACGAGGAAACGACTGGCTCCACGTCGAACACCAAATCAGACTTGGACTCGTTGCCGCAGCTGGCTGCAGAGAGGGAGGGTGAGAGAGAAAGAGGGAGGGTGAGAGAGAGAGAGAGAGAGAGAGAGAGAGAGAAGGACGCACTCGATATGATCTTGAATCGGGTGTAGAGGTCCTCCCGCCACGTGTTCGTCTTGAACATGCTATAGCCAAGTGAGCCATGGAGGAGGAGAAGGAGAAGGAGCAGCGGGTGACTGGAAGGAGAGGGTAAGGGAAGGAGGGAGGGAGGGAGGGAGAGAGAGAGAGAGAGAGAGAGAGAGAGAGAGAGCGGCGTGGAGGAACAAGACTGGGAGAAGACGGGGAAATGGGCAACTCACTGCCACTCGAGACGCCGCATCGCGATGAAATGACACTGGTGATGTGAGGTGAGGAAATACGATGTGTGAGAGAGGCAGATGAAAATTGGGAAAATGAGTGAACAATGTCACGTTACACTAAAGAACAAAAAACACGAACAATCGATCATATTTTATCGTCTTTATACAATGAGATGACGTCACTGATAGTAGGGCATTGCACATATGTGGTTGTGGACTGGAATTGCGAGGAGGGCGGCTGTGATTATGCCCACCGTATCCGACATCGTGCCAACTGCCAGGGCGAACGCACGGTCCTCGGCCGCCACCTGGGAGGGAATCTCTCTCTCTCCCTCCCTTTCTCCCTCCCTCCCTCCCTCCCTCCCTCTCTCTCTCTCTCTCTCTCTCTCTCTCTCTCTCTCTCCTCCCTCGCACTCACATGCTTGTGAATGTGCGCAAACGTGTTGGCGTAGTTGCCGCCGCCCAGACAGCCCTGAATTCGTTTAATAAGTTTTTTGTAATCTTTCCCATACATAATGATATACTTTTCAGGATACTTGTGTGTTAGATACGTTTCATGGGTTACGTTTCAGATGGGAAACGTACGACGTATAGGACGAGTGCGATGAGGATGAGGATATGAGGGACGAACTGGTAGACGGCTATCAGGTAGAATAACACCGCGTTCGCCAGCTGAATCATATCGATTTATTGATTACTTGGTTACGGAATCTAAAGAATTTTATCTTCTAGGGCTACGGTAACAAAACAATTCGATCTCTCACTCAATGAGGGTTACTGTATCTAAGTATTCACCTGCAGCACAGCTGTGAATATAATAGCCGGCAGTGGAAGGGCGATGATGGAGATGGAACAACGCGACAGGAACACACCCACTTGGTAGACAACCTGTGACGCAACGAGTGGCGCAAGTAAAGACGGATGACGCAAATAACGTAAAGACATCGAGACATAGACATAGTGAGTGAGACACAGTCAAGTAAGAAATGACGCAAGGCGTGACGCAGGCTCACCTGATACCAGCGGAACTGCGATTCGGGAGAGGCGGCAAAGGAGTGTACACAGTCGAAGGTTATCAGTTCAACCTAGAGAGTAGAGTAGGAGAGAGAGAGAGAAAGAGAACGTGTACTCACAAGTCCCTGATTGATAAAGTACTCTCCAAAGTAGACGAGTCCGAGAGGGATCATGTACTTGAGTAGCGACTGAAATAGCTAGTGATAATACCGTAACCATGACGAATACAGTAACCAGTCAATAGAGAATAGACCCCACCCTAATGATAACCAGTTTCTCAGCTGCCGTGGTATGGCGCGCCACAGCCGCGTCCGAGAGATCTTCTATCTAACAAAATAAAAATGGAAAATTAGTTTTTTAAAGGTACACTGGCGACTTATTTTTGACTCGGAATGTTTGAAAGAATCATACTAACCCAAATCTTAATCGATTCATGAGAAAACACAACGATTATTCGTTGCTTTCAAATGTTGCAACTCGCTGTTGCAACATTTTTTTCAAACTCAAAATTTGGTCCCGCCGCGACTTCCATTCCATCGAACTCTTTAATACTGCAGAAATGGCGAGAGAACACATATTGCCAGACGAAAGAAGCCCGTTTACTTAAGTACTAGGTGGCTCAATGCGAGTGTGCGCCGTAGTGGCACAGATCTCGCGAGTCCTGTCTCCGGCAAACGTTTTGCATGAGTGGTAAAGCGCGTTCAAGAGAGCTAGTTGCAGAATTAAGTCGCCACTGTTCCTTTAACCGCTATTCACGAATAGTGCAATTGGAGTAGCATAAAAAAAGAGATAAGTGCACGTACATTCTTCTTCACTCCTTTCTCTTCGACGGTTGAGAGTTGCACAGAAGACTGAAAGTACAAATAATGAAAATCATCCAATGTGAGCAACGAACCTTGATATCGTCCGTCTTCACGAGAACCAGAAAGTACCTGAATGAAATAATTTGAATGTAACGATTTGATTGATATTTGAATTTGATTGAATATTTGATTATTTGATTGATAATCTATTGATTGTATAATTATAATCAAAATTCCCCTACGTGATGATAGTGATGGCTGGGACGACTAGCATGGCGAGAAGAGTGTGCTTGGGGGACATGGAGAGAAGACGCCTGCAATGGAAGACGTTAGCCAGAAGACACATCGCCATCATAGATTCTCATATGCTGGTTATAGTACCATCACATCTAGTCTACTGCAGCCCATTGTCCTTGTGTGGTGTAATAAATCAAATCTCAAATCAAATCGTTGCGTTTTGTACTCATCAGATAGTGTTGGTATCTGTTGCTGAAACTGTACTGATTTAAAATGACTTCAAGATTGCCTGAGGCTTCAACTGGCAATTACTTACCAAGGAAGACCCGACTCACTTGTCTGTCATGACTGCGTAGGTAATACTGGCAAGGATTCCCGAGGCACCCGTGCCACACGACCAGGCAGTGATAGACGACCTGACAGGGGGAGTGAGAGAGGGGAGAAGAGGGAGAGAGAGAGGGAGAGGGGGGAAGAAATACTGACTTGTGATAGTGCGAGGTGAGAGAGAGGTAGGACATATCGCCCATTCCACCGGCGAGAGAAGCAAAGCAGACTCCTGCAAAGATTCGTTCACAAATAAACAAATTACAGGAAGAGAGAGAGAGAGAAAGAGAGAAAGAGAGAGAGAGAGAGAGAGAGAGAGAGAGAGAGAGAGACTGACCAATGAGTGCCACAAGTGTGCTATCTGCGCACGCAGTGACAGTGAGAGAGAGCACCTGCAGCGCCACAATTATCAGCTGACGAACACTGAAACGACCATGGTATATGGTACATTCAAATAGATACGGTAAGCCATATACGGTATACATAGATTACGGTATACTCACCGATAGGGTATTTTGTGAAGGACGAATGGAAGGGAGAACTTGAGTAGGAGTTGGGGAAGGATATTGCAGATGAGCACTGCCCCAGTGGACAGGTGCGAACAGTGGCGGATGCTGATCGATTCCTTAAAGGATTTATCCGGACAATGTAATCTTGCCTGATCTTCAGGTTGGGGTCGCTTTTGTTCTCGTCAATGAAACCTTCTTTTGAAATTGAATAAACGTGGAAAAATTGTTTGTATTTTTACCAATTTTTCTGCGCAAACAGAACTTCGAAACTCGTCTTCATTAAAGAGAACGAAAGCGACCCCATCCTGAAGATCAGGGAATAATACATTGTCCGGATACATCCTTTAAAGGAACATACCACTCTGAATTTCGTACATAAACTACTATTAGCACTTAAAAGAACGTGAAAACACAATCACTTTTCAGAAAAAATACATTAATTAAAAATTAACAGAACGTGCAGAAAACGCGTCGCAAAATTTTCGCATTCTGTGGATGTAGTGCATGTAGTGTACTGAGGGGACAATTTCTGCAGATGGAGTGTGCTTTACGGTCGTAAATCACACCCATCCGCAGATATTGTCCCCTCAGTACACTATGCGTATATTTTTGCACCACGTTTTAGGCATTTCCTGTTCATTTTTAATTTATGTTATGTTTATGAAAAGTTATTGTATTTTCATTTTTCTGCACGTGAAATGCTTGGTTTATACACGTGATTTAGAGTGGTATATGTCTCTTTAACACGATGACGTCACTATTGTGCCAGATAGCGATGACGTCACAGAGTTTCAACTATATGATCGCAACCAGAAAGCGCGACGTCCGCTTTTCTCTCTCTTCTCATGGTCAGTGGTCAGTGAACGTCACAGAGACAGCATAAGAGTTTGAAATGTGAAAGGTTCAATGATCAGCTAATCCCGACTCACGAGGCAGTGTTCATTTGTGGCATTGTTGTTGTCCCGTATGTCGTCCTTCTTGAGTATGTCCTGGGCTGCCGACAGCATCACAGTGAAAGAGAAGTTGGCACACACACCGAAGATCCTGCAATCAAGGCCCATCCAATCAAAAAGCACAAATTAACGATAAAGTAGTGTACTCAAATATCTCTCGCTTGTGTCAAAATACATGTTCATCTTCGTGCTGAATTGTACAATGATAACCATTTGATTTTTTCTTACTCCGTTTCAACTTGTCCGTTGTCGCTCACAAAGCTGATACGTTACTCAGTTGATGGTGCATGACAAACCGATAATGATAAAGTGTTCTTCAAATGGTTTTCAACTTTCTCTATCTACTCTGGTGTCTCTCAAGAAAAGCGTGAGACAGTTTTGTGACCCCACCTATACATATAGTTGTGACTTGTGACTAAAGGTTTTCAATGAATGCA
The DNA here is from genome assembly GCA_963966185.1 of Rhabditoides inermis. Taxonomy (NCBI): domain Eukaryota; kingdom Metazoa; phylum Nematoda; class Chromadorea; order Rhabditida; family Rhabditidae; genus Rhabditoides; species Rhabditoides inermis. The sequence continues at coordinate 846,186 of CAWZYM010000300.1, read as the reverse complement.
CAATCTTCACTTCCGTGTTCGATGATGGCGCCTAGATCGTGAAAATCATGTGCCTCCGATTCAAGTGGATTACGGCGCGCGCATTGGGAACACCATAACAGTCTCTCAGTCTCTCACAACAACTGTGCGTTCTTGTCGTTTTTAATAATATTATATATCAGTTATGATATTGAAATTTTAATGAAAATTATGATTATATATACAATATAATAAATCATATTTTAATATGATATATCAAAGTAATAATATAATAAACGTAGCTGACCAGAATGCGATCCAGTTGCGTACCGCGGAGTAGTCAGTTCGAGAGGGAGCAGACATCCTCAAATGATCATATCACATCAGCACAACAACACTCAACAGACACAAACACAAGTCATATCAGTGGCTGTGAAAACATGCCACCACCATGAATGGGATCGCGCGAACACACACAAAAAAGAACATATCCCTTTCATCGCGACATCCATCAACATTTGGTACACAGCGAAATGAACGATCTCTGCTCAGCGAAGGAACAAAACGATTGCCTTTTTATGGTCGCGTGTTTGTCAGTGCACTGTGTACGGAGTGTGAACAAATGTTGATTTATGGACGGTGTTGATAAGGGCCAATTGTTACACCAGGAGAAGGAGAAAGGAGATGGAGAAGGAGAAGGAGCAGTAGACATCATGCGCATCGCGCAATTAGGAAAAGTGTGGGAATCAATCAAAGTGGCGGGGATTGGGAAGGGATGCCCACGCACCTTCTGTTCTTGTCTGTAGTCTGTTGTGGGACAAGTGAGACTGACTGATTTATGTAAATCTTGCACTATGCGGGAAGACGAAGAGAATATGTCCGAGACATTGCATGATCATTCTGTGAATGATGAGACTGAGAGTTTACGGTGTGATATAATTAGTTATAGTAAATCGTGAAGAGATGTTTCAGTCATACATAGACATAGACAACGATAATGACCATAATTAGCTAAACTTAGCCAATCGGAACGATCTCGACACTAAAAAAATGTTCTGAAAATTGCACGTTAAAAATATGCATATTCTGTGATCAGAAGGCACATAAGATAAGACATAAATAATAAAAGAAAGAAAACGTATTGGGCGGGAACCAGGAAGAAAAGTTGTGGTCACACCATCGCCACAGAAAAAAAAACACAAAAACGAGATAGAGATTCATTGCACAAGATTTTGAAAATGTCTCTTTTATAAAGTTGTCTATATACGGTCAGAGAGCTCCGCCCTATTACCCCATTTGACACCTTTTACGAGCTAGCCCTGTTCGTTGTTTGCCTATCACCTGAATTCGGTAGTCGATCGGCAATGAGAGTTTTCTGTTTCAACTGACTGCGTGGCGCAGTGGCAAGAGCGACGCGTGCCGTTCTCGCGACCAGGGTTCGAATCTTTTTTTCAACTTTAGTGAAACACAAAAAGTATATTTCAAAATCATGTTTCAAAATAGGCTCCACCTATCCCTGGAGAAATGGAGAGGACTAGGAAAAAAGAGCAAAAAATGAATAAAATGTGAAAGTAAAATTTATTTATTTATTCATCTGTGTAGTATGCAAGTCACAATCTGTACATGATTCATCTGATTCTAACAATGAACGTCGCTTTTCAGTTATATATAAGAGCAATGAAGCACAACGGAACACTACAAAACACGATCAATTGCTTTTTGTATTATGTTCGCGGCGAGACCATTTGTTCTAATTGAGTCCCGCGACGAAGAGCCTCCTAGAAGCGGGGCAGTCCGCAGATGTAGTTGTGTACGGGAATGGCAGACAGTGCAGCCGTGAGTATTCCGACCGCGTCTGCGAGTGAGACAGTGGTCAGAGAGAACTCGCGGTCCTCTGCCGGAACCTGAACGGGGGCAGAATGGGGGACATGTTATTTTTTCGGGCGCCCGGAAACAGGCACATAAATAGTAACGCTTACCGCTTTGTGAATGTGATTGAAGGTGTTCACGTAGCTCGCGCCGCCGATGATACCCTGATAGCAATCAAAGTCAGTTCTGGGTCCCGCGACGAAAAGCTTGCGTGCTCACCTCGAAGAATATGAGTGCGATGAGCATCCACATGTGCGGAATGTACTGGAAGATGGCGTCAAAGTAGAAGATCGCCACGTTCAGAAGCTGAAAGAAATTTAGGTATACTGTAGTATCATACGGGCTACTGTAATTTATCTGCGTTACTGTACCTCATACATGTTTCATTTCGATTACTGTATCTACCGTATACCTGCAGCACAGGCATGGCGGCTATGAGTGGCATGGAGAACTCGACGACATTGATGGAAGACCGGGACAGGAACACGCCCACTTGGTAGATCACCTGCAAGTCGGTCGAGTGACGTCATCATGAGTGACGTCATAAGGAAACTGACTATTAGAAAACTGAAACAATTGCTAACTATATGAGTGACATAATCGTAACTCGTAACATATCAAAGTTTCCAGCAAAGGCGTATTCATACAATCGTAAATATCACACCGTCTCTGTAAGAATCGGACGAGGTGGTTACTAGGAGCCATGTCGGCGCATACAAGGATTATCAAAGGTCCTCTACAAGATGTATAGGGTCGTTTTTGTCAAATATGCAAATTTGGCCCATTAAAGGGAGTGTACACTCTGAATTTCGAAGTTGAGTTAGCACCGGGATGTGAAAATATGTTGAAAATGATGTACTTTTGTCAATGCAACTATGTGTCGGAGATACCTATAAGTCGATGGAAAATTCTGTTGAACATTGAAAATTGGCACCAATTGGCACCAATTTCTGCATTTTGATACATTTTGCGCTCAATTTTTGCCAACTTGCAGGCATTTTCAGCAAATGGTTGTATTGACAAAACTGAGCCGTTTTCAGCATACTTTCACATCCCGGTGCTAACTCAACTTCGAAATTCAGAGTGTACACTCCCTTTAAGGGACCACTGACTCAAATCGGTCAATTTTTGCCAAAACACTTTAAATAAAAGCTCGTTCGATTCCTTATCAGATTCTAAGAACTTTTTCATATAAAATGTTTTTCGAAAAAAATAAGTTCAAAAAAGTTATGATCAAAAAAAAGAAAAATTTGCATATTTTCGATTTTTTGAAAATGTTGCTGACCTGAGAAGCAAGAATAATCAGCACCATTTGAAAGAGCGTGTTTTGTTTGGTCTACATGATTTTTATGAAGAAAATCAATCCTGACATCATCTGCCATCCAGACGGTTGAAAGTGGTCCGGAAAGCGATTATTCGGCATTTTTCGATTTTTCGCCCTGTGTCACTGCGAAGAAGCAAAAAGCAAATACACCATGATAATCTACGCACTTTGTTTAGTATATGGACATGTTTTCATGAAAATCTATCATGACGTCATCTGTCATCTGCCATGCCTGCAAACTTGTCCGGACCACTTTCAACCGTCTGATGGAAGATGACGTCATGATAGATTTTCATGAAAACACGTCCACATACTAAACAAAGTGCGTGGATTATCATGGTGTGTTTGCTTTTTGCTTCTTCGCAGTGACATAGGGCGAAAAATCGAAAAACGCCGAATAATCGATGTTTGGACCACTTGCAACCGTCTGGATGGCAGATGACGTCATGATAGATTTTCATGAAAACACGTCCACATACTAAACAAAGTGCGTAGATTATCATGGTGTGTTTGCTTTTTGCTTCTTCGCAGTGACACAGGGCGAGAAATCGAAAAACGCAGAATAATCGCTTTCCGGACCACTTTCAACCGTCTGGATGGCAGATGATGTCAGGATTGATTTTCTTCATAAAAATCATGTAGACCAAACAAAACACGCTCTTTTAAATGGTGCTGATTATTCTTGCTTCTCAGGTCAGCAACATTTTCAAAAAAATCGAAAATATGCAAATTTTTCTTTTTTTTGATCATAACTTTTTTGAACTTATTTTTTTCGAAAAACATTTTATATGAAAAAGTTCTTAGAATCTGATAAGGAATCGAACGAGCTCTTATTTAAAGTGTTTTGTCAAAAATTGACCGATTTGAGGTAGTGGTCCCTTAATGGGCCAAATTTGCATATTTGACAAAAACGACCCTATACATCTTGTAGAGGACCTTCGATAATCTTTGTATGCGCCGGCATAGCTCCTAGTAACCACATGCCCAAAAAGTGTCCGATTCTTACAGAGACGGTGTGATATACATAGTGACCCTTTCAAATATGGCGCAGCTTACCTGATACCACCTGTACTGCCCGCCGGGGGAAGTGCCGAAGCCATGGGAGCAATCGAAGCTGATCAACTCGACCTGGGGAGAAGTACAGTAAGTGTTGTTACATAGGTACATAGTAACAGGACAAAAGAGTTATCAAGGGTTGATATGAGGAGAGGAGTGAATAAAACAGTGCATCAAATAATTGTTGAAACGTATTATTAATCCACTCACGAGTCCCTGATTGATGAAGTACTCTCCAAAGTAGACCAGTCCGAGAGGAATCATGTAACGGAGAAGAGACTAAAAGAAGTGACGTCATCTGAGTTCATCTGAAGGGTCATCTCACCTTGATGATACCCAACTTCTCAACGACAGTCGTGTGTCTCGCCTCCACTGGAGAAATGATGGCGATAGAGTTGCGCTGAACAAGTAGGGTGGGAGAGAGGGGGAGAGAGGGAGAGAGAGAGAGAGAGAGAGAGAGAGAGAGAGAGAGAGAGAATTCCCTCGCTCACCTTATCCTTTCCATGCGGGTGATCTAGTCCAGTGATCGGTGTGTCTATTCCTGCCAGATGTAGGGGAATATTCTTCGAGGGCACCGGCTTTTCGGGCGCGGCGCGCTGAACTCAATCGATAATCAATAGATAATCAATCGATAAGTGCTCACAGCTGGTTCGATCCAAGTGTTCGGGTTGATGGAGATGGGGCGAATGGTCGGGGGTTGGACAAGCACAAAGGCGTACCTGAAGTACTCTCTCTCTCTCTCTCTCTCTCTTTCTCTCTCTTTCTCTCTCTCTCTCTTTCTCTCTTTCTCTCTCTCTCTCTTCCATAACTCACACAATAGAAAAGATCGCAGGTACGCAGAGCATTATGAGAAGTGTGCATTTCGGAGTCAAACCGAGCAGATGCCTGAAATTTGAAAAAAAAATTCTTCCCAACTAGTTTGCATTATGCTCTCTCGCCTAATTCACTTTGCATTGCAAATCGCGCGAGTTTCGGTGATTAGCATGCCGTCCTTTCGTACAAAAGCGGGGCGCGGCGGGCTGCCGGCATCCATTTGTCATGGCTCAGTCCGTCCCTCCCGGAGATATCAACACCCAGCCGGGTACCAAGATCGTCTTCAACGCCCCCTACGATGACAAGCACACCTACCACATCAAGGTACGTTACCGATATCGACTGATATTTATGGATTCTAACTGTGTCCCGTTCAGATCACTAACGCCGGAGGTCGCCGCATCGGATGGGCCATCAAGACCACCAACATGAAGCGCCTCGGCGTCGACCCGCCGTGCGGAGTGCTCGACCCCAAAGAGGCCGTGCTGATGGCCGTCTCTTGCGACGCGTTCCAGTACGGTCAGGAGGACACCAACAACGACCGCATCACCATCGAGTGGACCAACACCCCCGACGGCGCCGCCAAGACCTTCCGCCGCGAGTGGTTCCAGGGCGACGGAATGGTCCGCCGCAAGAACCTCCCCATCGAGTACAACCCTTGAATGCGCTATGTGCAGAATAAACGTGCTTTCTTTCAGTTCGTGTTGACTGTGTCTGATGTTTTCTATTGAAACTCATGTTTTCGTTGTAGGACCCACTTGTCGGTCATGCCGGCATAAGAGAATGCTCCTGCTATTCCAGCCGCCCCCGTGCCGGACGACCAAGTTGAGATGGAATGCCTGAAAAGGGGCGTGGTCACCGTGGGCGGGACTTCGATTTTTACTTTGAATAGTGCGACGCGAGAGCGAGATACGTGATTTCACCGAGTCCACATGAGAACGATGCAATACAGACTCCTGTAATAAAATTGTACGAATCACAATTGTCAAATATTGTTTACCCAACAAGGCTGCGGCGACACTGTCAGAGAAGGCGGTGACCAGAAGAGAGATGGCCTGAGTGATGACCACTATGGAATGCCGAATGCTGGAATACGGTAGGTAATACTTGTATTCTTGTATACTGTATGCTGTACATCAATCATAAAACTGGAATAACATAATGTACTGAATTACTGTAGTACCGTTCACTCACCCGTACGGTATTCTGTGAATGAAGAATGGGAAGGTCAATTTGACGAGGAGAGCAGGGATGATGTTGCATAGCAGAACCGCGCCAGTGGACAGAGACAGACACTCGCGATCGGTGATCTCCTCCTGCAAGTATAAGTTCCGCCCCTTGAAGCCCCGCCCCCACAGTTTAAATCGTGTGATATGCCCCGCCCCTCGAAGTTCCGCCCACACTCACGAGACAGTGTCTGGTGGCGTTTCTGTGCTCGTCGAATCGAGTCGAGGTGGGTGTGCTTTTCTGGAGGATATCCTGGGCCGCTGACAGCATCACCACGTAGGCAAAATTGTTGCACAGACCGAAGATCCTGGAAGATCTAGTTCCTCTCTCTCTCTCTCTCTCTCTCTCTCTCTCTCTCTCTCTCCATTCCTCTCTTGTCTGGACCCTGCATTGTCACAAACGTATTCCCGTGAAACCGACCAGAACGATGTGAGATTCCTCGTCGCATTCATTTTTCGACTGTTTTTGCAGTCCGGAGTGAATTCCGCCATTTTTTCTGAAATAACTTGATGACTAATAAAAGTGGCTTCACGTTTTATATGGAAAGGAAATGAAATAGGAACAAAAGCCTGAATGAAACAACAAATGTCGAATGGGACGAATAACAATGAGATCAAAGCTTATTATTAGAAACACATTGTCTATGGTATAGTCCTCGATTCAAAGAATATTTTCAGACCACATTCGAAAGGTCTGATAAATCATTGATGTGATAGTGATAAGGACTATAGAGAATTGACACATATGACCATCACATTTGAACTGTCAAAGACGAAACCATTCATGTCTACTCACAGATGGACGAATAGAACAGTGGTTGAATCAAACGTCGTTGTGATAAAAATGGGATAAGATCATTTCAGTAGTGGAAAATAAAAAAGAGAGACATCATGACATCATATATCATATGACATCAATGACATGATCGGATACTAACAAGGACAACACTTGAAGGTAAGTTTTGCGTGCACGCATCACAAATATGGATGTCAAAAACGGTTGGGATACTCTGGTCTCTGGTGGATAACTATGTTGTTGTCACGTATCGGTCAGCGACTGAATATATGTTTTGCAACTTTAGTGCAACGCATGCAATGTGTAAAGAGTAAAGTGTGTATTCAGAGATCGATGACTTGCAAGTTGCATTGTTCACATTGTATTCCGTTGCGTCATTCTTTGATATGCTTGGTCTATCCCGGGATAAAGGGATAGGCAGATAGGGAAGTGTCCGCGATATGTATGTAGGAAAGCCAAGAAAGGAAACGGACAATTTTCGGTATCCTGGACATTATTACAAAGACATGCTATTCTTAGCAATTCCAATGCTACGTCGTTAGGATTCCGAATCCTCATACTAAAAACAGACACATTACGCAAATATAACCGAGAAGAACAAATGACATACTCAATTAGTGATTTAATTTATTCTGGTACAAAAATAAACATTGCGTCCAGATATGTACGTGTTTTATGAAATGTTAGGGATAGAGAGGGACAAGGAGAGAGAGCAGAGAAAGAGAAAGGGAAAGGGGGAGAAAGAGAGAGAGAGAGAAGGAGAGAGAGAGAAGGAGAGAGAGAGAGAAAGGGAGAGAGAGAGAGAGTGGGAGAGAAGAGAGAGAGAGAATATCCAACCCACGTGGTGTATCCGCGTGTGCAAAGATTTGCACACAGATAAACAAACCGGACAAAAAAGTCATCCCAGGACTAAGCAGATATCCCTTCAATATAACGATTTATTCTGGAAGACGCGAGATTCGATTTGAGAGAAGTGGTAAATGCACTGATGTTAGAAGAATGAGATCATCCGAATACTAGTTTTTCACGGGAGTTGCTATCATATCGCCCCGTATGGCCGGCTATATTGGGAAAGGGCAAGTGTCGAAAAGTGCGGGGGGCGGGCGGGTAGATCAGTGATATCGATTGGCTGGGTAGATCAGTAGAATCTCTTCTCGAACTCTGCCGCGTATGGATGCTGCTTGTAGGCGTCGTAGTGCATCTTCCTGTAAAATTATTGATTTATTGATTTACTCAAGTTTTCGAATTATTGATATGCACTCACTTGAATAGTCCGTACATGTTCCGCTTTCCCACAATTTTGAAAGGAGTGAAGAGAGCAGCACCAATGGATTCTTCCTGGAAAAATGGAATCTCTCTTTCTCTCTCTCTCTCTCTCTCTCTCTCTCTCTCCTCAATCTTTCTCTCAGTTTTTGCAGATATCAACTATGCTAAGTAGAGGAAGAATAATAAACACCATTCATACCGCTATAAATTGTATAAAAGATGCTGACAAAATATTCTGATGAAACTCGATTCAATTGCTTCTTGGTTTTTTGTTAGAAAGCTATTCAGTTTCAGAGAACCCGTCCAATAAGAAGTGAGGCAATTTTCCTATAGAAAAAGGTGTATCTGACGTAAATGTAGATTTACAGAACACATCGGTGATTACAAATTATGTAAAATAAATATACCTGTGCGCTGACGAATGCGAGAAGACCCAAGAAAGCGATGAAAACAAGCCGCAAAGCGTCCATCTAGTAGATAGAGGAGTATTATTGAAGAAAGTTGAACACAAAAGAGAATATACGGAAATCGCAGCTCAAAAAAGACGTCGTCAAAATGAAGAGCTCTCCGAATTGATTTGTAAAACGTGATGTAGGCGGTATTTCGAAACAGACTTCGTTGAGCAATGGGCGCATAATTTTGTGAGAGGAACATGAGAAGTGGAGGAAAGATATTGTATGTTGTTATATAAAAATGTCTATAACACACTATTAGAATGGTTGATATTGTCACTTTTGGAATAGAGATAAAAGGAAGCGAGAGAGAAAGAGAGAAAGAGAAAGAGAAAAAGAGAGAGGGAAAGATACAAAGATAAATAAAGAATGAGAAAGGTCTCTTTATTTTTGTCTCATTTTCTGCGTGAACAACATAGATTAGTGTCTTGGGAGACGTTGTGTGCCTTAGAATGACGAATTGCACGCACGGCAGCAGAGAGGAGAGAAAGAGAGAGAAAGAGAGAGAGAGAGAGAGAGAGAGAGAGAGAGAGAGAGAGAGAGGGGGGGTCAGATACTATAATTGACTTTTTCTTTGATTTCAAACGACGTATATTAGAACAAGGAAATCAGAATGTACGTTCAACCGAGAAGTAAAACGCGGATAACCTCTTTTGAGGAGATTGTGTTAGACATTGAGAGAGAGAGAATGAGAGGGAGAGAATGAGGATCCGTTCTCCAGTTCTCCACGCGAGTAAAATTGGATTTTCAACGTCATTTGAAAGTTATTGCGGTTTAGATCCTTGTGAGTGTGCGCCCCCTCCCTATGTATCAATCACCCATACAAGAATAAGTCACGTAGAGCTATTTGAAGAACTGGTCAGAACTAAGCAGAACATTCGGATGTTCAAGAATGCACGTGAAACTGTTACGTATTGTGAACACGGAACAAATAATATATGAATGAAAGTTTACCGGTTATGGCCGGCAAAAAAAACAATCTGGGAGAGGATGTGAAGGGGCATAGAAAATACAACCATTCATAGGTAAGTACATGAGAGAAGAAGAAAGATATGTTTTGTAAATGAATAATTCGCATTGGTTTGAAAAAAATTTAACATCGAGTATCATTGAGGATAAATATAATTGCGACAAGAAAAGTCGAAAAAAGATTGTTATTTGAAAATCGAAAAAAAAACAGCTGAGCCGCAGTCTTGAAAGGCACGGTGGTCGGGCTCGGAATACTACAATCGAGTGGTGGACGACGATTCTTTATCGATAGTAAATACATTAGGTACCATGGCGTTGCGAGGCTCCAAGTGTTCCCTGCTACCACGTAGCCACGCGTATCTTAGAGGGACTGAGAGAGAGAGAGAGAGGGAGGGAGGTGATAACAAAAGTCGGATATGTAGGGCGCAGTGTATTTTGATGTTCACTCAAAAATGATGAATAATGCATTTGGGACAAACTGGATTTCATAAAAGAGGGCGGGGCTGCTCTCTGGTGTGAACGGCGCGTGGGCCGTCCCTTCCCCTCCCTTCCTCCCTCCCTCCGCCCCTCCACCTCTCCCCCTCCCTCTCTCTCTCTCTCTCTCTCTTTCTCTCTCTCTCTCTCTCTCTCTCTCGCTCTCTGCTTCCATTATACGAGCGGTCAATTCATTCGACCGTATGCAAATTGCAATACTTTCAAAGAGCTTATAAATGTTCGACCAGGGGAAATGACGAAAGTAAGTACTAGAGAGACGGCGCACTATTGTAGTGTAAAGACGTGGCAGAAGAAAATAGTGGATGTGGAAACATTCTGGGTGTTTGGCTATTCACTTGTTCCACTCGTCTTCAAACAGTGCTCCCGTCTGCCTTCAAACTATCTGGTTCATATAGAAATCTTTTCACGCAATGACAAAACACGCAGAAAGCATGCGTCCATTTGCGTTGAGTGATACAGCAGCGGACAGAGGGGGTAATACTAACTCTGACACTGATTCAACCACTTCCGAATGCCTTCCAACGACTTGAAGTTACGAAAAGGGGTCGCTCTCAGCCAAACCTCCATTTTGCCATCACCTCCCTGTTGTCTCTTCCGATTGTTGACATGAACCGGGAACGCATGAAACTCGCCCGCCCTGAGGGCGAGAAAATGATGGATACACTGTTACACCTGACACACACACAAACACACCTGGTGGATTGATTGGAAGAGGGGGGGGGGGGTTAGTTGACGGAAGTGGGAGGAGGAAGGTGTAGAATAGATATCACTCCTTCCGCCATGATTCTCCTCCACCTATCGATACTTGTTTGGGCGGCGTTGGCAAAGCCAGGTAGGCATGTTCCAGACAGAGAGCTTATTCAGCTTATTCTTTACCTTCTCGGTTTTATCAATGTCAATGACGATGGCAGGCGTTGTATGGATGAATCGGATGATCCTTTGAAACCTCTCCTTTCCAGTGCCCGAGGAGCATGTTGTGGATATGCCGGCCGGCGGGTTTCACGAGTCCGATGGATCCGAGGTTATCAGTAGTTACCATTATTGATTCATCATTATCATTATATATTCTTGTAGTTTGTAGTTTGCTCATTCAGGTGCACCCTATCGTGATCGCTTCGGACATGGACAAGCACACAAAGGTGGAGACGGAGTCGCACCAGTGGTACAGTACCCTCCGCATGGGAAACCTGCACATCAATAAGGTGGGCGGGAGAATTTGAACTTGTGTTCACACATCTTCTTTATCAGAAATCAATTCAAAAATGAAATATGAGAGGGAAATTATGTTTTTTTGGTTGAAAAACGTCATCATAATTGAATTGAATTGCATGTGAACGTGGAACGTGGTCTCTTGTGTAAGCAAATCTCTTGAATATTCCAATATGATTCAAGTATTGTCATGTGAATATTTCAGAACAGGAACCATGCCTACGTGACATGGCACAGTGGCCTCAACTTCACTTCCGGTCGGCCCATCTCTCTCTCTCTCTCTCTCTCTCTCTCTCTCTCTCTCTCTCTGTCTCTCTCTCTGTCTCCTATGACGGTATGAAACCCAAACAAGCGTTACGTATTCCGGATGTTGGTAACAAGAGTATTTGTTTGATGGAATCCACAGAGAGCGTTACACTTTCGGATTCACAGAGCAACGGACAATGAAATCATTTCTGTCATTTCCATATCTCACCACTTGTTTGAGGTCTGTCGAATGGGGGTCGCGGAATGGAGTGGAGTGATCTGAAGATATTCAATGAGAAGCTGCTCACTGTGGATGATAAGACTGGGCTCATATACTGGTACGCTACTACGATTAATTGAAATATTAAAACCTGTGATTTGTAGTTTGTACATTCAGGATCCGCAACCGAACGGCTATTCCGTGGGTGTTCATGTCTGATGGAGATGGAAGTCATCCGGAGCGTGAGTCTCTCTCTCTCTCTCTCTCTCTCTCTCTCTCTCTCTCTCTCTCTCTCTCTCTCTCTCTCTCGCTCTCTCTCTCGCTCTCTCGCTCTCTCTCTCTCTCTCTCTCTCTCTCTCTCTCTCTCTCGCTCTCTTTCAGCTTACAAGGGAGAATGGCTGACGGTCCGTGATGGCTACCTCTATGTTGGTGGCTATGGTAAGGAAGCCCTGACCTTGGAGGGAAAGCTCAAGAGCCACAACCCCATGTTCGTCAAGGTCGTGTTGTTCACCGTCTTTGTTTACTATTTACTAGTTTAGAAGATCGATATCAACGGTGGTCAGGTGGCAGTCGACTGGACCAATCATTTCAAAGTGAGAGATTTTTTTTAGTTTCGGAATCACGTATGTAACCTACGGGAGGTTACGGTAAAATAGAGTAATGCAAAGCTAAGAGTCTCAATAACACGGATTTCGGTAGTGCGATGCGTACGTGCCACGATTTTTTTATATTTATATATATTTTCAATATTTCAGGCGCTGCGTCAATCTCTCAAGATCAAGTTCCCTGGGTTCATTATTCACGAGGCTGCTCAGTGGAGTGACGTGGGTCCTTTCATACATAATTGCAAAACCACATTGCAAAACCTCTAAAAATTGCTATCTCTCCATGTTTCAAAGAAGATCACTTATTTACCTCTAAGTTGTCACGTGAGAGCAAGAAAAGTAATAACAGCTTAATGTTAGTGTTCTCAATGAAAACTGCGTCTGTGTTGTTATTCACGAAGATATCAAAGGGTGAAGGATTTATACGTTAGACACTTGATACTTCTTTCGTTGCACTGCAAGTTGCAAGTAAACTTTCCTGAAAAGTGCGTGAGTTTTCCTTCAGAATACTAGACGACATCAGATTGTCAACAGTCTGTGAAATAGAGAATTGAAGACAGGGAGAGAAGTAATTTCGATTTGTGTCCAAAAGAAAGCGCAAAGAATAATTAATATGTACGAACGGAGGTAGAGAAAGAGAGAGAGAGAGATGGGACCCTTTGCAGGTACACCAGAAGTGGTTCTTTTTGCCCCGCCAACTCTCTCCAGACGCCTGGCACTACAAGGGCGTGCAGAGAATGGGTAAAATATTATTTATTTCGTTTTGAATTTATATATATATTCTTTTATCAGGAACCAACATGTTGCTGTCTACTAAGGACTGCTTCTGCGAGGTGAATCGATAAAATCACTAAATCAATATATTCAATGGGTATTGAGGTGACAGCGACGCAGATCGGACACAGAGTGGGCACCAGGGGATTCAGCGCATTCCAGTTCATTCCAGGCTCGTTGTTTACTTGTTTGTTTAAAAAAATTACAAGTTTAAAAAGTATTAATACCATTTTAGGAACGAATGATTCGATCATCGCTGCGGTGAAGTCGGAAGAGGTTGGTGATTCAACTTCTGTAACAATTGAAAACTATGTTACTCTTGCTAAATAGGAAATTACATGTCTGAACGGTGAAAGTGAGAAAGAGATCAATAAAGCGTGTTATAATGTCTAGTATCAAAGTATAAACGTTTCTGATACTTATAATGTGTGAAGGAGCTCTATAAACCACTGAATGCAGGTCGACGACATGCCTGTTGCCTCCTACATGCTCGTATTCCACATCGAAGGAACTGTCCTCATGAACTCCACTAAGCTACCTGGTAACGCCTCTCTCTTACTTTCTCTTTCTCTCAATGACTGTCCCATCCGTGTAAACGTCCACGGAGAAGTTTCTGATTTAAAGTGTCACAGCTATGCTTTATAGTTTCTTCAGATACCTAATGTTGAGTTGTTTCAGGAGACACCAAGTTTGAGGGACTCGAATTCTACGATTGGATGGAGAACTTTGGATTGGAGGAACTGCCACAAGAACAGCAGGTTAGAGAGGAGAGAGAGAGAGAGAGAGAGAGAGAGAGAGATTTGTTTAGGTGGCGTCGATTTCTCAAGAGCCAGAGCCGCTGACCGTGCCGGAGAAATTGGATGATCTGGAGGAGGAGGAGGAGAGGGAGATGACAGCTCTGGAGGGCTCGGGAGCAGCAACCAAGAGTGGAGAGAGTGGCAAGAGCAAGGAAGTATAGAATATTGAGATTATATCGGTAGTTCTTTGTATGAAATGTACAAAACATATAATAAATATTTCCTACATTATGTTACTGTTATTGAAATAAAAAGAGAATTTAAAAAAATTCTCTCACCTCGTCCACACTGGACTACTTGCCGGCAATGGTCCCGCGCGGATTTGCCGGAAAGATTTTATACCGTAACCTATTTACACGTTGCGAGGTTTCGCGCCAAACTTTTGCTTGTTTATTTGTATTTTTCTTGTTTATTTCGTGATTTTATTGATTACTTCTTGGCCAATAAAGTTCACATGAAGAAACCATACAATATTCTGTTGTTTTGCAGGTCACACCTTTCACTTGCGCTCTACAATGACCGATTTCGACAACGTAAGTGTCTTTCCAGTTGTCTTCATTACATTGTTCGTAATACCTATGCCAATTGTAATAGAAATTATGATATAAAGTAAACCATTGTTCAGGACCCGACCTCGCTGTACAGCGTGAAGGGCATCGTCATCATGGACCAGGACGGAAACCGCGTCATCGCCAAGGTCAGTTGCAAATCAATGTTCCAGAATGTCATTCGTCATATTTGTAGAATGTTGTTATGTAATGTAATTATTTCAGTACTTTGACAAGGAGGCGTTCGGCTCTACGAAGGAGCAGCGCGCATTCGAGAAGAACCTCTTCTCCAAGACGAACCGCAACTCGAATTGTGAGCGTTTCCCCCACCATCCTTTGTCTAACGTGTTGTAGCAAACCTAAGCGAAGAATACGAAAATCAATTCGATCACCCCATTTTCAAACGTCTCTACGCGATGAAGCAAGGGTGTGCGTTGCGAAAACTATACGTTTCGAAGGATTACATTGTTTTTTTTTCAGCCGAGGTGATTCTGCTGGATGGCGTGACGATCGTGTACCGCTCCAACGTCGACCTCTACTTCTACGTGCTCGGCTCGGCCAGGGAGAACGAGCTCATCCTCGAGAGCCTCCTCAACTGCCTCTACGACTCGGTCAGTATTGATTTTTTTTCTTGTTTATCTTTCTGTATATTCATATATATATATATATATATATATTTATATATATATATATGTGTGTGTGTTTATAGTATTGTTTTTCAGGTGTCTCTGGTTCTGCGCAAGAACGTGGAGAAGAAGGCGCTGCTCGACGCGATGGACACGTGCATTCTAGTGCTCGACGAGATATGCGACGAGGGGTGAGTAGTCTTTGATTATGTGTTTCGTGCTATGATGTTACGAAGTTGTTTTGCATACTGTTCTCTTTCAGCATCATCATGGAGACTGACCCGCAGGCTGTGGTGCAGCGATGCGCGCTCAAGAACGACGAGATGAGCTTCTCTGACCAGACCTTCAGCCAGGTGAGCTGATCTCTCTCTCCCTTTCTCACTCACTCTCGGCTCTTCCTCTCTCTCCCTCTCTCTCACTCTCTCTCTCTCTCTCTTTCTCATCCTCCAACTCTGCATTCAGGTCGGCATGAACCTGTTCGGGTCTGCCAAGGAGCAGCTCAAGTGGTCTCTTCTCAAGTAGGCAGTCGCCGGGCCGTCGTCCCACCCTGCCCCTATCTACACTGACGTCATCTCCATCGCTCCTCTCCCTCTTCTGCTTGTCCACGTGGTCTGGAGTGTCGTCGTGTCGATGTTGGTAGGGTGTAAGTGCGTGCGTCACATGGGTCTTGCTGTACATTGGGTGGAGGGGGCGAGCGGGGTGCGCTGATTGATTTATCGATCGATCCCATCTCGACTCGCCCCCGATGACCAGACGACGCGCCCATATGAGATCGCTTTGAGATATAATATTATTACTGTACTATTTATTGTGTTAGTTTCCCGCCAATGTGATATATGTGATGCGCCCGTTTTATGATGTGGGATAAATGGTTATCTTCGAGTTTAAATGAAGGATGTGTGAAACTGTACATGTTCTAACGTGGTGAAAGCTTACCTGTTTTGTTGCTTGACGGTGGTGTATTGATTTATCCATTGGTTTCTGCTCATCGATAAAATGAACAGATGAGTGGACGCACTCCTGCGAAGCGAGCGACGAACGGAGGCGCGGCTGCCGGAAGCGCCAAGAAACCTACACCCGAGAAAAGAGCGGTATGTGCTTGTTTACTTGTTTACTGTTGTCGTCAGAATTTATTTGTCCACCACGGCTTGCAAAAACGAAGGTCTATTTTTTCAGCAAGCGACACCTTCTCTCAAGAAAACTGCCAAGAAGCTGCAGTTCGATGACGGGAGTGGAGACGAGAGGGAGAAGGAGACTGTTAAGTGAGTCATTATTTGTTGGCTTATTGATTTAATTGGATTTAGGTTCCTGGATTTTGGCGATGATTTCAAGGATGAGCTCGGAGCGGTCAGCGAAGCCGCCATTCACAACTACTTTATGCAGGTGAGCCTGTTTATGTGTGAATGTGTTTATCTTTTGTCGTTGTTTCCATACTGTTCTCCTTGTAGGGCAAGGCGGTGAAGATGAACCGTGGCCGCGGCCGGCGCGGCAAGATGTCCAAGCGAGGCGACGGAGTGTCAGTGGGGAGGGGGGTGGTTTGTTGATTCGAAGTCGAACAGCCCTATGATTGCTTTGTTTACCGTTTACTGTACTCTTATATGTGATGAATCGTATTTTGAACGATTTATTCATCGATGTAGCATGTAGGGAAGTAGAAGCATGCTGTTGTGTATTTTGTCTTTGTTCGAGTTGCTTGAATGTCAGGTGTTTGAGAATCGACCGTAACGTGGAGGAGGAGATGGAAGAGGAGGAGGAAGGGGGCGGGGAGGCGAAGGAGGACTACGCCAACTGCGACCTGCCCGCACTCAGGGACTACTTCCAGGTACTGTAGGGGGTCTTATATTAAACATGGATATAAGAGAAGGAGAGAACATTTATATAGATGTGTGTTGAGGTTGCGGACGAGCTTCTGTCGACTGTGGCCCCCTCAGTGGCTACCCGCGTGGAGCGTGTGGAGGAGGAGGAGTTCCCCCGATGGACTGCCTACCTCTACTTTGGATTCAACCTCCTGGTCAGTGGGGGAGTGGATGTCGTTTATGTAGCTCTGCTGCCATTTCATTTTTTGGCGTGTGTGCGGTTGGAATTATGTTTCGGTCCTCTTTAGTATCTGAATGTCGATGCGCTTTGCAATATAACCAGAATTTGTTTGGTACATAAAATACAATGACCGGCTCAGTTGCATCTAACGCGTTTTATATATACAGGAGTGTTTGTTATTGAATAGTTGAATTTTGACTGTTGTCGCGTACCAAGTGAAAAAAGTAATGCAACAATTCAAATATCATTGTTCACTCAGGTGCACGGGTGTGGTTCGAAGCGCGAGCTGCTGGCGGCATTCGCGAGAGACGAGCTGGACAAGCTGAACACGATGGTCGTCGACGGGTTCAGGTGGGGGGAGTAGAGAGAGAGAGAGTGAGAGGAGGGAGTAGAGAGAGGGGGAGGGAGTAGAGAGAGGAGGGAGACAAAAGAGTGAGCGAGAGAGAGAGATGAGATAGAAGGAAAAGGGTGAGAGAGAGAAAGAGAGAGGAATAAGAAAGAGACGAGAAGGAGGAGACTGTGGGATTGCAGGGAGGAGGCGAATGTCAAATCTCTCCTGGCAGCCATTGACTCCAACATGAAGCTCAACTGCCCGGTTAGTGTTTTTTTTTGGTATTCCACACTTCTGCACCAACTCACTCACTGCATGTTGAACTTTGAGAATTCATAAGATGTTGTTGTGGCCGATGCTTGCATTGTGCAGGCAGCGCGTCGTTCTCCGGCCGAGTGGGCCAAGGCACTGGGGGAGAGGCTGGACAGGCAGGGCGAGCAGCTCTACCTCATATTCCACAACATTGACGGCGTCAATTTCCGGTACGTTGCCATACGGTTTGAGTTTGTTATTCTGTACTCCTGTCTGCTGAAAAGATATTAGAGATTTGTTAAGTGGATGGAAGTTGTGTCTATTGTGTTGATGTTGTGTGTTGAGTGATCCGTCGGAGCAGAACGTGCTGCGCATCCTGGCCGAGTCAGCCTCGATCCGATTCGTCGCCTCCATCGACCACATTAATGCAACCATGCTGTGGAACACGGTGGGGGAGGGGATTGTGAAATGGAGAAATGGTAAAGAGCACGAATTAGAAATCTGATGAGCCGGTTTTTTTCGTGGTATGGCAATGGCGAAACTTAGTCTTGATTGACATTCTGTTGGCGTGGAATACTTTTTGTGGATGGTGTCGTTGGTCGGTCAATTCGTTTTTTACAGGAATACGGTTTTATTTAGTGTTAGGAATATAGGAAAGCGCCATGATACCATTATCTATAGTTGGCAAATCCAAATAGCCGACGAATTGTCTGTATCATTACCATGTTTGTTGTCATGAAGTGAAAAAACTTATTAACAGTCGTTGACGAATCAAGAATCATCCTATTGAGTGTATGAAAAGATGTTTGGTCTTCTTAGTTTATGTATTCACAATGGTTGTGAAATTTGAGTGTATTGTTCTTCTTTTTTCAGCGCACGCTGGACTCGTTCAACTGGGCGTGGCTGGAGGTGAACACATTCCGACAGCCAGAACAGGAACTGCTGGCCGGACAGTCGAGGTAGGGGGTGGGAGAGAGAGAGAGAGAGAGAAGAGAGAGAGAGAGAAAGAAAGTCTCGTTGTGCAGGCTGCTGGGCCTGTCGGCCAAGTGTTCCTCGTCTGGCTCCGCCCACTCTCTCGCCTCCCTCGATGTCCTCTGGCAGTCCCTCTGCGCCAACAGCCACAAGATATTCAGGTCAGCACATGACAGCAGATATATATGCATTTATTGCCGTGTTACTTAAGCAGAAACATTGCGAAGCATGAGTTGCGATATTCAGGTGAGCAGACAATATAGTTCTTTGCTAAAATTGGCAAAAAATTGAAAAGACCCACTATCTCCCCCATGGGGGAACAGACCACGAACGGGTGGTACGGTAACTAAGAGCACAGTCAAATTTGAAAGAAAGTAAAACACGAGCGGTAGCAGGACTCGAACCTGCGACAGAGCGCAGTCCGCAGATTGCTAGGTTAACAGCTAACCGACTGCGCCATTGAGGACGTGGCATGATCCTTTCATTGAGCGATGATCTACTGCGCGCTTGTGGTTTTCGTGAAGACAAGTAGACAACAATTAGACACAAGCATGTGAGACGATTTGATTGTTTTCGAAAACATACGTTTCAGCTGAAAATGAATGGTTTTCCTTCGCACAGTCCGTCTTTGATTGATCGCAAATCAACTAGATGTCTCAATAATAGCATATTGCACTCATCGCCTATATGGCGCAACCGGTAAGAGATTCGCCTAGCAATCTGTTCGGCTGGTTCATGTCGCGAGTTCGAATCCACTCTACGTCAGGTGTTTTGCTGAAACCTTGCTACCGTAGCAATGTGCCTGCGAATCATAACTTGTTTAAGATTCAGTCAATCATTTGGGATTTTTGTCCACTTTAGCAATAAGTTGCGCGCGGTGGGGTAGATCAGAGTAAGACGGAGAGTCAGCTCACGGCAATAGCGCGCGAAACAAGAGAGACAGACGGTGACGGCACCGTATTCCGAGCTGCAAGCGAGGTAGATCGAAAACTATCGCTCTGGCGCAGAGTATAGTCTCTTTCAAATCCCCTTATTTTTTGAAGCTGTGTAGGTTTTAGTAATGGCTTTGGGACGGAAGACAATTGTCAGAATGGAATGTTGAGTGTATGTACGGTTGCCTTGAAACTTGGATTTTGTGATTTGTATGTGTGTACTTTTTATAAGCTATTTGACGATCGCGTCTCATTAGTAATTACGAATCGCGTTTGTTCTCATTGAGATGTGAAACGTGTTATTTGTGATTTAGAAGAAACTGTCAGTTTCCTCGAATCTATTCGCAACTCCTGTTGAATCACCCATCCTTACAATACTTTCAATGAACGAGAGTGACTCTGATCACCCAATAGCTGATGTCTGTCCGTTGCAGGCTGCTCTTCTCCACTGCCTTCAACGGCGACGGCTCCGTCTCGTTCTGGGACCTGTTCGCGAAGTGCAAGTGAGTAGGGGAATATTACTGTATACTCTATGGAATACGGTATTTGGTGATTACGTTTACAGTACAATGTTGTTTCAGTGTTTGGCTGGATTATTTAGGAGGTCTTTTCTTTTTCGCATTGCCGGCTTGGAAAATAGTTATCTGTTGGTTGTTATCGATGCGAGACGATTAGTGATAGAGAGAGAGAGAGAGAGAGAGAGAGAGAGGGGAGTGGACACAGTGGGGGAGTGGGAGATTACACGAAAAGAGCGACTAGATAGGGGAAGAAGAGGGGAAGACTGGCAAGATGAGTGGGTTGTTGTGTCTTACTGGTCGGAAATCTGTCGAGGAACATAATGGATGGGTGGATAATTGGTTATTAGATTAATTGATTTATCGATTGATTTCCAGGGAGGAGTTTCTGGTGTCGACGGACACTGCTCTTCGTCAGCAGCTCGTCGAGTTCGTCGACCACAGACTCGTCAGGTATGTATTGATTTATCGATTTCTTCGACTACGCAAACGCAATGTTTGTAGGTGGATGAAGGGCAGCGATCTAAACGAGAAGCTGGCGCCCGCCCTCGACAGAGGCCTGGTCGAGAAGTTCCTAGAGTCGAAGGGACTCAGCCTCGACGAATGACGTCACAGCCCCTCATTTGCATACACCCTATGACGTCACTTTCGGTAGCTAGATTATTTCCACCCTTCATTCAAATACTTTTTCACTTTTGTATATGTATATACGAAGGTCGCGGTCTATGACGTCACTTCCGGTCGCTCACTTGAATACTTGCCTCTCTTTTGTATCTTGCTCACTTTTTGTCACTTTGATACTCTGCGCGTTTGAATTATGGTCTCATTCTGCAAATTTGATTTCTCAATTTCCCTGAATGCCTCCTCTCCTGGATTGACCCTTGTTATCAGTTGGATGTCCACACACAACTGACCGCCAGGGGCTGATAACGGGGTGATAAGGTCGTGGTTAGCCTGGACAGACGTTGTCCGCTCTTCTCACTCCCCACTCCATTGTCACACCCTCTTTGTACATGCATAAACGTTTGTCTGATTGATTGATTGATTGATCTGATGTGATGAAGCCGTTGTGTGTCTCGGCTGGATATCTGTTGCTGATCTACCCCTCCCGCATTGCTGGGTGCGAGTGTGTAGTTTGTTTACTCTAGCGGTGGTTGTTTACAGGTTTGGACCTCTCTCGCGCATTTTGCGAGCCCATCAGTTCTGATTGGATTGCTGATATTGACTGCTGCGCGTTTTTTTCCGCCCAACCAGATGTGATTCACCGGAAATTATTAGCATAGTGTATGATTGTGCATAGTGTGTGGTGACATATGTGTGATTGGGCGGGGCTAGTGGGTGGTTGGCGCATTCTCTCTCATCCAGTATTTGCAATCATTTTGTGGGAGCCGGGAGAGTTGGGTCAATCGATTACCCATAGGATTTCTTATGAGGTGTGTGCGTTAGTGGGTTACTGGTAATTGTTAGAGTAGTTGTGTCTTGGTTTATCGATCTTTCTCTGATGCATCTCTTCATCCTGCATTTCTGGATTCTTGTGCGTGTCTCACTCGCTGGCCTGACGCCTGACCATTCCCTTCTTTTCAATACAACAGCTGATTTCATCGTGCGCCACTGTCTGCACCCTCCGTATTCGTACGCTCTCTCGTTCTCCTGCTTCTCTGTGCCCTCCCATCTCTTTGCTGTCGTTCGTCGTTCTTTTTTCCACAGCGCGCAGGCGCGTGATGTCTGTGTTGAAATGGGATTATTGAATTGTGTTTATTGTCGAATGTCGTATTTCTGTGGATTGGTGACGTCATTGTTCACAGTGATTGTTTACATGTTTGTTTTGCAGGTATGGCGGACGAGGGCAGCAGAGGCCGGGCGTTTGCCCTGTTCATATCCGTGTTGATGGTGGTGACCGGATCGCTGAACACGATCTGCGCCAAGTGGGTGGGGGGGGGGGGGGAGGAGGGAGGGAGATGGGCTGATTCATTGAGGAAGTGTGAAATACGAAGAAACAGTATTTTGTTTTGATGATAGTTAGAACGCGGGTTTGGGTTCGTGTGGTTTTGGATTTCCTAAATTGCTACAACATTGAATGTGTTGCTATAAATTGTGTTTGAAACATATTTATTGAAACATTTCAGATGGGCGGATAGTCAGAAGGCGGAGGGCATCGCCTTCAACCACCCCTTCCTGCAGGTATATTCGATCGATAAATCAATAATCATTCAATATACCTATTGCTGTGCATATCAATAACTAGCTTTGTTCAGGCGACGTGCATGTTCTTCGGCGAGTTCCTCTGTCTGGTCGCCTTCTTCATCGTCTACGCATACAAGAAGCACAAGTGGAACACGGCCAACATCCAGGGTACTTTACACTAGTTGTTTACTTGTTTACTTGTTTACATACTTGTGGTGTTGCAGGCGACCAGGGCTCGATCACTGACATCACTTCCGAGACGGAGCCCCAGCTGCCGCAGTTCAACCCGCTGGTGCGTATATCGGATTGATGATTGATATTGATTTGTCGATTTGCTCTAGGTGTTCCTCCCTCCGGCGTGCTGCGACATTCTGGCCACGTCGCTCATGTACATTGGCCTCAACATGACCACCGCCTCCTCGTTCCAGATGCTCAGGGGTACGGTACATTGGGAGGGGGTACTGTACTATCAAAGAAACTGTAGCGTGTGACTTACTGTGAGTTTAGATATCAGGTGCTCGGATACGGTAATTACAGTACCATGTTTCAGGAGCCGTGATTCTGTTCACTGGTCTTCTGTCGGTGGGTATGCTGGGCTACCGCTTCCAGCCGTACAAGTGGCTCGGCATGCTATTCGTCATGCTCGGACTCATCGTGGTGGGTGGGCGGGGCGAGAGGGGGCGGGGCTTGGGATACAGACAGTAGTAGAGGTGCCGTCGTAGTGAAGTATAAATATACAATCAACTTTATGGCACAGGTAAGAAGGTGTGGAGTAGTGGAGTGTGGCTTGAATGTAGTTGTGTGGCTTGAATGTAGTTGTGTTGCTTTCAGGTGGGAGTGACTGACATCATGTTCGACGACGACCCTAAAGCAGACACGAACGCCATCATCACGGGTGGGTGGGGGGAGTACTCGAGGGGAGTACGGTAACCGTACCGTATACTCTATTTATATATCTTTCTGTTCTGACTAGTAGTGTGGGTGCAATACCATCATAACTGGTGTAATGGGAGGAGTTGGGGAATATTCTAGGATGTGGTGCAGTGCAGGAAACTTGGATTATATACTATGATTACTGCTTGGTTGGGAGTGCTGACCGCACCCTTGTCGTACACTCTCCCCTTATCTTTCTATTCTGGTGGCAGTGCTGTGAAGAGTCTGCACTCTTTTCGCACTTGTTGTCTGACAGTCTGACTGATCTCCACATGTCTGATCGTTCACGAATCACGGATGTGCACAAATCATGATATCTTTCTAGGAGTAAAAGGATAGGAGAGAGGAAAGGCACCGTATACGTGCCTGGCACCGTATATAAATCAAATAATATAAAATGCTTGTTCGGAATCGCAAACATGATTCTGACACGCACAAAACAAAATCACTCATGAGAACCTAAGATAGTATATAATTTGGGCATACGCACAATTAATCTTCATTCTACCGTACCCCTACCGTACCGTCTGTTTCAGGCAACCTGCTGATCATCATGGCGCAGATCATCGTCGCCATCCAGATGGTGTACGAGCAGAAGTTCCTCCACCAGTACGACGTACCCGCCCTGTTCGCCGTCGGACTGGAGGGTAAGCCCCGCCCACTAGGGCCACGCCCACCTGATGTGGGAGGAAGTGACTGTATCTTGCAGGTCTGTTCGGCATGACGATCCTGTCCCTGCTGATGATCCCCATGTACTACATCCACGTGAGCAGCACCTTCTCGACCAACCCGGAGGGACGGTGAGTGGGGGGCGAGTGTGATTCCTGAACAACCCCATCTTCTCTATGAAACAGTATGTGTATGTTAGACGTTATAAAGACGACGATTCCCGCTGGTTTCAGTCTGGAGGACGTGTTCTTTGCATGGAAGGAGATCTGCGAGACGCCGATGATCGCCGTGGCTCTTGCAGGAACGGTGGTGAGGTGAGTGAATGGCTCCGCCCACCCAGGTCACGCCCTCTTTTCGATCTATTGTAGAAGGGGTTGTTGAGAGTGATTTTGCTGATTACAGTAACGTGAATGAATTAAGTATTATTGTCGTTTATGGTCTAGTGTTAGTAATGAAACATGCATTTGGTGGTTAAAAATAGCCATTTTTTACTTCCACATTTCAGCATTGCCTTCTTCAACTTTGCCGGTGTGTCGGTGACCAAGGAGCTGTCGGCCACCACTCGCATGGTCTGTTGTTGTTGTTGTTGTTGTTGTTGTTGTTGTTGTTTACCATTCGTGTTGCAGGTTCTCGACTCTGTCCGCACTCTCATCATCTGGTGTGTCTCCATCCCCCTCTTTGGCGAGCAGTTCATCCCGGTTCAGGTAAGGGAACTGTAGTAGGAAGTATGTGGGTACTGTAGTTAAAAAAATTGAAATGTTTTTTAATCGTGCTTTTCCTTATAGAGGTCTTTTTTCAATATGAAAATTGTTATAATTAAAGCTGAAACAGTGTTGTAGGGTGTGGGTAAATAAGCGAAATGTAGAAGAGATGTTTAGAGAGAAACAATTGCGAAAAATTCTTGTACATTTTTTTTATTTAGCTTATCGGCTTCGGTCTGCTCATCATTGGAATGTTTGTCTACAACGACATCTTGCTCGGACCGTGGTTCAGGAGGAATGTGCTGCCCCGCATGGGAGAAGGTGAGGAGAAGAGAGAGAGATAGGGTGAGAGAGAGAGAGAGAGAAGAAGGAAGAGAGAAAGAGAGAGGTAAAGATAGAGGGGAGCGAGAGAGAGAGGAAGGAAGAGAGAGAGAGAGAGAGGAAGGAAGGAAGGAAGGAAGAGAGAGAGAGTTTCCCTTGCAGGTTCGTGCACCACCTGCTGCTTCTCTTTCTGCGGCGCGGATACGACGGAGCTGGACAGGCAGAACCTCCTGCAGGACGATGTCGAGCCGTGAAGAGGAGGAGAAGGAGCAGGAGCAGGAGAAAGACAGTGACGTCACCCCTTCACTCCTCGTGTTTGCTCTCTTATCCCTTTTGTCTCGCCCACGTGCTCTGATAAGATGCACTATTCTCCTATTTCTGTATCTATTCCCGAGCCCGTAACTTATTCGTCTGTCTGTATTTTGCGAGTTTTCATTTTGTCTACGAGTCCCCTCTACTGGGTGTCGACTCGAGTGTCTCTGTGTACCAGTACTGATATGATTCTTGTTCATTTTGATATGTTTTTGTATTTTGTACTATGTTTTACACGGTATCGATCGCTCTCGAGGCGAGTGTGTGTGTGTGTTTTTGTAAGCGTTGTCATGGTGCAATATAAAGTACTTGTACAATAGTGAGGAGTTTGAGTGAAAGGAATATGAGGGCAGAAACTGTTTCCAGCGGTTTGATATCTGGATAGAGAAGATTCTAGGGGAAAAGCGGTCGTTTTATTCGGCGAAAAAAATGATGGCGCGATGTCTCGTGGAATTCACGTGCAATGTGTTAGGAGAGCGAGAATCTAGAGAGGGAATGGAGAGAGGGGGCGGCGCTGGCTAGCCCCGGCTAGTGAGTGGCCACTAATGTGTGGGTGGAATCCCTTCGTATCTTCCGTGTTCCATGCGCGCACGTTTCTTTTCATATTTTATTTTGTGTTACGTTTCCCTATACGTTTCGATACGTTTCAGGCGATGAGTCATCGCGTGTTGCACGGTCTGCGGCGAGGCAGCGGCACACTGAAGGCCATCTGCGAGGACAGACCTAGGGCAGAGGTGAGCGCATCGATCGATTATTGATTGATTATCAATTTTCTCCAGGCGAAGAAGATTGTGATCGACTACTCGTCGCCGAACGTGGCCAAGCAGTTTCACGTCGGCAACCTGCGATCCACGATCATTGGCCGCTACCTCGACAAGGTGGGCGGGGCGAGAAGGGGCGGAGAAAGTGGCGTGTTTCACTCGAAATTCCACAATCTGTCTTGGCGTAGTGGAAAGATTAGACGTTTTAGAGGTTTGATGATAGCGCTTATCGATAGCTTATCAGATGTCTGATTCTGATGAAACATGTGAGGAAGAAGCTATTCTTAGGATAGTACAAATGGCGGAATGTCGGTACGAGTGTGGTTTAGGGAACATCAAATATTGAACACTGATTGTTATAAAATATACATTCTTTCTCTTATTTTCAGCAATGATGAGTTGCAAATTGCAATTCTCAAAATATGAAAAGCTGACTCACAAAGCTGACTCACTCAGGCTACATACCGTATAGCGGTAACTTATACCGTAAATTCATATTACCGTTGTCGAGAATATGTTGCCCCTCTTACGTCTAAGAGAGGACCGTACTCGGGAAGTCCGAGAGTTCTAACCGCTATAACACTCATAACGCGATAAGAACAATACGAACAGTCAACAATCCAATTATATCCAATAACGCCGAAGATAGCCGAATGGAGCCGCCAACACAATACAAACAATATAGAGAATATAGCATTTATTTCATAGTGTAAAACAACATTGCTCCATAGCCTCCGTATTCCAATCTCCCGTTTTTCTCTCCCTCTGTGGGCGGCGCTTGTTGCTCCGCCTCTCGACTCGCGACAACCGTACACCTCCTTGCAGCTGCACCGCTGTGTGGGCGACTCGGTGACGAGTGTGAACTACCTGGGCGACTGGGGCACGCAGTTCGCCATGATCGCCGCCTACTGGCCACAGGTAGCCGAACAGGGGTACGGTAGATGGAATTTATAAACTACGGTATATTGATTTTATATGATAGATGGTTGTTTACTTATTTCTTGATTATACATGTGGTATCGTACATGGTATGTGCGGTTGACATAGCTGAAATACATAAGTGTGGTATATCGATCTGGGGTACAGTATATTCAAGAGTACAGTATTCTCACCCACACCCTCCTGCAGACTCGTCCCTCGGATGCGTACTGGGCGTCGTGCGACGAGGCCGAGAAGATCAAGATGCTCACCGGCTGCTACGTCGTCGCCAACGCACAGTGCAAGAACGACGAGCACTTCCGGTCGGTGATTAATTGATTGGCATTGGTTATCGATTAGTTGCATTAATTGATTGTGTGATTTCAGCGCCAAGGTGCGCGAGACGTTCCAGCAGATGGAGCAGGCGGTGGTCAAGTGAGTAGTATTGATTGGCTATCGATTATCGATTGCTTGCAGGGGCGACTTTGAGAGTGAAACGATGCAGATGTGGCGGGATATACGGGAGATCTCGGAGAGGCATCTGTCTGGATTCTACAACATGCTCGACATACAGTTTGACGAGTGAGTATGGTAGATTCGGAATACGGTAAATTAAATATGCTGAATTATTGGGTTACTGTGTATAGTACGAGTATCATGTACAGAACTTCAGATGGATGTACGAGTCGTCTCACGTGGCGGAAGCGAACAGACTCGTCGATCAGTTGATCGGTGACGGAGTGGCGAGGAAGAACGACGTGGGTGGTCTCCCCCCCCCTCTCTCTCTCTCTCTCCTCTCTACTTCTCCTTTCAGAATGGCATCTGGATAGTGGATCTGGAGGGCGACGAGTACGCGATCGTGAAGAAAAGCGACGCCACCACGCTATACCTGTCCAGGTGCGATGGGGTTACTGTATGTGTACTGACACTACGGTAGGATTACTGTATTTCTGTGAATTTATGTTGTGGTACTTCATTTTGCCCGTTTTTGCGGTATACTGTAGGGTACGGCGGTGCGAGTGATTACGGTATGCGGTACCTGTATTCTTCTTCTTTTCCCCGCGGTGTGCGGTCGGGTCCTCATTTTGCCCGCCGCCGCCGAATGATCGGTCATCGACAAGAATCCTTCCCGAGTAACCAGTGAGGCGGCGGGAAGTACCCTCATGTGGAAGCAGCTATGGCGCGAGGAGATACTAACTGGCATGAAGCAAAGGAAACCCCGGAGCTCTTCACGTCAAGAATGGTACTCTAATGGTCCAGGAATGATTATCGGTCAAGTATCGTCTTCCCACCACTAACCTTGTCAGCCTACCTGTCTTTCCCCGGCGTTAGCCTATTATGTATCTAGCATCTTAGGCACTACTGTATGCTTCATATCATTATGATTGTGTTGTCATATTCAGATATAACGATTCCGGATAAACGATTGATTGATTGATTGATTGATTGGTACCATACCCCTCGTTTCAGGGAGATGGCCTCGATTCTGCGACGGGATGAGCTGTATCCGGGACACACGTTCATGTACGTCGTCGACAGGGCGCAGCGAGGACACTTCAAGGCACTCAAGGTACGGGGGATATATGGAAATGGGTTACTGTAGGTAGAAGCGGTTAACTGTATGTGGCACACAATAATACGGTATTTTTAAGATTTTGATGGAGCGTATTGGTCGGGCGGATCTGGCAGACCGGATAGTGCACGTGCCGTACGGGAGGGTCAAGGGACTGTCCACCAGGTAGGGGAAGGTTGTTCAGTCTTGTAACGTTGGAAGAGTAATTGTGACCATCGGCTATTAGAAATCGAAGATCAGTTGATCAGTATTATCAAGGTTATCATTTGCGACTTAGCTGTAGCTGTAGCGTAGCTGTAGCGTTTATCCGCGCGTACGATAGCATGCCCATGTTTAAACAACAATAATTGTGAATATCACGTTTATTCTGCTCGTAGCACATTCAAGGGTTGTACTCGATGGGGAGGTTCTTGCGGCGGACCATTCCGTCGCCCTGGAACCACTCACGGCGGAAGGTCTTGGCGGTGCCGTCGGGGGTGTTGGTCTACTCGATGGTGATGCGTTCGTTGTTGGTGTCCTCCTCTCCGTACTTGAATGCGTCGCAAGAGACGGCCATAAGCACGGCCTCCTTGGGGTCGAGCACTCCGCACGGCGGGTCGACGCCGAGGCGCTTCATGTTGGTGGTCTTGATGGCCCATCCGATGCGTCGACCTCCGGCGTTAGTGATCTAAGTAAACAATTGTTCGTGAATCTGTCGATAACCAATCGATATCAGCACGTACCTTGATGTGGTAGGTGTGCTTGTCATCGTAGGGGCGTTGAAGACGATCTTGGTACCCGGCTGGGTGTTGATATCTCCTGGAGGGACGGACTGAGCCATGGCGAATTGATGCCGGCAGCCCGCCGCGCCCCGCTTTTGTACGAAAGGACGGCATGCTAATCACCGAAACTCGCGCGATTTGCAATGCAAAACGAATTAGGCGAGAGAGCATGATCGCGGAATGGTGTTAGGGAAATTGCAATGATAATGTTGAGTGAGAGAGAGAGAGAGAGAGAGAGAGAGAGAGAGATCGGCGGTTGCAGGCAAGGCCGCACGGAGGCAGTGAGTGACATCATCCGGGCGGGAGAGGCGCTGGCTCTCGAGTTTATGCAGCAGTCACCCACGATTCGGGTGGAGGAGAAGGAGCAGGTGGGAAGGAGGAGGAGGAGAGGAGAGGGAGGAGGAGAAGGGGTTGAAGAAGTAGAATGCGGATGTAGAGGAATGGATAATGAGAGATTGATAAAGAGTTGGTTTAGGAAGTGGGGAGCATAAGAAATAGAGTGAGCCACTTTTCAATATGTATGTTCCAGGCTTCGGTGGCTCGCCAGCTTTCTCTCTCCACTGTCCTCGTCAATGATCTCAAGAGGGCGAAGGTGAGTTGAACGTGTGTGTGTGTTGTGTTTGGAACTTTTGTGTGTTTCAGTCGAGTGAGTACGAGTTCAGCTTCAACAACGCATTCAAGTTGAATCAGAACAACGCGCTAGTGATGCAGGTGAGGGGAGAGAGAGAGAGAGAGAGAGAGAGAGAGAGAGAGAGAAAGAGGGAGGGAGAGAGAGGGGATAGAGAGAGAGAGAGGTGTACTGGTTCAGCTTCGGCACTCGCGTCTCCGTTCGATCGAGGAGCGCAACGCGGCTCTTCTGCAGAGACTGGATGCGGCAGGAGATGAGGGGTCAGTTGGGGATTCTTGTTGTGGTGGACGTTGACTATCGTCGGTGGATGGAAGACAACTGGATGATGAGGAGGGGTATGTGAACTATATCTCGAGGCGTCCCTATTTCAGCTGTACTGCTTGTATGCACGTTGATTAGAACACGCGTAGGAGTTAGACTGATAGAGAAGCAATGCTGATGAAAATGAGGTGAAGGATACATGTAGTAGGAAACATATGATACAAGTGACCGTAGGTGGTCTGCGTCTTTTCACAGGTGTGAGTGAGGCATGTGCTCTTTCAGTTGTGCCTCGTGGCTGGAGCCGGAAGAGAGGGAGGCGGTGCGACTCCGAGAGCATCTAGACGCCGCAGGCAACGTTCTCGAACAGGTAGGAGAGGGTGCACTGGTTTTGGGGAGGGGGAGTGTCCCGAAAGGGCGTGTCCGGTGAATAGAACCATCTGGAGTGGCGAACACAGGCTAGGTTTAGGGGTCAAGAGTAGCCGTCGGTCAGAGGCGCTGGATATAACTGTGGGACATGTTACCAATTTATCGTTTCTTTAGTCTTGCGAGTCTGTGGAGCCGTGCCAGCTGACTGTCTACCTCATACAACTATCACAGCTGGCTGGCAAGGCGGCCGGCAAGCTGCGAGTGGAGGGAGAGAGGGAGGAGGTGAGGGAGGGAGGAGGGAGGGAGAGAGGAGGGAGAGAAGGAGGGAGAGAGAGGGGGGAGAGGGACGGGATCGGACGAGTGTGTGCCCAGGTGGCTCTGCCCCGCCTGCTCCTCCTGTCTGCCGCCCGCCACGTTCTCTCGGATGGGATGCGCCTGCTGGGCATCCAGCCAGTCGACCGCATGTAGGATGAGGCCGATGCCGCGCCGATCGGACCCCATCCGGCACGGTCCGTCAAACAATCATTGATTGATTATCGATTGATTAGAGCATTTTGGCTTGAATATTGATTGAGTACAGTTTTTCAGGTGTTTCAAAGTTTTAGAATGCGAAAGCATGGTTTGTTCGTATTTCGATGGAAATTGTGACTTTTCGTTTTCAGGTATCACCGTATTTCACTGGCTCTTTGAGGGCTACCGGCGAGAGACCGGAAGGTGCACTGGTGGATTCGGGGGACTTGTCCCCTGCAGTTAGCCAGTGCACCCTCTAGGCCTGGAGTTGTCTGTCACGATTGCGAATTCACGGAACACTACCGATACAGTCCGCGTATCTCATTTCTAGATTATTGATTTTTTGATTGATAGGTAATTGTTAATGTTCTGACGTATTCACTATGAGCTTGTGGACCACATATATCAGTGACATATGAGTTAGTTGCAATTTCTGAGTGATGTTTCGGGTATGAGAATGAGTCTTGTTGAGTGTGTGAGATGAGTGTTTGTTTCTAGTACTACATTGTTCTCCCGCTAACGTCACAATGTGAATGTGTTTTGTTTATTAGGTGTTTTTTTCAGTTCAAGTATATAAAGATTCATATTGAATATGTATCGTGTTCAGGTTCATTCGTTTTATCATCGTGAAGTAGTGTTCCTGTTGTCTACCGTATCCCTTTCCATAATTTCACTGGATTCTAATTGTTTTGGCTTATCAGGAATCATTGTTTCATGATTGTTGGTTACGGCGCACTGGCTCCTAGCTGGGACTTCCGATCGATATGTCCCCGCCCCTTGACCGGTGCACCCTCCGAGTTGCCAGCGTTTTTCCGCATTCTCTCTCCGCGCGCTATCCTCTTCTTACGTCCTGCTCTCTCTGTTCTTTAATGTTTGTTTAATTCACCCGTGCAGAATGATCATAGGATAGATTTGTGGTATATTTTATGATATGTAAGTTTATTAAAGCCTTTTATTCTATGTTTCACGTCTCCCTATCCTCTACTTTCTTGATCCTTCGGATCATGAGAGCGGAAGTGGATTACGGTAGTACCTGACAGGTGAACGCTGACGCCTGCTCGAGCCTCTCTTGAATATGTGTGGTGACCTCTATGTTCATCCCGATGTCTTTTGGAGCAGTTTCGTGGTAGGACCCAAGCTCCGCCCACTCTGCGCCCTCTCGTCTTTGTGTGCTCTCTCATTCTCTCTGCGCATTCGCGCCTTTTCGCAGCGCGATCTCGTCATTCGAAAAAAATGAACGTTCGCTGTTCGCATTTCCCGCTAATTTCGCGTTTTATGTGCATAATTTGCATATGTTATATTGTACTCGATCTACTCGTCTCAGCTCAACGCTTGTCTTTCTATACAATTTTCAACTAGATGTTTTAATGACCATTTCGTTCCGATATTCGTTTTTTTGTTGGATTGATGTGATACGATTCAGTTAAATTCTTGTTACAGATCAGCTTTATTGTGATCTCATCAGTATGTCCGACGATGCAGACATGAACGAAACCGGAGAGACCAACAGTAAGACCAAGTTTCGGAATTAGTGTCTTTTCTCCTATCTCCTCTGTTGTATTTGTCGCAGTTGTAGTTTACTCGCATAGTCCTTTTTGCCTTATCCGTTTGGTCTTTCGTGATTATGGATTTCTAGCCTGTCTTTTCCACGGAGCTTCTGTCTCACCCACGCGCTCTGTCCCATGCCGCACACCGGTGCACCCCCTGTCCCCGGCGCGTTAACCAGTGCACCCTGTGTGCCGATTGCGCGCGCTGCCGCTGCCGGCCGGTGACATTCACTTGGTGCGAGCTCTCATATCGATCGATATACCCGAGTGTCCAGCCGGCTGCTAGGCCATGGGAATGAGAGAAGGGGGAGGGGCACGGTCTTTTGAGGAGATATCCACATAAGCTAAGAGAGCTGCCGCGCGCACTTCTTTCTTTCTAACATTATTGTTTCCATGTACACTCAATACTGATTGTTACCGCTTGAGACGAGACGATGGAGGACGACTCTCTACTGAACGAGGACGGAGAGGATGTGGACTTTGATGAGGGAGGAGAGGAGGACGCCGCGGAGGGTGAGTGGGGGACGGGGAAGCATGCAGTGGACATGGTGAATACTCGTGCCTTTCAGGTGACGTGCCGTCAAGCAGCAAGAAGAAGGGCAAGAAGGGCAAGAAAGGGAAGAAGGGAAAGAGCAAGAAGGACGTGGGCCCCGACCCCAACTCGACACCCTCGGAGGATATCTGCGCTCACTACGGACTCGAGGACGTGAACATTGAGTACAACGATGACGATTACGCCAACATCACCTCACTCAAGGTTCGTTTCCTCACGCAACTTGATTGAGTTGCGTATACCGGTTGTTTGCAGGCGTTCACGAATCGGGTGCGCCCTGAGCTGCAGGAGAAGAACCCCACGGCCAACTCGACCAAGCTGCTGCCCGTGCTGCAGGCCAAGTACAGGGAGTTCCAGGACGAGGCCGCCCAGCTCGGAAAGACGCCCGCCAAGAAGGTACGCCACTCTCTTGTCATCTTATCTATCTCCCCTCTCGTAGCAGCTCTCGCGCGCGACTCGCGGCGCTGAGAAGGCGGAGAAGACAGTGGCGCCGATCAAGATCCGGATAAGCGCGCGAAAGAAGAGACGCAACGACTCGGACAGCGAGGGCGGCGACTCGGACGCCGAGTTCGACCAGCTGCTCAAGGAACACGACAAGCAGCTCGACGAGGCAGACCAGGAGAAGGCAGACAAGAAGGTGGGCGGATAGGGGGTATCCTCTCATTCACTGCTCGTTCAGGCGACTCGCGCCAAGGAGAAGCAGGACGCGAAGCGCGCGGCGCTCGAGAAGGCCGCCGCCGCACGCAAGAAGAAGAAGGAGGCCGGGGAGGACGACGTGAGTGTGGAGGGAAGGAGAGGGACAGGGAGTGACGTGTTGGTTGCAGAGCGAGCACCAGGACTACTGCGAGGTGTGCCAGCAGGGAGGCGAGATCATCCTGTGCGACACGTGCACCAAGGCATACCATCTGGTCTGCCTCGACCCCGAGATGGAGGTGCGTCGTCTCTTCTTTGATTGCTGATTGTCAATGCTCTGTTTTTGCAGGAGGCTCCCGAGGGCCTGTGGTCGTGTCCACACTGCGAGAAGCACGGTCCGCCGCCGCCGAAGGAGGACGAGAAGGGCAAGCAGAACATGGAGACGTGCCGGGTGTGCAAGGCGGGCGACGGGCTGCTCGAGTGCGACAACTGCGTCTCCTCGTTCCACCCCTACTGCATCGGCGGCGGCTTAGACGAGCTGCCCGACCTCGAGAACGGATGGATCTGCCCCCGATGCGAGCTGCCCGAACCCAAGCAGCGGCCAGAGAAGATTCTCTCGTGGCGCTGGATCGAGGTACACTATCCCGACCCGGATCCTAGCGATACAGCCAAGGTGAGTGAGGAGAGGAGGTGGGGTTATGGAATTGGACTGATTGGTGTTGTTCAGATCAAGCTGCGTCCCCTGAAGAAGATGGAGCCGCGAAGGGAACGCGAGCTGTTCATCAAGTGGAAGTACATGTCCTACTGGCACTGCGAGTGGATGAGCGAGATGGTGAGTAATTGGGGCGGGCTTGGAAGGGCTGATCTGGGTACTCTTTTGCCTGTGATGACACAACCTTGTCTGAAACCTTTATCAGTCGTTTCTATCAATGTAGCTTGGGTGACGCAGTGTGAGCACTCTGAGCCAATGGAATTGACTGAAACAGTCTAGAGCAACACTTATGACATGTCACGGAGAGTGGTACTGTGGTGTGTAAAGGCGTGATGCAAAATGTGTGCAAGTCCCGAGTGGCACTGTGGGTGACACGCAAATTGGGCAAGTGTGATTGACAAAAAGGCGAATCTGAGGCTAACCTGAACTTAATCGGGATTTTGAGTTTTATCGATTCTGTGCATTGATTATTCTCTGTTTAGGCTGTGGACGTGCACTTCCCGCAGACACTGCGCATGTACTGGCGCAAGATGGACCCGGAGACTCCCCCAGAGGTGGACGACGGCAGCAACGAGGACATGAAGACGGGCAAGGTGAGTGGGCGGAGTCGGCAGGGGCGGGCCGAGGGACATATGGTATTTATGAGATGGGTGTTGTAGATTGGCAACCGCGACAAGGAAGACAACCCGCACAACCTGGAGGAGAAGTACTACCGGTACGGCATCAAGCCCGAGTGGATGCAGGTGAGTCTGGAGAGGATGGATTGGATGGGATTGGGACTAATGCTCTCTATTTCAGGTGCACCGCATCATCAACCACATGCAGTACGGCAAGACGCAGTTTGACTACCTCGTCAAGTGGAGGGAACTCGTATATGACCAGGTGAGTGGCGGTGGGCGGTGCTTGTGGGGGCGGAGTCTTTACTTGTTCATTCAGGCCACGTGGGAGCGCGACGACATGGACATTCCGCAGTACGAGGATATGATCATCAAGTACTGGACGCACAGGGAGAAGCAGTGCGGAGAGCCGATGCCCAAGCACATTGCCAAGAAGGTGGCGGCTGCGAGGGAGGCCAAGGGACTGCCCCCACTCGAGTCCGGCGACGAGCCGGCACGCAAGAAGGGCAAGAAGGACAAGCCGAGTGTGGACATTCGGAAGAAGTACGAGCAGCAGCCCGACTACATCAGCGAGACGGGCATGAAACTGCACCCGTACCAGATGGAGGGCATCAACTGGCTGCGCCACTGCTGGAGCAACGGAGTCGACGCCATCCTTGCCGGTGAGTGGGAGAGGGGAAGGGGACAAGGAGGACAGGGGTGACTGGGCGGTTTCAGACGAGATGGGTCTGGGAAAGACGGTGCAGTCGCTCACCTTCCTCTACACTCTCATGAAGGAGGGACACAGCAAGGGACCCTTCCTGGTGGGTGGGCGGTGGGCGGCGCTTGAGAGGGCGGAGATGTGATTGGATAGCCAGTGATGACGTACATTGTCTGATTATGTTATCAGTCTAGCAATATGAACGACTGGGATCGTAAAGCGTATGCGATTTCGGTAATTGTTGTAGACTGGGAAATTGTATGCACCACTGTTGACGCCTCGCGTTGAGTGATAAGCGTGAGGGGTAAAGGCGTGGTGAGAAATGTGAAAAGACCCTTGCATTGACTATGGCAAGTGTGATTGACAAAAGGCGAATCTGAGGCAAGCCGAACAATAATAAAGTTTCTAACTATTCAAATATAGCTTGACTGTGTATGTGGTTGAGGTGGCGGCTCCGCTGTCTACCATCATCAACTGGGAGCGAGAGGCGGAGCTGTGGTGCCCCGACTTCTACGTGGTCACCTACGTGGGTGACAAGGACTCTCGTATGGTCATCCGCGAACACGAGTTCTCCTTCATCGAGGGCTCTGTCAAGGTGCGTGTGCGGTAGAGGGTCGATCGATTCATTGGATTCATCTTTTCATTTGTTGACTTGTTCCCTTTGCAGGCTGGTCCCAAGGCGTCCAAGATGAAGACGGACGGAGGTGTCAAGTTCCACGTGCTCCTCACTTCGTACGAGCTCATCAACATTGACAAGGCTATACTCTCTTCGATTGAATGGGGCGCCCTCGTTGTGGATGAGGCGCATCGCCTCAAGAACAACCAGTCGCTCTTCTTCCGCACCCTCGGAGACTTCCGCATCGGATACAGGCTGCTGCTCACCGGAACACCCCTTCAGAACAATCTCGAGGAGCTCTTCCATCTTCTCAATTTCCTCTCGTCCGAGAGGTTCAAGTGAGTGTGACAAGCGGCGATGAGAGACTGGCTAAAAGGCGACGCGCAGTTAGAATGGTTGACTGTGGGTAGAACAACGGCCGGAGAGTAGTGTAAGCAATCACTGTTGAGTTGCCAGCGAGAATGTCACGCTGGGGACTAAAGGCGTGAATGTACATGCATCATCGCATTCCTTTCCAGTGATCTGGAGGCGTTCACGCGCGAGTTCGCGGAGATTTCGAAGGAGGACCAGATCCAGAAGCTGCACTCTCTGCTCGGCCCGCACATGCTGCGTCGTCTCAAGGCGGACGTACTGGTCGGCATGCCCACCAAGAGCGAGCTCATCGTTCGCGTCGAGCTAGCACCGCTACAGAAGTGAGTGCAAGAAGATGGGGAAGGGAACAACATTACGTTGCGTGTACTGATGGCATCTTTGTTGCAGGAAGTGGTACCGCAACATCCTCACCCGCAACTTCGACGCGCTGAAGACAAAGGCTGGCGGCACGCAGATGTCGCTGCTCAACATTCTGATGGAGCTCAAGAAGTGCTGCAACCACCCCTTCCTGTTTGACGCCTGCTCGCTCGAGGCGCCCAAGCTCAAGAATGGAATGTGAGTGTCGGAAGGGCGGGCTTGCGTGGGCAGAGTGTCAAGTGTTGTGTCTAGGTACGAGGGCGCGGCGCTGGTGAAGGCGTGCGGCAAGCTGGTGCTGATGCAGAAGATGATGCGGAAGCTGAAGGACGGCGGACACCGCGTGCTCATCTTCTCGCAGATGACCCGCATGCTCGATGTGCTGGAGGATTTCTGCGAGAACGAGGGCTACCGCTACGAGCGCATCGACGGATCCATCACTGGACAGATGCGACAGGACGCCATCGACAGGTTCAATGGTAAGTGAGTGCACTGGCAAGGGGGCATGTGTGAGAGACGGCGACTGACTGTGTCGCTGTTTCAGCGCCGGGCGCGCAGCAGTTTGTGTTCCTGTTGTCTACTCGCGCCGGAGGTCTGGGCATCAACCTGGCCACTGCCGACACGGTCATCATATACGACTCGGACTGGAACCCCCACAACGATATCCAGGTGCGAGAAAGAAGGAGGGATAGGAGTGAAGTGCACACTTGCCTTGCAGGCGTTCTCGCGCGCGCATCGCCTGGGCCAGCAGAACAAGGTGATGATCTACCGGTTCGTGACGCGCAACTCTGTGGAGGAGAAGGTGGCGTCGGTGGCCAAGAAGAAGATGCTCCTCACTCACCTCGTCGTCCGCGCCGGAATCGGACAGAAGGTAAGTACACACTACATTGTAGCCAAGCCGTGGATTATGGATTTGTGGACAATCTGTCTGCTGTAGGGTCCGGGCATGTCCAAGTCGGAGCTGGACGACGTGCTCCGTTGGGGCACGGAGGAGCTGTTCAACGACGACGAGGAGGAGGGAGGAGAGGGCAAGGAGGGAGAGGCGTCGAAGAAGAAGAACGAGAAGGAGATCGTGTGGGACGACGGGGCCGTGGATGTGCTGCTGGACAGAACGAGGGGAGAGGAGCCCGAGGCGGCGGCCGACGGAGAGAAGAAGGCCGACTGGAGCAACGAGTACCTGTCCTCGTTCAAGGTGGGTGCAGACAAGGGGGACGGCGTCTAATCGGTTGTGTCTCAGGTGGCGACGTACGCGACGAAGGAGGCAGACGAGGAGGAGGAAGAGGAGGAGGAGGAGCGGGAGGTGATCAAGGAGGACGCGGGAGAGCAGGACCCCGACTACTGGGAGAAGCTGCTGCGCTGCCACTACGAGCAGGACCAGGTCGAGGTGAGTGCGGCAGGGATGGGATAGGAGATCTAACAAAGAACACAGAACAGTAAGAACACAAAAACATGATTTCTTTTTGTGGTATATCATAGTTCATCCAATTGACGTGTTGTGTGTTTCAGCAATCGCTCAAGCTGGGCAAGGGCAAGCGCGTGCGCAAGCAGGTCAACTACGCTGCCGAGAACATGGGACAGAGCAGCTGGAACAACGAGGTGGGCAAGGAGGGGAGAGGAAGAGTGAAGGAAGGACAGCCAGTGATGACACAACTCGGTCTGATGTGACGAATGGAATCTTGTCTCTTTATAGCACCTTGTCGTGAATGTATAGACTGGGTGCATTGAGTGAGATTTGTACAGCGTTCTTGCCGTACTTTAGAGATGCCGCCGTAAATGATATTGGTGGTGTCTAAAGGCGTGTGGCTATAGAATCGAACTGGTTTGAATGAGAGCTGGTTGAAAATGATGACCAAAAGGCGAAGCTGAGGCTGTTGATCTACATGATGACGTCATTGATGTTACTGTGTTAGTGGTATTGATGTGATGTGTTGCAGGCTGCGAACGATGCCGAGTACGACGCGTCTTCGTTCTCTGGTGGTTCGGACGTGGAGGGGGAGGGAGGATCGGAGGGAGGCGACTACCAGGAGGGAGTGCCTCGCAAGAAGAAGGAGAGGGACGGGGAGAAGCTGCCGCCACTCCTCGCCAAGGTGGGGGAGATGACTAATGTGATTATGGATGGAAAGTGATGTGGCATGTTTGCAGGTGAACGGTCAGCTGGAGGTTCTGGGCTTCAACCCTCGCCAGCGCCGTGCCTTCTACAACGCGGTGATGCGCTGGGGCATGCCCCCACAGGACGCATACCAGAGCCAGTGGCTGGTGCGCGATCTCAAGGGAAAGAGCGAGCGAGCATTCAAGGCATACACCTCCCTCTTCATGCGCCATCTGTGCGAGCCCGGAGCAGATAGCCAGGTGAGTGAGAGGAAGAGGAGAAGAAGACTGACTGACTGCGTTGCAGGAGTCGTTCAACGACGGCGTGCCTCGCGAGGGCCTGAACCGCCAGCACGTGCTCACCCGCATCGGAATCATGAGCCTGATCCGCAAGAAGGTGCAGGAATTCGAGAGCAGCAACGGAGACTGGAGCATGCCCGAACTGAAGGACGAGGCGGTGGCGGCCGCGGTCGGAGGCAGCAAGGCGAGCAGCAGGGAGCAGAGCACACAGCCGGACGAGAAGAAGGAGGACGGGGCGGGAGCGGCCAGCAAGGAGCCCAGTGTGGCCCCGAGTGGAGAGGAGAGTGCGGAGAAGAAGGAGGCGGTGGAAGGAGAGGCTGTGCCAGAGGGAGAGGGCGAGAAGAAGGAGGACGAGGCGATGGAGACGGAGGAGAAGCCGGCTGCCGAGGAGGCTGCTCCCGCTGCAGGCGATGGCTCTGCTGCCGCCTCTGCCGTGCGCAAGCCCCGCCCTCCCTTCAAGTTCAACGTGGCGGACGGCGGGTTCACGGAGCTGCACACTCTGTGGCTGAACGAGGAGAAGGCTGCCGTGCCGTGCAAGGAGTTCGAGATCTGGCACCGCCGCCACGACTACTGGCTGCTCGCCGGAGTAGTCATGCACGGATACGGACGCTACCAGGATGTGCAGGTACGGGACATGGGATGGGTTACTGTAACGAGTATCAATGCAATGGTACTGTTTGCAGGCCGATGTGCGCTACACTATTGTCAACGAGCCTTTCAAGACGGAGGCTGGCAAGGGCAACTTCATCGAGCTGAAGAACAAGTTCCTGCAGAGGCGCTTCAAGGTGGGTGTGGGCGGAGTCTTGGAATGGTGACATCATCTTACCTTTGTCGTTTCAGCTGCTTGAGCAGGCTCTGGTTATCGAGGAGCAGCTGCGCAGGGCCGCCCACCTCAACCTCCAGAACAGCAACACTGACGGCACCAGCCAGGTACGGTAGAAAGGATACTGTAGTTTTTTTTCTGTGGTACTAGGAAAGGCGGAGGATTGAGTGTATTTGTTCAGCTGGCCGACCGGTTCGCCGACATTGAGAGTGTGGCTGACAGCAACCAGCAGACGGCCAAGGACTCGGCCGCCGGAAACCGCAACGCCAACGCCGTCCTCCACAAGGGTGAGTACTGTGGATGAGATTGGTATACTGGGTACTGTGGGTTGGTTGGTATTAGGCATGCTGTAATGACTGTTTTGTTTGCAGTGTTGTTTTTGTTTTGTTTGCAGTGCTGAACCAGCTGGAGGAGCTTCTGTCCGACATGAAGGCGGACGTGTCTCGTCTGCCGGCGACGCTCGCCCGTCTCCGCCCCGTCACACAGAGGCTGGGCATGACTGAGAGGAGCATCCTCTCCCGCCTCACCACAAAGGACAGCGAGGCCGTCGCCGGAAAGTCGCCCCTCCCCCCTCCCGGACCATTCGTCACACCCACACTCAACCAGCAGCTCAGCGGAATACAACCCAAGTTTGCCGCCCTCAACAAGGTGGGTGGGGAGAGGGAAGAGGGAGGGACTGGCCAAAAGGCGACGCGCAGTTCGAGTGGTTGACTGTGGGTAGAGTAAAGGCCGGAGAGTAGTGGAAGCAATCACTGTTAAGTTGCCAGCGAAAGTGTCACTCTGGGGTCTAAAGGCGTGAATGTACATGTTTCTTTTCAGGAGTCTGTGGCTGCATCGGCGCTGAAGAAGCAGAACGAGGACGAGGACGACGTGGAGATCGTGGAGGAGAAGGAGAAGGTGGCTGTTGAGGAGAAGAACAAGGAGGACAAGGAAGTGAAGGAGGAGACGACCGAGGAAAAGAAGGAGGAGACGGAGTCGTCGGCTGCCGGTGAGTGGAGGAAAGAAATGAGAAGAGGATTGATGCGCTGTGGA
Organism: Rhabditoides inermis; assembly: GCA_963966185.1. Taxonomy (NCBI): domain Eukaryota; kingdom Metazoa; phylum Nematoda; class Chromadorea; order Rhabditida; family Rhabditidae; genus Rhabditoides; species Rhabditoides inermis. Next base: position 804,653 of record CAWZYM010000300.1, on the reverse strand, counting down.
GGTTGATGTCAACGTGTCGATTGCAGCATCTGCATCTTCTTCTGCGGCCAGTGAGGACGTGGAAATGGAGGAGGAAAAGGGAGAGGAGAAGAAGGAGCAACCGGAGGAGGAAGAGGAGCAGCCCATGGACTTTTCGTCTAAGGCTGATTGAGCCATCTCATCCCCTCAACCCATGTAATGAGTTGTTTGTCATCTGTTTGTCGCTTGAATCGTAACACAAGCGTGTTTGTTGTGTAGTTCGTGACTACGTTAACGTTGTATGATTAATCCGTGTTACCAAGCATCTCTTTTGTTGTTCCCAGTTTTATGGCGATCTTATACCGAGTATTTAGTGCATATTCTTCGATGAAGATCCTTGTGTGTGTGATGGTGACGTCTCCGTTTTGTATGAATTTCGTAGATTCCATGTTGATAAACGGTTATTGTGAATCAGTTGTTCGTCGTTGTGGAAAGGGAATCGTTTCAACGATGTGAGTACCTTTTCTAGGAACTAGGAATGAGGCAAGAAAGTGAATAAACAGTTTGAGAGACAGCAGAGCGGAATGGATTCTGTACCACTCGATGGGCTCATTTTGATTCGAGGTGGGTATAACATGATGCGCCTAGTTGGTTACTGTGGAAAGAGTTTGAACACTGCCGACATTATGATAAGATAGGTACATGCACTTGTTACTGTAGTTGTACAGATTGTATCTACGGTATGACATACTGCAGATGCACTTATTACTGTAGTTGTACATGTTGCGTGTTGAGACTCGCTGGCGTGCAACGGGGAGCCAGCATGTCTATCGTTCACCCAGGGAGGCGGGGCAGTGGTAGTGTGCGTGGAGGGGGCGGAGGGAGCGGTGCGGAGGAGGATGGGGGGAACAGCAGGGGAGACGGCAGCAGGGACAGAGAGGTGGGTTCAATTGCAAGTATTGAGTGTTTCAAGATTTCAAGTACACAACTACTCCGTTGATTCATTGTATTATATTAATTATAAGTGATAGATAACAGCAATGTGTACAATAGGAAATGCATTGGGTGTTTGTTACTCATCATCCTCGTCGCTGGACTGCCGCCATGTCGGGTCGCGCACGCGTCCGATCCGACGTTGGAAGTAGTCGGGGATGGCCCCTCTGTATCGGCCGGACATCTCGCGGCCCCACTCGATTGTGCGTCGCTCAGCGGGCGGAGACGAGGGCAGACTAGATGGCAGAGTGCACGGAGGGGCAGACGGGCTCGTCCTGCAAAGCGCAATGTCGGGTATGGAGAATCGACGATATACGATATCCCGATCAAAATGTCATTATGTTTTCCACTCAATTTGAGTGAAGAACCGGATTCTTCTTTCCTGTTTCATTGACTCACCTCGATGAGGGAGACTATGCGTCGCGGGGCGAAGAGCAAGGGCGGAATGTCGGGGCTTCTCTCGCAGAGAACAGTCTTGATGTTGACCTTGTTGGTGTAAGACACTATGGTGATCTGCAGTTGTATACAGTAACCTTACAAAAGGTAACAAGGTACAAAAAGTAGTGTAAGGAAGCACGTGTATATATTAACCTTAACATTACTGCCCACGCCCTTGTCACTCGCATAGTTCATGAATGTCAGTTGTAGAAGTTGTCGGCTACCTGCATTTGTGACGTGAGTGCACTCTTCTTTATCGTGTTTCGGATCGTTTGGGAAGCGCACGCAGGAGAGGATGAGAGGCAGGCTGTGGCGGTGGGAGAGCACGAATTGGGAGAGAAAACGGCAAACGAGGCGGATGTGCAGAAAGTCTTGAATGCAAGAGTGTCGACTAGAATGGGTAGAGTTATGGCTTACCTGTGGATCGACTTGGCTGAGCACATTGAGGATGAGCTCGTTGGGGAGTTGGCCGAGCATTCTGGAGGAGGTATTATGAAGATGGGAAGCGATGAATTAGTACAAGCAACGCACGTACACTTCTGAATTTGAGAAATGACGCGCGCGCGCGCCGCTGGCACATCCGTCACATGAACCCCATTCATCACATGAACCTCTCCAATGCAGAAACCTGTCCAGAGGCGCACTTGCACATCACACAAAACTCATTGTGTCGAAGAAAATATCACAATTAACGTTTAGTATTGTATTTTTCCCTCATTTGCATAACTTTTTTCCGGTTTGTCCATTTGTCATCTTCATGTTTCTCCAAGAAATTAGTGAGTTTCCGACTTTGTGCACTCCAAATAAGCCTATTTGGATCCTACCTATCGTCTCACAGTGAACGGCTCCGCATATCGATCTATAACATCAACGTAATTCTCTCCCGGTCGCGGATGCCGTCTTTGCCTTCAACTCTTCGTTTTGTACTTTTTTGCTTTCAAAAATGAACAGAAAAAAACATTTTATGTTCATTAGATTATCATTCGCAACACATAGCCGTTCGGTGAGGTGATTGACATTCAAGTAACAAACAACGTATTATTAATGTTTATTATAAATATTATAATTATGTACAAAGGTTAGTAGTGTTCTTAACACGGGGAGTAGACGGCTTGGATAAAGGGTTCTAGACCAGGGAGGTTGTCGTTGTTCTGCAAAAATGTTAGCTCGTTGGGAAGGGACAACAGCATGTCTGTGCTGGATAGAGTGATGAGAATGAGTAGTCAATCGTAGAGCGGACTATTTAAGCATACGTGGAGTGGATGGGTGACGCCCGAGGCGCCATAGTTCCATTACATGTGTGCTATATTAGAAGAATATTGCCAGAGGCTATTTTAGTGAACACGTTAGTTTAGTGTTGTTATTTCAAGAATAAAGTATAGTCCAAGAAATAGTGAGCAACAATTATGAAAAAATGCATTCGCAGAAAAGTAGGAAATGAGGAGACCATTCAGAGTAGTTACATGGGCGATCACGAAGGCAGCGGCGCGCGGCGCAAATGGAAACGCTCCGCGAGCCCTGTGCGAAGCGGTTTCGCTTTTATCTCGCCGCCACCACTGTGTGCTTGCAGATCATGCGCGAATCATAATCTGGCGCGGCGCGAAATGCGGCCGGCTCTCTATTGCCAGCATTTCCACACTGTGATCCACACTGAACAAAGATTTGTATTACTCTTTTTCAGTGTGTCGTTCCTTCCCCTCTCTGCCGACTCGACTCCGGCCGCCCTGTGTGCTGCAGTGGAGAAGGCAGGCGGGGCCCGGCCCGTCGTCCTCCCCCATCTAGACTACCTGCTACTGCTGTGGGGATGCGACAAGACGGCCGCGTGGCTGGCCAGGGTCAAGAGTGAGTGGGGGAGTGACAGGCCGGGAAGGAGAAAGAGGGAGAGAAAGGAAGAGAAACCTCTACAGGTTGCCGTTGTGTGGTGGCGCTGACTCACTCGTCGACGCTGTCCGCTGTGGATGAGAAAAGGCTAGACCAGGTGGGCACAGTGTACTGCACTGAGAGTATGTGAGGTTTCACCTCGAACCAGAAAGCTCACTCAGTAAATGAGCTGCAGTGTCCGTTGTCTTGGAAAGATCACATAATCTCGATTTGCCTATTTTCGTTCAGGTGGCCGACGCCATCCTTTCGCTCTCGCTGCTCGATGGTCGGCCCGCGTGCCAGACACTCATCTACAAGAGAAACGGCAAGACGGTGCAGATGGTGGGTGGAGTATCGATTGATTCAATTATTGATTACTTTTTTCAGAGCGAATGGTTCAGTGTGAGCGCGGAAGGCAAGCTGAAAAGCGAGAAGCGCGAGGAAAAGAAGGAGGTGGCTTCAGAGAGAGAGAGAAAGTGAGAGAGAGGGAGGGAGAGAGGGGGAGAGAATAAAGAATAGAAAGAATGGCGATGATGAGGAGGAGGAGGAGGAGTGATGTGTGTTGTTTCCAGTCGGCGTCAGCCCCGCAGACAGCCCCCAGCGACTCTCTGTCCTCGTCGTTCGACGTCGGTCTTCGGCTGAAGGAGAGTGAGCGGAGGGCGAAGGAGGCCCTCCAGCTGCCATACATGCAGAGGGACGAGCAAGGGAGACAGGGTGCGTGCGGGGTCTCTGTGTCTCCCTCTGCATCTTCCTCTCTTCTTCTCTTGCTTTCTTGCTCTCTTGCTCTCTCTCTCTCTCTCTCTCTCTCTCTCTCTCTCTCTCTTCCTTGCTTGTGGAAGACAAATGGTTCGGTTTTTGTAGTGTTCCGAAAGTATCTTTGTTTTATTATTCTGTTCAGGTCTGGTCGGCATCAATCTGCCCAGCTACGACAAGAAGGTGGGTAGTTTTGGTTGCTAATTTGTATTTTCTCCACGTTCTGTACATTTGTTTTCTATCACTGAAATTGATCGAATAGCACAACAATTTCGTGTAGAAAGTTTGGTGATACATATTTCGCCATTTGTCTTTTGTTTATTTGAAGAATTGGCAGAATTGTTTGAAGTACTTTTTGAAGTACATTGTTTAGGTTCGCGTGGGCGGTCAGATCATCTACACTCCGGATGAGGCGGACGACTTGGACGACGAGGATCCGGACGACGACCTGAATGTATAGGAGGAGGAGGAGGAGCAGGAGAAGGAGCAGTGAAGCAGTCATAGTTTTCTGGGATGTTGTTGTTTTGTTGGGTGTTGTTGTGATGATAAAGCTGTTGTTTTTGGAGTGTTTATGAGTGTTATGTTGTGTTGTTCAACAGGGGCTCTCCCCGTTCAGTGCCTGTGATTTTGCGGAGGATTGTATAGTCTTTTCATCGTTCTCTCGTTCTGAGTCTTTTACAGTCCTTGGTTCATATGGACGGTTCAAGAGAGCACATGTGCGTGATTCACACAATCACCATTTGTGAGCATGTGATACGTTAAGAGAGAGAGAGAGAGAGAGAGAGAGAGAGAGAGAGAGAGAGAGAGACGAACCGGTCGGGGAGTGGTGGCGAGGGGGCATGCCCGAAAGGAGAAGAGGGGCGGAAGATGAGAGAGTGCGCAGCCGGGGCGGCGAGAGAGCGAAAAGAGAGTGCGCGGACCTCGCCCAATTCAATGTCTTTCCGGCAGTGTCTTTGATTTCATTTCCGCTGCTTCTTCTCTCGCTTCTCTCTTGCTTCAAACGTGGGAGAATCGCGGCCGTATTCGTTTATTCGGCGCTTCGTGGCTGACACTATGTGCCGTCTCTACCTCGATCTTGTCGACGCATACCTTCTCAGAGTTCGCGTGAGTCAGAGGCCACCCTGTGGCACTTCAATGCACCGTACGTGTGTGTATATAGATTGATGTCTACGATGATGAGATTGCAATGTATGTTTTTAAGACAGTGATGGGCGGCGTGAAGCCGCTCAAGTTCATCGGTGCGCTCCGCACGTCTCTATCTAGCATCGCTCGTGTCATCTCTATGCCTGTCCTCATACCAAACGTATGTAAAATAGTTTTCATTGTATAAGCATTTCATTGATGTATAATGCTAATGTAGCATGATTATATGAATGGGATGGTAGTTGACTGGTCATAATCCCAGAAATACTTGGCGTTTGTAGACGGCGGAGTTGGTGGTGCGATGGCAGACGACTGCCGACAGCGTGAACTCCGTCGGAGACGAGATCACTACTATGGATGAGATTCGGCGTGTGCATCTCCTGCTGGTTCGGCTGGATATCGACGAACTGGACTATCTCATGGTTTGTACTTGTCATGTATATGTTTTTGTTGATTTTGAAGGGAGTGTACACTCTGAATTCCGAAGTTGAGTTAGCACCGGGATGTGAAAATATGTTGAAAACGACTTAGTTTTGTCATTACATTTATATGCTGAAAATGTCTGCAAATTGGTGAAAATTGAGCGCAAAATGTATCAAAATGCAGAAATTGGTGCCAATTGGTGCCAATTTTCAATGTTCAGCAGAATTTTTCACCGACTTATAGGTATCTCCGACACATAGTTGCATTGACAAAAGTACATCATTTTCAATATATTTTCACATCCCGGTGCTAACTCAACTTCGAAATTCAGAGTGTACACTCCCTTTAAACATCAAGTAAAGTGTGCAACAGTGTAATATGCAATGCGCTGAATAAAGTTTGCGCTGTTTGTGAATGTAATTGGAATGGAATAGAATGCGCTGAATCATTGTCAAATAAGTGTTGTGCACCCTTTCTTATGTGTGTGGCGTGATGTTCGTAAGGGGAGACTTACAGAACGCGCTGGGCGATGTGCGACCTCGCACGACGCACGGTGTTCGTCTGGTACAGACCATCCTCAACCGAGTCTACGCGGCCCTCAATGATGCCCGTCGTGCGCTCACATCGTTCAGCCACGTAAGACTGACAAGCTGAGATCTGAGTTTAACACTCTGGTGGGTGGAAAGAGTGTAGCTTGCTAACCTTTGGGACTGTTTGTCAGTTGTCGGTTATCGGCGGAGGTGCACGCGCTGGTCTTGTATCAGTCGCCCCCGATGCACTTATCGTTCCTCATCAGGTGGGTGGACAATTGTCACCAGGGGGTCTGCAGTTCGTGGTTTCAGAACTGGCCGATGGACTTTCTGGTGCTGCTCGGCTTCGATCTCGTCAAGGTGGACATGGCAGACTGGCACACGCCCGCGACTCTCACCTCTATCATCTTCGAGAGAAAGTGCGTTGTTTTATGTTCATATTAATGCTTGATTTTGTTTTGCGTTGTTTTGCTAGCGATAACTTTGTTACTGCAGTGTGACGGCGGATGAGATGCGCGACTCTGTGGCGCGGCTCGTGCGCGACGGAAAGGTCACTCACGATGCGGATGTGGGTTGTCTCATTTTTAATGTTTTAATCTTTTCGATCATACTCTTTCAAATTTTCATGAAACTATGTGGTAGGTGTAACGTGTAACACATCATTTCGTCGCGTTGTCCCAATGTGACATTATTACACAGTTTATAAATAGTAAATTGTTTATTGATTTAGTGTGGATATTTCGATAATGAATGTTGGATGTTTAGGCTGGCCGTCTAGTTGTGAGTGCGGCACATGTGATCGGACTCGACAATGCGGGAGAGGTCGTCATCGACCCCCAGTAGAGTGGAGGGGGGATGCGACATCACTCGACGCGCGGCGGTCGCCAAGGGAGGGAGCCAGTGAGCGACGAGGTGCACTCTCGTCTTCCCTCCCCTCGCGTCCACCACAGCCCCTCACGTCTTCTGCCCTCCCCCTCCCTTCTGCATTTGGTGTTGTTTCGAATCCGTGACGAGTACTTGGTGTTTCTGTGTCTATTCCGCCCGTTGTATGTTTTGGTTGATTCGTTCGTTTCTTCAAAAAGAAGGACATACTGATGTTTATATTGAGCATTCATCCTTTTTCAAATTGATAATAAACAGAAACAGGTTGAGTGTACTGTTGCCAGCCATTTCATGGAGACATACTCGGAAGGCAATTTACTTTTATAGGGTTCAATTTTATGACGCCAATACGGTACTCGGAAATTAGAACGGCACAAAAAACAAAGCAGTACCGTCTGTATTATCGTAATTACGTATTGCCGGCATCTATTGATCCCCCACCCGCTCTCACTACTCGCAAGCCCCGCCCACTATTATTTGTAGCGAAGACGGGCTCGCGTCTCCCTTCCCCCTGCATGTTTTGGCGCTTTTCTTGGCGCATTCTTTCTTAGTTGGATATTGGATTCTTCGAATTGTTTGGTTTCATGTTCTATTTTCGTATGGAATACGGTCGATTGACTCACTCGCTTCCGGGGGCGCATTTGTTTAGCTTTTCGCTCTTTTAGCACCACACCTGAATGGCGGTTGAATCATTACGAGTATGATGTCATTCATGTCAGCAGTATTGTAAGCGGTTTAGTAATAGTAGTCGTTGAGTCAGTAAGATCTGCTGTTTGTAATTTTGTTGTGTTTGTAAAACCTTTTTTCGCTCTAGAATGTTCCATGGCCGCGCCGCCAGTACGCGGCGTGGCCCGAAGAACAATCTAGGACAAAGATTGTGTCATTTTTTTTTACATAATAACATTTCCGGTTAGTCAGCTATCATATCCGGCTGCCGTTAGTCAGCGATCACGAAATTCCTGGCCAGCGATCACGATATTCCATGTTTTCGGCGCGATTGCATTTGGATTTTCTGTGGGCGGGGGCGTGCGTATCCCGTTTTATGATTCACTTGTTTATAGTATCTTGTGTCACAGTCATGTCAAGTCATGAGCGCTGATTGATTGTATTAGTCGCTTGGTGCACGTCCAATTCGTGTAGCCATGACAAGTTCTGTGGTCCCCGTGCGCACTGCCCTTCCACTCTCACGCGCCCGCACCCCGCCCCCTACAATTCGCCCGATTCTCACGTCCATCCCCATATAAAAGTTGTGGCCATCGCGTGTTCCGGAAGTTCCCCACATCCGTTTCCGTCCCAGGTTCTTCTTGTCATTAGCGCGGGCTTCTTATCTTGTATATCGGTCGCGGCATTGTTTAGGTTTCACGGTGAAGTTTGTCGCGGACACGTTACTTTCTTTCCAGGCGCACCCTATGCGGTTACACCGACAGCTCGAAGCTGTGCCGGCGGTAGACGAGCTCGAGAGCACCAAGGCCGGCAAGGGAAAGCACATGTTCGTCGTGTGCAATGTTTTGTTAGCTGAACGTGTTTCATATGTGATTTCGTTTGCAGAACGTTTGTGAACCCGCGCGGGTACCGCGCGTTCTGCTTCCGCGGCGAGGGCAGGAAGAACATTGTCATCTCCGCCAAGAACGAGCGCACCGGACAGAGGTGGGTGTGTATATTTGTGGAATCTTTCTTTACGAAATTGTAGTTGATCCATACACTTTGTACAATGTATTGAATGTCCATATTCTAGAATCGTGTGGCGGTTCGCGAAGGCGCGCAAGTCGGGGCTGCTCAACGTGGCGGCCAAGTGCGATGAGGTAGAGCTTTTGTCATGCTTATGATATTTGTGAATTGCTTGATAGCATGTCAACGTCTCAGTGTGTTGTATTCTACTTCATTGAATCAATCATAACCATTATCATACATTCTTGATTATTCGTTAAAAGGTTTATGGTGTAGCCTATCATACGCACACACCTGTGAACGCTCGCAATGTAGATTATGTAGATGAACTTGCAGGTGTCTTGCTTCATGTCGACGTACATCGCGCCCCTCCTCGACCCGGCCGTCCTCCTCCCACCACACACCGTCTACTGGAGGGTCGAAGACGTACACCAACTGGCCAAGGTGCGGATGGGTTTATCGATTGAGGGATACTGTATTGACGCGTTTGTTGGTGGTGGTTGATACTTCAATGATTTAATCACACGAACTATTGCTCCACTTTGTGCAGAAGACTCAGAAGATCCTGAAATAACAATATAATCAAGTGATTGGAGATCCCGGCGCTGCCTCCGAACTACAAGGTGTCTGAGTGGGGGGAGCTGTGCGCGGTGCCCGCGGAGCTCTCTTTCCTGCCCCTCGAGACTGCCACGGGAGTGGAGCGCGTGCCTGAGGAAGAGGGCAGAAGAAGGAGGACGAGGCGATGGAGACGGAGGAGAAGCCGGCTGCCGAGGAGGCTGCTCCCGCTGCAGGCGATGGCTCTGCTGCCGCCTCTGCCGTGCGCAAGCCCCGCCCTCCCTTCAAGTTCAACGTGGCGGACGGCGGGTTCACGGAGCTGCACACTCTGTGGCTGAACGAGGAGAAGGCTGCCGTGCCGTGCAAGGAGTTCGAGATCTGGCACCGCCGCCACGACTACTGGCTGCTCGCCGGAGTAGTCATGCACGGATACGGACGCTACCAGGATGTGCAGGTACGGGACATGGGATGGGTTACTGTAACGAGTATCAATGCAATGGTACTGTTTGCAGGCCGATGTGCGCTACACTATTGTCAACGAGCCTTTCAAGACGGAGGCTGGCAAGGGCAACTTCATCGAGCTGAAGAACAAGTTCCTGCAGAGGCGCTTCAAGGTGGGTGTGGGCGGAGTCTTGGAATGGTGACATCATCTTACCTTTGTCGTTTCAGCTGCTTGAGCAGGCTCTGGTTATCGAGGAGCAGCTGCGCAGGGCCGCCCACCTCAACCTCCAGAACAGCAACACTGACGGCACCAGCCAGGTACGGTAGAAAGGATACTGTAGTTTTTTTTTCTGTGGTACTAGGAAAGGCGGAGGATTGAGTGTATTTGTTCAGCTGGCCGACCGGTTCGCCGACATTGAGAGTGTGGCTGACAGCAACCAGCAGACGGCCAAGGACTCGGCCGCCGGAAACCGCAACGCCAACGCCGTCCTCCACAAGGGTGAGTACTGTGGATGAGATTGGTATACTGGGTACTGTGGGTTGGTTGGTATTAGGCATGCTGTAATGACTGTTTTGTTTGCAGTGTTGTTTTTGTTTTGTTTGCAGTGCTGAACCAGCTGGAGGAGCTTCTGTCCGACATGAAGGCGGACGTGTCTCGTCTGCCGGCGACGCTCGCCCGTCTCCGCCCCGTCACACAGAGGCTGGGCATGACTGAGAGGAGCATCCTCTCCCGCCTCACCACAAAGGACAGCGAGGCCGTCGCCGGAAAGTCGCCCCTCCCCCCTCCCGGACCATTCGTCACACCCACACTCAACCAGCAGCTCAGCGGAATACAACCCAAGTTTGCCGCCCTCAACAAGGTGGGTGGGGAGAGGGAAGAGGGAGGGACTGGCCAAAAGGCGACGCGCAGTTCGAGTGGTTGACTGTGGGTAGAGTAAAGGCCGGAGAGTAGTGGAAGCAATCACTGTTAAGTTGCCAGCGAAAGTGTCACTCTGGGGTCTAAAGGCGTGAATGTACATGTTTCTTTTCAGGAGTCTGTGGCTGCATCGGCGCTGAAGAAGCAGAACGAGGACGAGGACGACGTGGAGATCGTGGAGGAGAAGGAGAAGGTGGCTGTTGAGGAGAAGAACAAGGAGGACAAGGAAGTGAAGGAGGAGACGACCGAGGAAAAGAAGGAGGAGACGGAGTCGTCGGCTGCCGGTGAGTGGAGGAAAGAAATGAGAAGAGGATTGATGCGCTGTGGAGGTTGATGTCAACGTGTCGATTGCAGCATCTGCATCTTCTTCTGCGGCCAGTGAGGACGTGGAAATGGAGGAGGAAAAGGGAGAGGAGAAGAAGGAGCAACCGGAGGAGGAAGAGGAGCAGCCCATGGACTTTTCGTCTAAGGCTGATTGAGCCATCTCATCCCCTCAACCCATGTAATGAGTTGTTTGTCATCTGTTTGTCGCTTGAATCGTAACACAAGCGTGTTTGTTGTGTAGTTCGTGACTACGTTAACGTTGTATGATTAATCCGTGTTACCAAGCATCTCCACTGTTGTTCCCAGTTTTATGGCGATCTTATACCGAGTATTTAGTGCATATTCTTCGATGAAGATCCTTGTGTGTGTGATGGTGACGTCTCCGTTTTGTATGAATTTCGTAGATTCCATGTTGATAAACGGTTATTGTGAATCAGTTGTTCGTCGTTGTGGAAAGGGAATCGTTTCAACGATGTGAGTACCTTTTCTAGGAACTAGGAATGAGGCAAGAAAGTGAATAAACAGTTTGAGAGACAGCAGAGCGGAATGGATTCTGTACCACTCGATGGGCTCATTTTGATTCGAGGTGGGTATAACATGATGCGCCTAGTTGGTTACTGTGGAAAGAGTTTGAACACTGCCGACATTATGATAAGATAGGTACATGCACTTGTTACTGTAGTTGTACAGATTGTATCTACGGTATGACATACTGCAGATGCACTTATTACTGTAGTTGTACATGTTGCGTGTTGAGACTCGCTGGCGTGCAACGGGGAGCCAGCATGTCTATCGTTCACCCAGGGAGGCGGGGCAGTGGTAGTGTGCGTGGAGGGGGCGGAGGGAGCGGTGCGGAGGAGGATGGGGGGAACAGCAGGGGAGACGGCAGCAGGGACAGAGAGGTGGGTTCAATTGCAAGTATTGAGTGTTTCAAGATTTCAAGTACACAACTACTCCGTTGATTCATTGTATTATATTAATTATAAGTGATAGATAACAGCAATGTGTACAATAGGAAATGCATTGGGTGTTTGTTACTCATCATCCTCGTCGCTGGACTGCCGCCATGTCGGGTCGCGCACGCGTCCGATCCGACGTTGGAAGTAGTCGGGGATGGCCCCTCTGTATCGGCCGGACATCTCGCGGCCCCACTCGATTGTGCGTCGCTCAGCGGGCGGAGACGAGGGCAGACTAGATGGCAGAGTGCACGGAGGGGCAGACGGGCTCGTCCTGCAAAGCGCAATGTCGGGTATGGAGAATCGACGATATACGATATCCCGATCAAAATGTCATTATGTTTTCCACTCAATTTGAGTGAAGAACCGGATTCTTCTTTCCTGTTTCATTGACTCACCTCGATGAGGGAGACTATGCGTCGCGGGGCGAAGAGCAAGGGCGGAATGTCGGGGCTTCTCTCGCAGAGAACAGTCTTGATGTTGACCTTGTTGGTGTAAGACACTATGGTGATCTGCAGTTGTATACAGTAACCTTACAAAAGGTAACAAGGTACAAAAAGTAGTGTAAGGAAGCACGTGTATATATTAACCTTAACATTACTGCCCACGCCCTTGTCACTCGCATAGTTCATGAATGTCAGTTGTAGAAGTTGTCGGCTACCTGCATTTGTGACGTGAGTGCACTCTTCTTTATCGTGTTTCGGATCGTTTGGGAAGCGCACGCAGGAGAGGATGAGAGGCAGGCTGTGGCGGTGGGAGAGCACGAATTGGGAGAGAAAACGGCAAACGAGGCGGATGTGCAGAAAGTCTTGAATGCAAGAGTGTCGACTAGAATGGGTAGAGTTATGGCTTACCTGTGGATCGACTTGGCTGAGCACATTGAGGATGAGCTCGTTGGGGAGTTGGCCGAGCATTCTGGAGGAGGTATTATGAAGATGGGAAGCGATGAATTAGTACAAGCAACGCACGTACACTTCTGAATTTGAGAAATGACGCGCGCGCGCGCCGCTGGCACATCCGTCACATGAACCCCATTCATCACATGAACCTCTCCAATGCAGAAACCTGTCCAGAGGCGCACTTGCACATCACACAAAACTCATTGTGTCGAAGAAAATATCACAATTAACGTTTAGTATTGTATTTTTCCCTCATTTGCATAACTTTTTTCCGGTTTGTCCATTTGTCATCTTCATGTTTCTCCAAGAAATTAGTGAGTTTCCGACTTTGTGCACTCCAAATAAGCCTATTTGGATCCTACCTATCGTCTCACAGTGAACGGCTCCGCATATCGATCTATAACATCAACGTAATTCTCTCCCGGTCGCGGATGCCGTCTTTGCCTTCAACTCTTCGTTTTGTACTTTTTTGCTTTCAAAAATGAACAGAAAAAAACATTTTATGTTCATTAGATTATCATTCGCAACACATAGCCGTTCGGTGAGGTGATTGACATTCAAGTAACAAACAACGTATTATTAATGTTTATTATAAATATTATAATTATGTACAAAGGTTAGTAGTGTTCTTAACACGGGGAGTAGACGGCTTGGATAAAGGGTTCTAGACCAGGGAGGTTGTCGTTGTTCTGCAAAAATGTTAGCTCGTTGGGAAGGGACAACAGCATGTCTGTGCTGGATAGAGTGATGAGAATGAGTAGTCAATCGTAGAGCGGACTATTTAAGCATACGTGGAGAGGATGGGTGACGCCCGAGGCGCCATAGTTCCATTACATGTGTGCTATATTAGAAGAATATTGCCAGAGGCTATTTTAGTGAACACGTTAGTTTAGTGTTGTTATTTCAAGAATAAAGTATAGTCCAAGAAATAGTGAGCAACAATTATGAAAAAATGCATTCGCAGAAAAGTAGGAAATGAGGAGACCATTCAGAGTAGTTACATGGGCGATCACGGAGGCAGCGGCGCGCGGCGCAAATGAAAACGCTCCGCGAGCCCTGTGCGAAGCGGTTTCGCTTTTATCTCGCCGCCACCACTGTGTGCTTGCAGATCATGCGCGAATCATAATCTGGCGCGGCGCGAAATGCGGCCGGCTCTCTATTGCCAGCATTTCCACACTGTGATCCACACTGAACAAAGATTAGTATTACTCTTTTTCAGTGTGTCGTTCCTTCCCCTCTCTGCCGACTCGACTCCGGCCGCCCTGTGTGCTGCAGTGGAGAAGGCAGGCGGGGCCGGGCCCGTCGTCCTCCCCCATCTAGACTACCTGCTACTGCTGTGGGGATGCGACAAGACGGCCGCGTGGCTGGCCAGGGTCAAGAGTGAGTGGGGGAGTGACAGGCCGGGAAGGAGAAAGAGGGAGAGAAAGGAAGAGAAACCTCTACAGGTTGCCGTTGTGTGGTGGCGCTGACTCACTCGTCGACGCTGTCCGCTGTGGATGAGAAAAGGCTAGACCAGGTGGGCACAGTGTACTGCACTGAGAGTATGTGAGGTTTCACCTCGAACCAGAAAGCTCACTCAGTAAATGAGCTGCAGTGTCCGTTGTCTTGGAAAGATCACATAATCTCGATTTGCCTATTTTCGTTCAGGTGGCCGACGCCATCCTTTCGCTCTCGCTGCTCGATGGTCGGCCCGCGTGCCAGACACTCATCTACAAGAGAAACGGCAAGACGGTGCAGATGGTGGGTGGAGTATCGATTGATTCAATTATTGATTACTTTTTTCAGAGCGAATGGTTCAGTGTGAGCGCGGAAGGCAAGCTGAAAAGCGAGAAGCGCGAGGAAAAGAAGGAGGTGGCTTCAGAGAGAGAGAGAAAGTGAGAGAGAGGGAGGGAGAGAGGGGGAGAGAATAAAGAATAGAAAGAATGGCGATGATGAGGAGGAGGAGGAGGAGTGATGTGTGTTGTTTCCAGTCGGCGTCAGCCCCGCAGACAGCCCCCAGCGACTCTCTGTCCTCGTCGTTCGACGTCGGTCTTCGGCTGAAGGAGAGTGAGCGGAGGGCGAAGGAGGCCCTCCAGCTGCCATACATGCAGAGGGACGAGCAAGGGAGACAGGGTGCGTGCGGGGTCTCTGTGTCTCCCTCTGCATCTTCCTCTCTTCTTCTCTTGCTTTCTTGCTCTCTTGCTCTCTCTCTCTCTCTCTCTCTCTCTCTCTCTCTCTCTCTCTCTCTCTCTTCCTTGCTTGTGGAAGACAAATGGTTCGGTTTTTGTAGTGTTCCGAAAGTATCTTTGTTTTATTATTCTGTTCAGGTCTGGTCGGCATCAATCTGCCCAGCTACGACAAGAAGGTGGGTAGTTTTGGTTGCTAATTTGTATTTTCTCCACGTTCTGTACATTTGTTTTCTATCACTGAAATTGATCGAATAGCACAACAATTTCGTGTAGAAAGTTTGGTGATACATATTTCGCCATTTGTCTTTTGTTTATTTGAAGAATTGGCAGAATTGTTTGAAGTACTTTTTGAAGTACATTGTTTAGGTTCGCGTGGGCGGTCAGATCATCTACACTCCGGATGAGGCGGACGACTTGGACGACGAGGATCCGGACGACGACCTGAATGTATAGGAGGAGAAGGAGGAGCAGGAGAAGGAGCAGTGAAGCAGTCATAGTTTTCTGGGATGTTGTTGTTTTGTTGGGTGTTGTTGTGATGATAAAGCTGTTGTTTTTGGAGTGTTTATGAGTGTTATGTTGTGTTGTTCAACAGGGGCTCTCCCCGTTCAGTGCCTGTGATTTTGCGGAGGATTGTATAGTCTTTTCATCGTTCTCTCGTTCTGAGTCTTTTACAGTCCTTGGTTCATATGGACGGTTCAAGAGAGCACATGTGCGTGATTCACACAATCACCATTTGTGAGCATGTGATACGTTAAGAGAGAGAGAGAGAGAGAGAGAGAGAGAGAGAGAGAGAGAGAGAGACGAACCGGTCGGGGAGTGGTGGCGAGGGGGCATGCCCGAAAGGAGAAGAGGGGCGGAAGATGAGAGAGTGCGCAGCCGGGGCGGCGAGAGAGCGAAAAGAGAGTGCGCGGACCTCGCCCAATTCAATGTCTTTCCGGCAGTGTCTTTGATTTCATTTCCGCTGCTTCTTCTCTCGCTTCTCTCTTGCTTCAAACGTGGGAGAATCGCGGCCGTATTCGTTTATTCGGCGCTTCGTGGCTGACACTATGTGCCGTCTCTACCTCGATCTTGTCGACGCATACCTTCTCAGAGTTCGCGTGAGTCAGAGGCCACCCTGTGGCACTTCAATGCACCGTACGTGTGTGTATATAGATTGATGTCTACGATGATGAGATTGCAATGTATGTTTTTAAGACAGTGATGGGCGGCGTGAAGCCGCTCAAGTTCATCGGTGCGCTCCGCACGTCTCTATCTAGCATCGCTCGTGTCATCTCTATGCCTGGCCTCATACCAAACGTATGTAAAATAGTTTTCATTGTATAAGCATTTCATTGATGTATAATGCTAATGTAGCATGATTATATGAATGGGATGGTAGTTGACTGGTCATAATCCCAGAAATACTTGGCGTTTGTAGACGGCGGAGTTGGTGGTGCGATGGCAGACGACTGGCGACAGCGTGAACTCCGTCGGAGACGAGATCACTACTATGGATGAGATTCGGCGTGTGCATCTCCTGCTGGTTCGGCTGGATATCGACGAACTGGACTATCTCATGGTTTGTACTTGTCATGTATATGTTTTTGTTGATTTTGAAGGGAGTGTACACTCTGAATTCCGAAGTTGAGTTAGCACCGGGATGTGAAAATATGTTGAAAACGACTTAGTTTTGTCATTACATTTATATGCTGAAAATGTCTGCAAATTGGTGAAAATTGAGCGCAAAATGTATCAAAATGCAGAAATTGGTGCCAATTGGTGCCAATTTTCAATGTTCAGCAGAATTTTTCACCGACTTATAGGTATCTCCGACACATAGTTGCATTGACAAAAGTACATCATTTTCAATATATTTTCACATCCCGGTGCTAACTCAACTTCGAAATTCAGAGTGTACACTCCCTTTAAACATCAAGTAAAGTGTGCAACAGTGTAATATGCAATGCGCTGAATAAAGTTTGCGCTGTTTGTGAATGTAATTGGAATGGAATAGAATGCGCTAAATCATTGTCAAATAAGTGTTGTGCACCCTTTCTTATGTGTGTGGCGTGATGTTCGTAAGGGGAGACTTACAGAACGCGCTGGGCGATGTGCGACCTCGCACGACGCACGGTGTTCGTCTGGTACAGACCATCCTCAACCGAGTCTACGCGGCCCTCAATGATGCCCGTCGTGCGCTCACATCGTTCAGCCACGTAAGACTGACAAGCTGAGATCTGAGTTTAACACTCTGGTGGGTGGAAAGAGTGTAGCTTGCTAACCTTTGGGACTGTTTGTCAGTTGTCGGTTATCGGCGGAGGTGCACGCGCTGGTCTTGTATCAGTCGCCCCCGATGCACTTATCGTTCCTCATCAGGTGGGTGGACAATTGTCACCAGGGGGTCTGCAGTTCGTGGTTTCAGAACTGGCCGATGGACTCTCTGGTGCTGCTCGGCTTCGATCTCGTCAAGGTGGACATGGCAGACTGGCGCACGCCCGCGACTCTCACCTCTATCATCTTCGAGAGAAAGTGCGTTGTTTTATGTTCATATTAATGCTTGATTTTGTTTTGCGTTGTTTTGCTAGCGATAACTTTGTTACTGCAGTGTGACGGCGGATGAGATGCGCGACTCTGTGGCGCGGCTCGTGCGCGACGGAAAGGTCACTCACGATGCGGATGTGGGTTGTCTCATTTTTAATGTTTTAATCTTTTCGATCATACTCTTTCAAATTTTCATGAAACTATGTGGTAGGTGTAACGTGTAACACATCATTTCGTCGCGTTGTCCCAATGTGACATTATTACACAGTTTATAAATAGTAAATTGTTTATTGATTTAGTGTGGATATTTCGATAATGAATGTTGGATGTTTAGGCTGGCCGTCTAGTTGTGAGTGCGGCACATGTGATCGGACTCGACAATGCGGGAGAGGTCGTCATCGACCCCCAGTAGAGTGGAGGGGGGATGCGACATCACTCGACGCGCGGCGGTCGCCAAGGGAGGGAGCCAGTGAGCGACGAGGTGCACTCTCGTCTTCCCTCCCCTCGCGTCCACCACAGCCCCTCACGTCTTCTGCCCTCCCCCTCCCTTCTGCATTTGGTGTTGTTTCGAATCCGTGACGAGTACTTGGTGTTTCTGTGTCTATTCCGCCCGTTGTATGTTTTGGTTGATTCGTTCGTTTCTTCAAAAAGAAGGACATACTGATGTTTATATTGAGCATTCATCCTTTTTCAAATTGATAATAAACAGAAACAGGTTGAGTGTACTGTTGCCAGCCATTTCATGGAGACATACTCGGAAGGCAATTTACTTTTATAGGGTTCAATTTTATGACGCCAATACGGTACTCGGAAATTAGAACGGCACAAAAAACAAAGCAGTACCGTCTGTATTATCGTAATTACGTATTGCCGGCATCTATTGATCCCCCACCCGCTCTCACTACTCGCAAGCCCCGCCCACTATTATTTGTAGCGAAGACGGGCTCGCGTCTCCCTTCCCCCTGCATGTTTTGGCGCTTTTCTTGGCGCATTCTTTCTTAGTTGGATATTGGATTCTTCGAATTGTTTGGTTTCATGTTCTATTTTCGTATGGAATACGGTCGATTGACTCACTCGCTTCCGGGGGCGCATTTGTTTAGCTTTTCGCTCTTTTAGCACCACACCTGAATGGCGGTTGAATCATTACGAGTATGATGTCATTCATGTCAGCAGTATTGTAAGCGGTTTAGTAATAGTAGTCGTTGAGTCAGTAAGATCTGCTGTTTGTAATTTTGTTGTGTTTGTAAAACCTTTTTTCGCTCTAGAATGTTCCATGGCCGCGCCGCCAGTACGCGGCGTGGCCCGAAGAACAATCTAGGACAAAGATTGTGTCATTTTTTTTTTACATAATAACATTTCCGGTTAGTCAGCTATCATATCCGGCTGCCGTTAGTCAGCGATCACGAAATTCCTGGCCAGCGATCACGATATTCCATGTTTTCGGCGCGATTGCATTTGGATTTTCTGTGGGCGGGGGCGTGCGTATCCCGTTTTATGATTCACTTGTTTATAGTATCTTGTGTCACAGTCATGTCAAGTCATGAGCGCTGATTGATTGTATTAGTCGCTTGGTGCACGTCCAATTCGTGTAGCCATGACAAGTTCTGTGGTCCCCGTGCGCACTGCCCTTCCACTCTCACGCGCCCGCACCCCGCCCCCTACAATTCGCCCGATTCTCACGTCCATCCCCATATAAAAGTTGTGGCCATCGCGTGTTCCGGAAGTTCCCCACATCCGTTTCCGTCCCAGGTTCTTCTTGTCATTAGCGCGGGCTTCTTATCTTGTATATCGGTCGCGGCATTGTTTAGGTTTCACGGTGAAGTTTGTCGCGGACACGTTACTTTCTTTCCAGGCGCACCCTATGCGGTTACACCGACAGCTCGAAGCTGTGCCGGCGGTAGACGAGCTCGAGAGCACCAAGGCCGGCAAGGGAAAGCACATGTTCGTCGTGTGCAATGTTTTGTTAGCTGAACGTGTTTCATATGTGATTTCGTTTGCAGAACGTTTGTGAACCCGCGCGGGTACCGCGCGTTCTGCTTCCGCGGCGAGGGCAGGAAGAACATTGTCATCTCCGCCAAGAACGAGCGCACCGGACAGAGGTGGGTGTGTATATTTGTGGAATCTTTCTTTACGAAATTGTAGTTGATCCATACACTTTGTACAATGTATTGAATGTCCATATTCTAGAATCGTGTGGCGGTTCGCGAAGGCGCGCAAGTCGGGGCTGCTCAACGTGGCGGCCAAGTGCGATGAGGTAGAGCTTTTGTCATGCTTATGATATTTGTGAATTGCTTGATAGCATGTCAACGTCTCAGTGTGTTGTATTCTACTTCATTGAATCAATCATAACCATTATCATACATTCTTGATTATTCGTTAAAAGGTTTATGGTGTAGCCTATCATACGCACACACCTGTGAACGCTCGCAATGTAGATTATGTAGATGAACTTGCAGGTGTCTTGCTTCATGTCGACGTACATCGCGCCCCTCCTCGACCCGGCCGTCCTCCTCCCACCACACACCGTCTACTGGAGGGTCGAAGACGTACACCAACTGGCCAAGGTGCGGATGGGTTTATCGATTGAGGGATACTGTATTGACGCGTTTGTTGGTGGTGGTTGATACTTCAATGATTTAATCACACGAACTATTGCTCCACTTTGTGCAGAAGACTCAGAAGATCCTGAAATAACAATATAATCAAGTGATTGGAGATCCCGGCGCTGCCTCCGAACTACAAGGTGTCTGAGTGGGGGGAGCTGTGCGCGGTGCCCGCGGAGCTCTCTTTCCTGCCCCTCGAGACTGCCACGGGAGTGGAGCGCGTGCCTGAGGAAGAGGGCAGAAGAAGGAGGACGAGGCGATGGAGACGGAGGAGAAGCCGGCTGCCGAGGAGGCTGCTCCCGCTGCAGGCGATGGCTCTGCTGCCGCCTCTGCCGTGCGCAAGCCCCGCCCTCCCTTCAAGTTCAACGTGGCGGACGGCGGGTTCACGGAGCTGCACACTCTGTGGCTGAACGAGGAGAAGGCTGCCGTGCCGTGCAAGGAGTTCGAGATCTGGCACCGCCGCCACGACTACTGGCTGCTCGCCGGAGTAGTCATGCACGGATACGGACGCTACCAGGATGTGCAGGTACGGGACATGGGATGGGTTACTGTAACGAGTATCAATGCAATGGTACTGTTTGCAGGCCGATGTGCGCTACACTATTGTCAACGAGCCTTTCAAGACGGAGGCTGGCAAGGGCAACTTCATCGAGCTGAAGAACAAGTTCCTGCAGAGGCGCTTCAAGGTAGGGGGGGGGCTTGACGGCGAAATCGAAGACTCTTATCTTTGTCCTTTCAGCTGCTTGAGCAGGCTCTGGTGATCGAGGAGCAGCTGCGCAGGGCTGCCCACCTCAACCTCCAGAACAGCAACACTGACGGAACCAGCCAGGTACGGTGGAAAGGATACTGTAGTTTTATGTGGTATTATTCGCGTGGCGAATTTAAGGATGATTGAGTGTACTTGTTTAGCTTGCCGACCGGTTCGCCGACATTGAGAGTGTGGCTGACAGCAATCAGCAGACGGCCAAGGACTCGGCCGCCGGAAACCGCAACGCCAACGCAGTTCTTCACAAGGGTGAGTACTGTAGATGAGACATGGATACTGTAGGTTGGTTAGTATTGTGTTCGCTGTACTGAGTGTATTTGTTTGCAGTGTTGAACCAGCTGGAGGAGCTGTTGTCTGACATGAAGGCGGACGTGTCTCGTCTGCCGGCGACGCTCGCCCGTCTCCGCCCCGTCACACAGAGGCTGGGCATGACTGAGAGGAGCATCCTCTCCCGCCTCACCACCAAGGACAGCGAGGCCGTTGCCGGAAAGTCGCCCCTCCCTCCTCCCGGACCATTCGTCACACCCACACTCAACCAGCAGCTCAGCGGAATACAACCCAAGTTTGCCGCCCTCAACAAGGTGGGTGGGGAGAGGGAAGAGGGAGGGAGACTGGCCAAAAGGCGACGCGCAGTTCGAGTGGTGACTGTGGGTAGAATGAAGGCCGGAGAGTAGTGGAAGCAATCACTGTTGAGTTGCCAGCGAGAGTGTCACTCTGGGGACTCAAGGCGTGAATGTACATTGTTTGTTTTCAGGAGTCTGTGGCTGCGTCGGCGCTGAAGAAGCAGAACGAGGACGAGGACGACGTGGAGATTGTGGAGAAGAAGGAGAAGGTGGCTGTTGAGGAGAAGGACAAGGAGGTGAAGAAGGAGGCGACCGAGGAGAAAAAGGAGGAGAACGAGTCGTCGGCTGCCGGTGAGTTAAGTGCAAGAGGCCAAGAAGATTGATGGGATGTGGAGGTGGATGGAAACGTGTCGATTGCAGCATCTGCTTCTTCTTCTGCGGCCAGTGAGGACGTGGAGATGGAGGAGAAGAAGGATCAGCCGGAGGAGGAAGAGGAGCAGCCGATGGACTTTTCGTCCAAGGCCGACTAGGCTCACCGTGCCCCGATCTCCCATCTCATCCAAACCCATGTAATGAGTTGTTTGTCATCTGTTTGTCGCTTGAATCGTAACACAAGCGTGTTTGTTGTGTAGTTCGTGACTACGTTAACGTTGTATGATTAATCCGTGTTACCAAGCATCTCCACTGTTGTTCCCAGTTTTATGGCGATCTTATACCGAGTATTTAGTGCATATTCTTCGATGAAGATCATTGTGTGTGATGGTGACGTCTCCGTTTTGTATGAATTTCGTAGATTCCATGTTGATAAACGGTTATTGTGAATCAGTTGTTCGTCGTTGTGAAAAGGGAATCGTTTCAACGATGTGAGTACCTTTTCTAGGAACTAGGAATGAGGCAAGAAAACGAATAAACAGTTTGAGACAGCAGAGCGGAATGGATTCTGTACCACTCGATGGGCTCATTTTGATTCGAGGTGGGTATAACATGATGCGCCTAGTTGGTTACTGTGGTAAGAGTTTGAACACTGCCGACATTACGATAAGATGGTTTCTGATGCAAGATTCTGATGCACTTGTTACTGTAGTTGTACAGATTGTATCTACGGCATGACATACTGTAGATGCACTTATTACTGTAGTTGTACATGTTGCGTGTTGAGACTCGCTGGCGTGCAACGGGGAGCCAGCATGTCTATCGTTGACTCGGGGAGGCGGGGCAGTGGTGATGTGCGTGGAGGGGGCGGAGGGAGCGGTGCGGAGGAGGATGGGGGCAACAGCAGGGGAGACGGCAGCAGGGACAGAGAGGTGCGTTGCAATTGCAAGTATTGAGTGTTTCAAGATTTCAAGTACACAACTACTCCGTTGATTCATTGTATTATATTAATTATAAGTGATAGATAACAGCAATATGTACAATAGGAAATGCATTGGGTGTTTATTACTCGTCATCATCATCGTCGTCGTCGCTGGACTGCCGCCACGTCGGGTTGCGCACGCGTCCGATCCGATGTTGGAAGTAGTCGGGGATGGCCTCTCTGTATCGGCCGGACATTTCGCGGCCCCACTCGATGGTGCGTCGCTCGTCCACCGCACAGCGGGCGGAGACGAGGGCAGACGAGATAGCACAGTGCACGGAGGGGGAGACGGGCTCGTCCTGCAAAGGGGAATGTGGGGTATGGAGAATGGACGATGTTGCTGACACTGAGTCCCGATCAAAATGTCCTTTTGTTTTCCACTCAGTTTGAGTGAAAAACCGTATTCTTCTTTCCTGCTTCATTCACCCACCTCGATGAGGGAGACTATGCGTCGCGGGGCGAAGAGCGAGGGCAGAATGTCGGGGAGCTGGCTTCTCTCGCAGAGAACAGTCTTGATGTTGATATTGTTGGTGTAGGACACGATGGTGATCTGCAATTGTATACAATAACCTTACAAAAGGTAGCAAGGTACAAAAAGTAGTGTAAGGAAGCACGTGTATACATTAACCTAAAAATTACTACCCACGCCCTTGTCACTCGCATAGTTCGTGAATGTCAGTTGTAGAAGTTGTCGGCTACCTGCATGTGTGGCGTGAGCGCACTCTTCTTGTCGTGTTTCGGATCGTTTCGAAAGCGCACGCAGGAGAGGATGAGAGACAGGCTGTGGCGGTGGGAGAGCACGAATTGGGAGAGGAAACGGCAAACGAGACGGATGTGCAGAAGGTCCTGGATGCAAAAGTGTCGACTAGAATGGCTAGAATTATGGCTTACCTGTGGGTCGACTTGGCTGAGCACATTGAGGATGAGCTCGTTGGGGAGTTGGTCGAGCATTCTGGAGGAGGTATTATGAAGATGGGAAGTGATGAATTAGTACAAGCAACGCACGTACACTTCTGAATTGGAGAAATAACGCGCGCGCCGCTGGCACATCCCTCACATGAACCCCATCTATCACATGAACCTCTCCTATGCAGAAACCTGTCCAGATGCGCACTTGCACATCACACAAAACTCATTGTGTCGAAGAAAATAAACGTATCGTATTGTATTTTTCCCCATTTGCATAACTTTTTGCCGGTCTGTCCATTTGTCATCTTCATGTTTCTAATTCCAAGAAATTAGTGAGTTTCGGACTTTGTGCACTCCAAATAAGCCTATTTGGATCCTCCCTATCGTCTCACAGTGAACGGCTCCGGATATCGCTCGATAACATCAACGTAATTTTCTTCCAGTCGCGGATGCCGTCTTTGCCTTCAACTCGCCTTCGTTTTGTACTTTTTTGCTTCCAAAAATGAACAGAAAAAAGAACATTTTATGTTCATTACATTATCGTTCGCAACACATCGCCGTTCGATGAGATGATTGACATTCAAGTAACAAACAACGTATTATTAATGTTTATTATTAATTTTATAATTATGTACAAAGGTTAGTAGTGTTCTTAACACGGGGAGTAGACGGCTTGGATGAAGGGTTCCAGACCAGGGAGGTTGTCGTTGTTCTGCAAAAGGGTCAGGGTTTTTTTATTACTGCACCCTGATTGACTTACCTCAAATGTGAGGCGACGAATATGAGGCACGAGGCTGAGCAGGAAGTCAGAGAGCATCTCCTGTGGGCAGTGGTAGTTGAAGGAGTGATACTCGCGGGTGACTCGCGCCATGAAATGGATGTCGATGTAGCCCTCCGGTTTCTGTAAAATGAACTGATCAGTGAAATGATAAGGTAGATACAGTACCTTGTCGAGTAGAAGGACAGCGTCGGCCTTGGGCAGTCGCTTGCGGTGTGAGAGGACGAGTTGATCGAAGAGTGGGTGGACGAGGCGCAGGCTGGCCAGGTCCTTGACGAACACGTGGGAGAAGATGTGGAGAAGGAGCTCGTTGGGAAGGGACAACAGCATGTCTGTGCTGGATAGAGTGATGAGAATGAGTAGTCAATCGTAGAGCGGACTATTTAAGCATACGTGGAGTGGATGGGTGACGCCCGAGGCGCCATAGTTCCATTACATGTGTGCTATATTAGAAGAATATTGCCAGAGGGTATTTTAGTGAACACGTTAGTTTAGTGTTCTTATTTCAAGAATTAAGTACAGTCCAAGAAATAGTGAGCAACAATTATGAAAAAAATGCATTCGCAGAAAAGTAGGAAATGAGGAGACCATTCAGAGTAGTTACATGGGCGATCACGAAGGCAGCGGCGCGCGGCGCAAATGGAAACGCTCCGCGAGCCCTGTGCGAAGCGGTTTCGCTTTTATCTCGCCGCCACCACTGTGTGCTTGCAGATCATGCGCGAATCATAATCTGGCGCGGCGCGAAATGCGGCCGGCTCTCTATTGCCAGCATTTCCACACTGTGATCCACACTGAACAAAGATTTGTATTACTCTTTTTCAGTGTGTCGTTCCTTCCCCTCTCTGCCGACTCGACTCCGGCCGCCCTGTGTGCTGCAGTGGAGAAGGCAGGCGGGGCCCGGCCCGTCGTCCTCCCCCATCTAGACTACCTGCTACTGCTGTGGGGATGCGACAAGACGGCCGCGTGGCTGGCCAGGGTCAAGAGTGAGTGGGGGAGTGACAGGCCGGGAAGGAGAAAGAGGGAGAGAAAGGAAGAGAAACCTCTACAGGTTGCCGTTGTGTGGTGGCGCTGACTCACTCGTCGACGCTGTCCGCTGTGGATGAGAAAAGGCTAGACCAGGTGGGCACAGTGTACTGCACTGAGAGTATGTGAGGTTTCACCTCGAACCAGAAAGCTCACTCAGTAAATGAGCTGCAGTGTCCGTTGTCTTGGAAAGATCACATAATCTCGATTTGCCTATTTTCGTTCAGGTGGCCGACGCCATCCTTTCGCTCTCGCTGCTCGATGGTCGGCCCGCGTGCCAGACACTCATCTACAAGAGAAACGGCAAGACGGTGCAGATGGTGGGTGGAGTATCGATTGATTCAATTATTGATTACTTTTTTCAGAGCGAATGGTTCAGTGTGAGCGCGGAAGGCAAGCTGAAAAGCGAGAAGCGCGAGGAAAAGAAGGAGGTGGCTTCAGAGAGAGAGAGAAAGTGAGAGAGAGGGAGGGAGAGAGGGGGAGAGAATAAAGAATAGAAAGAATGGCGATGATGAGGAGGAGGAGGAGGAGTGATGTGTGTTGTTTCCAGTCGGCGTCAGCCCCGCAGACAGCCCCCAGCGACTCTCTGTCCTCGTCGTTCGACGTCGGTCTTCGGCTGAAGGAGAGTGAGCGGAGGGCGAAGGAGGCCCTCCAGCTGCCATACATGCAGAGGGACGAGCAAGGGAGACAGGGTGCGTGCGGGGTCTCTGTGTCTCCCTCTGCATCTTCCTCTCTTCTTCTCTTGCTTTCTTGCTCTCTTGCTCTCTCTCTCTCTCTCTCTCTCTCTCTCTCTCTCTCTCTTCCTTGCTTGTGGAAGACAAATGGTTCGGTTTTTGTAGTGTTCCGAAAGTATCTTTGTTTTATTATTCTGTTCAGGTCTGGTCGGCATCAATCTGCCCAGCTACGACAAGAAGGTGGGTAGTTTTGGTTGCTAATTTGTATTTTCTCCACGTTCTGTACATTTGTTTTCTATCACTGAAATTGATCGAATAGCACAACAATTTCGTGTAGAAAGTTTGGTGATACATATTTCGCCATTTGTCTTTTGTTTATTTGAAGAATTGGCAGAATTGTTTGAAGTACTTTTTGAAGTACATTGTTTAGGTTCGCGTGGGCGGTCAGATCATCTACACTCCGGATGAGGCGGACGACTTGGACGACGAGGATCCGGACGACGACCTGAATGTATAGGAGGAGGAGGAGGAGCAGGAGAAGGAGCAGTGAAGCAGTCATAGTTTTCTGGGATGTTGTTGTTTTGTTGGGTGTTGTTGTGATGATAAAGCTGTTGTTTTTGGAGTGTTTATGAGTGTTATGTTGTGTTGTTCAACAGGGGCTCTCCCCGTTCAGTGCCTGTGATTTTGCGGAGGATTGTATAGTCTTTTCATCGTTCTCTCGTTCTGAGTCTTTTACAGTCCTTGGTTCATATGGACGGTTCAAGAGAGCACATGTGCGTGATTCACACAATCACCATTTGTGAGCATGTGATACGTTAAGAGAGAGAGAGAGAGAGAGAGAGAGAGAGAGAGAGAGAGAGAGAGAGACGAACCGGTCGGGGAGTGGTGGCGAGGGGGCATGCCCGAAAGGAGAAGAGGGGCGGAAGATGAGAGAGTGCGCAGCCGGGGCGGCGAGAGAGCGAAAAGAGAGTGCGCGGACCTCGCCCAATTCAATGTCTTTCCGGCAGTGTCTTTGATTTCATTTCCGCTGCTTCTTCTGCTTCTCTCTTCCCCCTCTTGCTTCAAACGTGGGAGAATCGGCGGCCGTATTCGTTTATTCGTCGCTCCGTGGCTGGTGTTCGTGTTTATGATTTCCCCATTCGTAGTTTCATAGCCTTGAGCCGTGTGATGATGTGTCCACTTTGCGCGGTGAGTAGTGGGAGAGAGAGAGAGAGTCTTGCTAATCGATCGATTCTCTCCACAGGCTGGCTGCTGGCGGATTTTGCATCATCCACTGTGCCGCCGCCAGATTTTGTTCGACTGATCGTTTGCGCGTATTTCGAATTGGCAAGCGCCACGGTTAATTGGATTATATTCTCGCTGGCAGCTGCTCTCTCTCTACTTTGTTTATTGGCCCGTTTGATCGATTCGCTTCCGTTTCGTTCTTTGGAGATGACCTGCCATTGTCGTCGCCCGCGCTTCTCTGTGCTCTCTGTGAAACCCGCACTGTCTCCGTTCTCTCCGCCCTCCTCTCACTGTTCTCTTTTGATTGAGAGATAGGAGAGAGATTGCGCGCGCGGCTGGAAACTAGATCCCGTGGTGGCAGTCGCAGCGGCGTCTCCCCTGACTTCTCAGTTCTGTGAGTCAGCTAGCTCACGGAACAGCTGACTGTTTGTTTACTTGTTTGTTTATTTCTCCGTCCAGTGAGAGCGCTTATTGGATATGCGGTTGTTGTCCGCGACGACTCGACTAGTCGCTTCTCTCCTCCAAAACATGTACGAATTCGTTTTGTTTTTGAGGTCGCCGCCGCTTTCGGCTGTGGTTTCAGCTGCGTAGCGTCTCGCCTGAGTATCATGTCCTTTGAATAAGAGAGGCGCGCCTGGCATTTACGATTCCGTGTGTCGCGTTCCCAGATTCCTTGCATATGCGTGTTTCTACATTTCGCAGTGAGAACGAGTGAGAGGAGGCGAGAGAGTGTGACGAGGGCGGAGGGAGCGAGGCGAGGAGAGCGTCGCGGTCAGCTGTTTTCACTCCTTCCTTCTTCTGCCTTTCTTGCGAGAGAGGGAGGGTGAGAGGGAAGGAACGTCTATTCGTCTGTGATTAGAGGTGTCGCTGGCGTGTATCGATTGCTCTCCCGCCTTCCTCTTCCCGTTTCGGCTGCTGATTACCAGCTATGTACTTTGTGCATAGGTTTGTGGTAGTAGTGACGGTTGTAATGCGTGCTGCCAACGTGTTAATTGATTGCATACCCTCGTTACTTCTCTCTCTCTCTCTCTCTCTCTCTCTCTCTCTCTCGTGTTTATTTGTTTACGCCGCAGTTTACCACTGCCAAGGTGTGGCTGGTTGTTATGCTGTAGTTGCAACGGTGAAAACTGTGCGGTGTCTGCGATCGATTACTGGTAAGAAGAGAGAGAGAGAGGGGGGGAGAGAGTGGACCGGTATAGCATTGCTGCCACAATTATGTCGTATTGTTGCTAAGGTGTCTTTATCATATGAAGTGGTTCGGTGTGTCTGAACGTTTTTGTCTTATCTAGTTCATTATGGTGTGTGTTTCCTTACCGTTCACCGCGATTCCTTCTCCCCTACAAGTCAAGTCAAGTGTTTATCCGGAATCGTTATAGCTGAATATGACAATCACAATCACAATGATAGGATAGGAAGCATACAGTGGGCCAAGATCTTATGGGCTAACGCCGGGGAAAAAGACAGTTGGGCAGACGAAATTAGTGGCGGAAGAGGGATTCTTGATCGATAATTCTCCGATACTTGATCGATATTCTTTCCATAGACCATTAGAGTACCATTGTTGATGTGACAGCGCCGGAGACTCCTTTGCTTTGCACATAGTATCTCCTCGCGCCTGAACTGCTTCCACATGAGCTACTTCCCGCCGGCTCAATGGATGTCTTGGGAAGGATTCTTGTCGATGCGCCCGATCATCCGGAAGCGGCAGGGCAAAATGAAGACCCGACCGCACGCCGCGGGGAAAGAAGAAGAATATTTATATTTATTAAGAACATTTGTTAAGAATAGAAGAAAGAATTCTTATTCTTCCTCTTCTCCCCCACCCCTCTATCTATCTCCCGTGTTCTCATACTTCGGCATTTCTCTCTGCGTACTAGATTACAGCAGTGAGTCATGTCTTGATTCTCGCGCTCGCTTCATTCATTTCCACTTCTTCACTGATCGGTTGTAGAATGACGGCCGTTCTGCCGCCGAGTGTGGGCGGGTCTATAGGGGGCAGGGCGTCGCTCATCGCGTGTCCCGCGCAGATCGACCTAACGGAGGCTATCAAGGTATGTATATGGATCCTCTTTCTTCTGCTATTTCTTCTGCTTTTTCTCCTGCTCACTCTATCCTAACGTCTTGGTTTTCCTTCTCCTTCACTGTCTACTCCTTCCCCTTCCAGGATTCTCCCGCCTTCCGTCACTCTCTCCACGAGCACAGCGTCTACTTTCAGCGGCTCGAGGCGCGGCTCAATGAGGTTTGTTTACTTATTTGTTTACTTGTTACCTGTGCTCTCCAGATACTCAAGTACGTCACTGCTATGGTCGATTACGGCAAGAACTACGTCACTACGTTCTAGTGAGTGCTAAGTTGTTTTTTTTTGTGATTATTGCGTCCGTATATCCACTGCACAAATTAGTCGCCGAACGACTCATGGTTTGTATTGTGAATGTAGTGCGTAGTTTTCATGTTATTTTTAATATGGTTTGTAGTTTCATATATAACTATTGTGCAGCACTGTGGTGATGAGTGTTGACGTCATTGTGCCTCGCCTCTTGCAGCAAGCTGTCTGTGTCTGTGAACCAGCTGTGTGACGAGTCTTTCGCCGGGAATCCCCTCGCCGAGTCCACTTTCCATTCGATCAGCGACGCCTACGCACACACCGTACACTTGACCAAGGTGGGCAACTGGTATTTGTGCATTCATTTTGTTGTTGTTATGGTTTTTGTTAGTTTGTTGGGTTATGGGTTTTTGTATTTACATGATTTGCAGGGTTATCACGAGCAGAGCAACCTGCAGGTGTACAACAAGCTGCAGTCGTATATCAAGAAGTGAGAGAAATGTTTTTTAATCTTTTTTTTCCATATGTCATACTGCTCTTATCTTCCGCATTGGACTTTCTATGTAGAGATGTATTCATGGAATGCTCTTTTTCGGAGCAGACGAAAGAAGGGGGGAGGCAATGGGAGATAATGCAATTTATGAGGACGCAATGAGTGCATGTGACCGAAAAGAGAGTGTGAGGGCTTGTATGGTTATCGGAAAGAAAACTGGAAATGTGTCTCGATGTCTGTGAAAGGGAGTGTAATCGAGTGTGGAGTTCGAGACACCATGTCCTTGTGCTTATCTTAGACGAGCATCTGGCGGTTTCGGTTCGTCGAAAGCGAAAGGCAGAAAGCGAGACGAGATAGAAGAGAGAGAGAGAGAGAGAGAGAGAGAGAGAGGGGGGGGAGAGAGCTGTCGATGTTTCGCATGATGAGTTGTGTTTCTGGGGGAGTGTATAGATGATGGATGGGGTTGTCCAAATAGAGGGATGGGAGCAACTATGAATAGTGAAGGATCGAGGGTTGTGGAAGTTTTAATTAAAAAGGATCATCAGTATTTTCACAGTTCGTAGAGGAGGGGAGGGGGTGAGGAAGGGGGAAGGAAGGATAGAGAGGAAAGGAGAAGTGGAAATGTCTACTCTCCTGCTTTCAGTGAGCTGGCGAAGGTAGCCGAGGCTCGCGCGCACTTCGAAGCCATGTCACAGTCACTCGACGAGGCACTCCAGAGGAACGCTGCAGGTGTGTCCGATCTCTCTCCCCTTTATCAGTCTCTCTCTCCTTCTCTCTCTCTCTCTCCCTCTCTCCCTCCCTCTCTCTCTCTCCCTCTCATACCCACCCTCTCTCAGGCTCCCGCTCCCGTCCTGCCGACGCCACCGACGGCAGGAATGCTCTCACGGCGGTGGGTTGTGGTGTTTGTTTTGTTGAATTGAATCTTTTTTTTAATGATTTGTGTAATTGTTTTGTTAGTGTTTTTTTTAAATTTCGTTCGCTATCTAAGAAGTCATTATTGACTCTGATTCAAGTTATGGTAGATGATATCGCGAGACTTATTTTTCCTGTTTTTTTTTCAAATGAATATACGTAGTAAATTTAATAAAATTGATAGTTGTATAAGTTATCGATTGATTATCGTTCGTTTTCAGGTAGGCGCGTGCTTCGCGCACACCTCGCTGGACTATGTGGCGCAGATCAACGTGGCACACGCACACAAAGACCACCTGGTGCTCGATGCGGTGCGTGGTCCCCCCCCCCTCT
The DNA here is from genome assembly GCA_963966185.1 of Rhabditoides inermis. Taxonomy (NCBI): domain Eukaryota; kingdom Metazoa; phylum Nematoda; class Chromadorea; order Rhabditida; family Rhabditidae; genus Rhabditoides; species Rhabditoides inermis. Next base: position 773,271 of record CAWZYM010000300.1, on the reverse strand, counting down.
CTTTCCTTCTCTCTCTCTCTCTCCCTCTCTCTCATTCTCTCTCTCATTCTCCCTATCAGTCTCTCTCCTCCCTTTTCTCTTCCTCTGTGTCTGTCTTTTTCTTGGGTGTTTTATAACCCTTACCTGATAGAAGTATCCTGTATTTCTCTGTTTTGGGTTAATTGGCGGTTTTTTCTCTCGGTGAATCACTAGTGACGCTGTCATTATATGGCATCGAATGGGGATGTGAGATAAGATAGTGAGAATGGATTGGGAATGAGCGTCCGATAGATTCGAATGGTTTGTTCAGACGTTCGTTTTCGAGCAAGCTGATCTCGTTCTGTCGTCGCTTGTTTGTTTGTTGGTTTTTTTTCCGCGCTTCACTTTACTGATTCTTTTTGCTAGAGGGATTTGTTGAAAATAGGTGGAAGATGGGAGAAAGAACGAGAGATAGTGTAAGGGACAGTTTTAAGTTACTTGTCGACCACTGAGGGTGTCTGTGATCAATGCAGGTGAGTTGAGGTGTTCCCACGAGAGTTTGTTTATCTTCTCTCTTTTCCGGCGACGACTGACGAAATTTCGGTCTCTCTTTTCCTTTCCAACATGACTCACCTTCGGTATTTCTGTTTCGTCTGCTTGAATTGAAGATTGTTGATTCAGTAACGTTGTTTGTGTTATGTATATATGATATGAAATGTTATATATTTTCAGTTGTGGTCTTTCGTCAAGGAGTCTTCGGCCTTTTTCTCCAAAGGACACGCTTTCTTTGACGAGTGGACCGCCATGGAAAACGGTGGGTATTGATTTTATGTATTGATTTCTTAGATTCATAATCGATTTTCAGGCGCGATCGCTGATTCGGTGGCGGCTCTGGCGGCAAAATCGAAAATTGTCGAGAGGAAAATGCAGGACATTCACACGATTGTACCCAAGGTGCGAGAATTCATTGTTATTGTTTCTTTCATTTCATTTTTTTGTGTTGCTAACGTGGGATATGCATATGACTAACTGACTGACAAAAAGTCAATTGATTTGGTGACTGTGTGTGGGAGTGGGATTGGAGAGAGAGCAGGAGAGAGAATGAGAGAGAAAAGAGAGAGAGAGAGAGAGAGAGAGAGAGAGAGAGAGAGAGAGAGGATTATGATGATACTCGCTCACCAAGCAATGTCCTTTCAATCCACAGTTTATTATGCGCGAGAGAGAAAGAGAGGTCGTGTATTAGGAATCTGTTCTGTTCACATGGCGTTCTGTCGGTGGTCTGTGATCTCTCTTCCTCTCTCTGTCTCTTTCCCTCTCTCTCCTCTCCATCTCTATATCGGATATCCCCTCTGATCTGTTCGTTTTGGTGGTTTTTGCTAATCAGGACGGGTAGAATTGTGATGATCTCTCTTTCCCTCCTATTTTTGATTGCTTTACATGGCCCTATCCGTAGTGGTCGATGTTATTTGCGCGGTTTCTCTCCTGGTTTCTCTATTTCTTCCGAGAGAGAGAGAGAGAGAGAGAGGGAGAGAGAGAGAGAGAGAGAGAGAGAGAGAGAGAGAGAGAGACCGAAAGGGGACAACCATCATTCGAGATCTTAGACATGCGCTTTTTTCGCATGGGCGTGCGTATATGTTTGTGTTTGTTTTGGACCAGCTCCAATGCGAGCTCTCTCCCAACGACATCTTGTGGTTGATAAGTATTGACTGATTCTGGTAGATCAACGAGGTGTGCAGCTCGATAGAGTGAGGAATGACTAATTACGGGACGGGTTCATGGTATTTTGGCGGTCAGGGGTGGTCTGCAGCTGTTGTCTGTAGCCTTGCAGTATGATCTCTTTCTCTCTCCCTCTCTCTATCCCTCTCTCTCTCTCTCTCTTGTGTAACCCGCTTAGTCATCTCCGCATTTCCATCTCTTTTAGCTGCCCTTCCCATACACACGGAGACAACACTCCACACACTTTCTCGTGATGCCTGTCATATTCCGGGATTCAGTTTCCCCTTCTATCGATCCCTATTTTCCCTCCTATTTTAATTCCGTGTATGGCTGTTGACCCATTTTGGCTATGGCTTGGGTGCTTTGGGGTGTGAGGGAGGACTGAGGATGAGTGATTCGAATGTGGTGGCATTCGAATCAATCGACGGGAGACAACGCATTGATTTTGTTTTTGCGCACGGCGTTATCTAGTGTAATCAATCTGTTTTCATGATTCGCATTTAGCGTTTCTGTGGTGTATTGTAAGTTGTTAGTGGAGATATTTTGGCGTTCATCTGTCTTTGCTTTCTCGTAATTGTAGAGAGGTAGTGGGTGGGCGAGTGAGTGAGTGAGTGAGTGCGAATCAGGTTCTTCTTTCCTGGAATCGTCGATTACCGAGTGGGATGATTTTGGAAAGAGGACTCAGCCTCTGCCATTGTTACATTCTGCAACCGAGTCTCACCTGTCTTTATGGTGTCTTTCTCACTTTCCGACCATTTTGTGATGCGTTCACGTTTTCATCTTGACGCGTTTGGTTTTGAATCTGTCGTGTGACGTGAGAATCTCCAGCGACGTCATCTTCCCTTCATCTGATTCCTGACGTCGTCCGTTCCTCTCTTTTTGTCGAGGCATGAAGGCGCAGTCTCGCTCGACGTTCTATCGTCGATTCGGAGAAGAGCACGCTTTGGATGAAGCGAGAGGAGTGCAGCTCATCAACTACCACTCGCTAGATTCGCCCAAGGAAAGAGGGGGAGGAGGGGGAGGGGGAGGGAGCAGGCGCTGGCACAGGAGCAGGAGCAAAGGAGAAGTGGCCGGCTCAGGCAGTGTGGGAAAGAGAGCGCGCTCCATTGACCCCAAGAAGTTCTTCGGAGAGTCGAGTGTATTCTATGTGCACAAGGAGTTTCATCCGGAAGATCCGGCGCCATCGAAGGGAAGGCGAGGATGGGGAGGAGTGGAGAAGACGCGGTCACTGCACAGAGTGGGTGGTATGGTGACATGGATGTGAAGATGATATGTGTACTGTGACTATTGTGAGTGAGTGTGTGATAGAGAGAGGACGGCAATTTCGGAGGGATTTTCATTTTAGTGGTAGGCGAGTGGGCGTGTTGTTGTTATTCCCTTCGGTCTCTCTAGGTCATTGTATTTTTGTATAATTTTCAGATTTTGGGCGCAATAATTACCGCGAAAACATTAAAAGTCGACAAGTAGACTAGAGGGTGGTTATAGGGAATTACACATGTGTTCTCTAAAATGGTGTAGTTTGTGTTTTGTTTTGTGAGGTTTGGTGTTTTGCAGGAGATCTTCCAACACCCGGCTGGCATGCCGACTGAGGAGGATGTGACGATGGAGGGATACCTCTACAAGAGGTGAGCACTGATACCCATTTATCGATTCTATATTATTATCGTTTTGTTTGTTTTGCAGATTTTACATAAATATTCGGTGTTTTAACAGGTTGATGTTAGTGATTGATTGGCTCAGGTCTTCGAACGCGTTCAAGACGTGGAACCGCCGCTGGTTCCAGATCAAGGACAGCAAGTTGGTGGGTGATTATTGATTGATTATCGACTTATCGATTTGGTTCAGTTGTACTCTCACCGCTCTTCGGACCACGAGGAGCCAACTGTTATGGAGGACAATCTGATGTTGTGTCTGGTAAGTTGTTTGTTTACTTGTTTGTTTACTTGTGCGTATTTACAGGTCCGTCCCGCGCCCCCGACGGTCGATCGAGTGGGCTGCTTCGAGCTCGTCACACCGACCAGGTAAGATTGAGTATTGCATGATTCCGGAGTGTTTGTTCTAGCAAAATTTGGAATGTTCTACAATACCGTGTGTTTTTGATGAATGTTGTTGTATTGAAATGATAACTATATAAGAATTTATATGTGATTTTATATGTGATGATTGCCAGGTCGCATCTGCTGCAAGCGGACAGCGAGTCGCTGTGCAATGTGTGGATGAGGGCACTGCAGAGGACCATCCTGTCACTACACGAAGCGGACCAGCCAGCGGTGAGGGGGGAGGGAGAGAGAGAGAGAGAGAGGAGAGAGAGAGGTTGTTTCCAGTCGTGTTCTACTGGCAAGGCCACCCCCTCCTGCTCCACTGTCTCATCCGCATCGTCTTCTCCCGACGGAAAGAAGGTAGGGTTCATTTTTCATTTTCAGTTGTGTCCAAGTTGTACATATGGTATTTGACTGCGCATGAATCTCAATTTCAGGACGAGGGCAGTGCTGTGAATGGAGTGTCGACAGGGGCGAGGAATGGAGACGACAAGGCTGGCACTGCGTATGAACAGGTCAGCGTCTTTTTCTCGCATGGGATGTTATTCTTGAACCTGTGTGAGATATTATGTTCAATTGTTGTTATTTCACTCGTTTGCTTCCAGATCCGCAAGGTGCCCGGCAACGACAGGTGCGCCGACTGCGGCTGCACTGACGCCAAGTGGGCCAGCATCAACCTGGGGGTCGGTTGTTCACTTGTTTACATGTTGTTTACTTGGTTGTTTATTTGTTTACTTTCCAGGTGGTCATCTGTATAGAGTGTTCGGGCATCCATCGATCGCTCGGAGTGCAGACGAGTAAGGTAGGAGAGAAATTGTTTTTCAAACATTTGGGTTATACTTTTCCGCGTAAGTACTACCAGAAATAATTGAGGAATGTCGGGGATGAAGTATGTGTGATCTGTTTGAAACGTATTTATTTTGGCAGTGGTGCTCAGAAGATTAGAGGTATATCTTACGTGTTAGACATGTCCAGGTTCTGGTTTTGATTAATGATTTGATATTGATCTGATCCGTGTGCAGGTGCGTTCTCTGGTGATGGACTCTATCGACGCGGGGCTTCGCGACGTGTTGTGTGCACTGGGAAACGAGAGAGTGAACGGAGTGTTTCTCCGACATTTGCCTGCCAGAGACGTCGTCCCCCCGATGGCATACCCGGACAGCGCCAGACCGGTCAGTATGCACTCTTCATGTGGGATTATTCGCATATTGATGTAGCTAGAGGGGGCGGGGGTAGAGGGGAATAGAGAGAGAGAGAGAGAGAGAGAGAAAGGGAGAGAGAGAGAGAGAGAGAGTCTCTTGCAGGTTCGTGAGGCGTGGATCAAGGCCAAGTACGTGGAGCGTCGATTCGCGCGGGCGGCGGAGGGAAGGGCCAGGGCGATGGAGGGACGGAGGAAAGAGAGCGTACTCATCAACAAGAAGAGCATCACCAAGGGTCCGTGGGATGGGATCTTTCTCCCTCCCTCTCTCTCTCTCATTTGTATATCTCTTTCCTCTCTCCTCTCTCCTCTCTCCTCTGGTCCCTTATGGATTATTGTAGTGAAGAGGGTGTGTATTATCTGTTCCAGAGCACCGTTCTGCTTCTTTCGGTGACGTGGAGGGTTTGGAGGCTGAGAAGGAGAAGGCGGACAGGGAGAGGGAGCAGCCACACGACGACAGGGGTCAGTGCGCTTATTCCAACTGTGGAGATTGGTGTCGTTGATGATAGGTTTCAGAGGTGTGGTACTATGAGCGAAATGTTACTATTGCAATGCGTGGAAAAACCATAGATTAGTGAATGCGATTTTGTTGGTCTTATTATTCTCAAAATATGTTTCTCCTTCACGATCTTTTGGTATTCGCGACTTGACGGTAATTTATTGTTTCAACGGAACTGGTAGTGGCATTATAATTATTTGAACACATGTTTCACGTGCGAAAGAGAGACTGTAGTGTGTTTACGCACTTTTAATAGCATGTTAAAAAATGAATGTGACTAATAAATATGATTCTTCCAGCCGGTGAGATCTCGCGAATCGCGTCGTGCGGAAGTGACGGCAACGTGAATGATCTGGACGACGTTGGAGGTGAGTATCTCTCTCTCTCTCTCTCTCCCTCCCTCCCTCCCTCCCTCTCTCCCTCCCCCCTCTCTATCTTTACCCCTCTCCCTAACCCTCCCCTTGCAGACTCTCCCCCTCTGTGTGCCTCGTTCTCTGCGGCCTCCTCGGGAGACGTGCTGTCCCTCCTCTCTGCCCTGGCTGGCGGTGTGGATGTGAATGGAGTGGGTGGAGTGGCGGATGGGGCAGGCGGGGAAGGAAGGAGCCTCCTCCATCTGGCCGTAGAGAAGGTGGGTAGCTGGGGAAGCTGGCTATTAGAAGACGTTCTTTTTTGATTGATATACTAATGAGAGTTGCGGAAAAAGAGCAGGAGCAGCGATACAGATACAGAGTGTTTCAGGGCCTTGCAGAGTTACTTCGATCATTGTGTTGTCATATTCAGATATAACGATTAACGATTCCGGATAAACATTAATTGATTTCAGGGTCAGGCGGCGGCAGTGGAGTTCCTCCTTCTGAACGGCGCCAAGATCAATGTGTTGGATGAGAGAAGGAACACGCCCCTCCATCTAGCTGCACACATGGGCAACACACTGTGGGTCACGACTTCTAGAATGATGTTGATGACAACACGTTGTTACTCATTAGGAATCTGGATGACGTGGTGGTTGTGTTGCAGGCAGGTGTGTCAGTTGTTGAAGCGCGGCGCGGAGAAGGCCGGTTCGAATGCGGACGGGTTGACTCCCCTCGAGATGGCAGTCGAGGGAAAGCACGCAGACATTGTCACTCTGTGAGTAGATCAACTTTTTTTTAAAAACAGGTTTATGCTTTGTGAAATTTTCTTCTCACTTGGTGCCCTATATTGCAGAGTTAGAGGAAAATTGTAATAGAGACGCAATTGTATTAGAGTGGCTTCTTTCCTATGTTTCCATTGCTTGTTCAGAGAAGGGTTATAATACGCGTTGTTTTGATGCTGACTTGAGCGTGTTGTTTGACATACTCTGCGTTCTCTTATGGGGAAGCCCCTTATGTTAATGAGTGGTTATGTCGGTCGACCGCATGTAAATGAAATGAGTCAAATGGAGCGTACAAGGAATCGTCTGCATGTCTGGAGTCTGGATATAATTCTCCTAACATGCATGTGAATACATGTTACGAATAGCTTAATTGCTTACAAATCCACCTGTTTGCAAGAAGTAGACATGATGTGGATTTATAGGAGACTATTGAAATGAGTTCGGTGCCCCTGGATGAATCTCCGTATTCTCCCTCTGTTTTCAACTGTTTCCCTAACACGAAAACATGGGCTACTTTGTAATCACATCTCGGTGGGCGGCCGGTGGCACTCTGATGTCTGGAGATGTATGGCGTGGGAAGGAGAAAGAAAAGGGGGAAGAGAGAGAGAGAGAGAGAGAGAGAGAGAGAGAGAGAGAGAATAATGTGTTTTCCATCGGCAGCCCACATGGCTTTCATAAGAGCTCTGGGACAATCGGATGTATGTCCGTGCGTGCGCCTAGAAAATTGCACGTTTCCTCACGACTCACAGTAGATTTTTTTCGGGAGAGAGATGACGTCACTTTCAGTTTCCGAGTTCACACGATGCGTGACGAGTTCAACGAGGAGTTCAACAACCCCATGGACGAGACGGTGGGTGTACGGTAGGAGAGAGGGGTACGGTAATGACCGTATACCTATGGGGTGTACGCCTAACGAAGAGTTATTAACGAATACGAAGGGAATCCATTTGATAGTCTGTGTGTTGTAGGTAGACAGTGTGATCAGCGACATTACTCGACGCGCGGCGGTCTCCAAGGGAGGAAGCCAGTGAGCGGCGAGCACCACCCACGTCTTCCCTCCTTCCACCCGTCCACCACACCCCTCACGTCTTCTGCATTTGATGTTGTTTCGAATCTGTGACGAGTACTTGGTGTTTCTGTGTCTATTTCGCCCGTTGTATGTTTTTGGTTGATTCGTTCGTTTTGTCTGGCCTTGAATGCGGCTCAAGAGAGATCGAGACAACACACGCATGTGAGTCTTGCCAATTGAATCAAGTTGAGTCACTGCATGAATGAGCCGTTTCCTGTGATTGTGAGATATAGCATAATCATTTACTTGCATAAAAAGTTATTTTATTGAGATGAAGAGTTTGTGAAAAGATATACACTCACAGGCACGAAATAACTACGATTTGACTTTGGCGAAGAAAGTTTGGTTGAATATAGTATATCCTATTACTATTTTCTTTTTCAACACGGTTTCATCATGTGGGATTGTCTCATTGAAAAAAACCAATGTCTTCAAAGAGAAAGACATACTCATATTTATATTGAGCATTCATCTTTTTTTCAAATTGAAACAGGTACTGGGTGTACTGCTGCCACTCATTTCGTGGAGAGATAGATACTCGGAAGGCAATTTACTTTTATAGTCATCAAGTTTATGACACGAATACGGTACTCGGAAATTAGAACGACACATAAAAAACAAAGCAGTGCCGTATTTTCGTAATTACGTATTGCGGGAATCTATTGATCCCCCACTCTCTCACTATTCGCAACGCAAGCCCCGCCCACTATTATTTGTAGCGAAGACGGGCCCGCAGCTCCCTTTCTCCTGCATGTTTTGGCGCTTTTCTTGGTGCATTCTTTCTTGGCTGGATATTGGATTCTTCGAATTGTTTGGTTTTATGTTCTATTTTCGTATGGAATACGGTCGATTGACTCACTCGATTCCGGGGGCGCGTTTGTTTAGCTTTTCGCTCTCGGTCTATTCGCGGCACACCTGAATATGAATGGTGATCGGTTGATGAATCATTACGAGTATGATGTCATTCATGCTCAGCAGAATGGAAAGCAGTAGCAGTATTCGTTGAGTCAGCATGATGATGTTTGACACCTTTTTTGTTCTAGAATGTTCCATCGCTGAAAGTGCGCGACGTGGGTTGAAGAACATTCTAGAAAGATGGTGTTAAAATTTTTCGATAAAATATCATACCCTAGCAATTAGTCACCTATTATACCCTAGCAATCAGCTATCATATCCGGCTGTTAGTCAGCGATAGTCAGCGATCACGATATTCCGGCGCGATGGTATTTGGATTTTCCGTGGGCGGGGGCGGGCGTGCGGATCCCGTTTTGTATGATTCACTTGTTTATAAGTATCTTGTGTCACAGTCATGTCAAATCACGAGTGCTGATTGATTGTATTAGTCGCCTGGCGCACGCCCAATTCGAGCCATGGCAAGTTCTGTGGTCCCCGTGCGCACTGCCCTTCTACTCTCGCCCGCACCCCGCCCCCTACAATTCGCTCCATTCTCACGTCCATCCCCATATAAGAGTTGTGACCATCGCGCGTTCCGGAAGTTCCCACATCCGTTTCCTTCCCTGGTGCTTCTCGACTTCTCGTCTAAAGCGCGGGCTTGTTATCTTGTATGTCGCAGTATTGCTAGCATATCGCGGTTATACGTGTCGTGGACAAGTATTTTTCCTATTCCAGGCGCACCCTATGCGGTTACACAGACAGCTCGAAGCTGTGCCGGCGGTAGATGAGCTCGAGAGCGCCAAGGCCGGCAAGGGAAAGCACATGTGCGTCGATTACAATGTTCTGTTAACGTGTTTCATATGCGGTTCCTTGCAGTGTGTTTGTTAACCCGCGCGAGTACCGCGCGTTCTGCTTCCGCGGCGAGGGCAGGAAGAACATTGTCATCTCCGCCAAGAATGAGCGCACCGGACAGAGGTGGGTGTCTTTGGAATATTTCTTTACCAAATTGAGGTTGTAGTTGATCCATACGCGTATAAGATATCGTTTCGAAACATGCATTTCACGTTATTCCGTTTCTGCGAACCGACTATTGTACATACAATGTATTGAATGAATATTATGTTAACCGTATTCTAGAATCGTGTGGCGTTTCGCGAAGGCTCGCAAGTCGGGGCTGCTTAACGTGGCCGCCAAGTGCGACGAGGTAGAGTGGATTTTGTTATGGTATTTGTATAAGTGAGTTAATCGAATACAAGTCAACGTTGTAGTTGTTGTATTCGTAATATGACTTGTTTTGCGTAACGTTGAGGTTGTAGTTCAATCATAAATCTGTGACCGCAATGTAGATTTGAACAATGTGAATGATTGCACTTGCAGGTGTCGTGTTTCATGTCGACATACATCGCGCCCCTGCTCGACCCGGCCGTCCTCCTCCCACCACGCACCGTCCACTGGAGGGTCCAAGACGTACACCAACTCGCCAAGGTGGAGTTGGGTGCCTCGATTGAGGGATGCTGTAACTGTATTGACGCGTTTGTTGTTGGTGGTTGATACTTCAATGATTGAATCACACAAACGACTTTGTACAAAGGAAGTTAATGTGTTGATTGTTGTAGATCCCGGCGCTGCCACCGAACTACAAGGTGTCCGAGTGGGGTGAGCTGTGCGCGGTGCCCGCGGAGCTCTCGTTCCTTCCCCTCGAGACTGCCAGGGGAGTGGAGCACATGCAGGTCCGTGCTGTGGTCACGTCATAAAAGAGCTTAGCATTCGGGTCACTTAAATTTCATTCAATTTGTGTGTGTGTGTGTTTTGTTTAGTTTGGATAGCATGGGTGGGAGTGGAAACGAATTGTAATCGTTTATCACTCGTTTGAGTTGTGTGTGTGTGTGTTGAAACTTAACTTGCATGATTCGTAATGGTTTGTTAGTTGTATATCCTAAGTTTTCAATGTTATGATTCTCAAATTATGATTGTTTTACTTTTTCGTAAATTTGATGTGATCATTCAGGCTCTGGAGATGCCGGACGCGACGCGCATTCCCAAGCAGATGCACGTCTACCACGGACCTACGATCACGGTAGGGAGAGAGGGAGGGAGAAAGAGGGAGTTACTCTCGTTGCAGGTTGAGTTGAAGCCGAAGCAGGGTTTCTACCAGTGTCATCCGGGAGTGGAGCTTCCCCACTGCAACAACTGCATACTGCAGGTGCGCGTGGTGGATTGGTTCGGTTTATGTATTGATTATTTAATCTTAAATTTGCTGCTTGACTGGGCGTCTGCTCTATATTGTAGTGCCAATATACATATGCGGTAGAATGTATGGTATGTGAATGTTTATCGTAAGTACATATTACACAGTGCTGTGTACTCTGGTAGAAATACGTATCACAGCTAGGCGTTGGCATGTTGGTTATTGCGCTCACTAATCCTCGATCTCGATCTCTTCGATGCATCTTGAAATGGTTCCTCCGTATTGTGTCGTTTTCAGCTGGAGAAGTCTCGTTCGGCGGATGTGTTCTCTCATATGTACGACTTCTGTCCCCTGGATCTGTTCAGTGGGGAGAGGGAGAGGATGCGGGCGGCCATCGACGCACTCATCGACGACCCACACAGGAACCTCAGGCAAGTGGGGGGAGAGGGGGTTGGTAGGTTGTTGAACCTTCTCACAAGTCTATAGTGGGCCCGCAAATGAGTGCTACTCTTTTCACGAGAGACATCAGGGTGATAAGACAACGATGAGAACCTTTTCGATGATGTTTTCAATTTGACAAAATATTGCATGGGTACCCAAGATCGAACCCGCGGACATTTGCTTCCTAAGCAAGAGCGTTACCACTACGCCACGTGGTAATTAGAGAGTATCTGTTGAGTAGAAATATGAACGGCAGAAACAGTATGCAGTGCATTTCGTTTAGTATACGGTAGTGTCAAAATCCACGATAATGTTTTCAACGAAAAATCCTGAGCTAAGTGCGAGCCTATTAGAGGTGCGCATTTTATTTTACGTGACAGTATTGGAACTAGAACCTGATTGTGAGCCAATGACAGTATTATTATCGACGTGTTGCAGTTGGTATTTATGCTGTGTTGAAACTTATATGTGTTATGCTGGTACGTTGAGATGGTCATGATCATATTGACCATTTGTACCGTCGCGTTGCAGGTTGTTCGTGGACGGCGATGTGTTGCACAGCGACGAGGCGGCCCTCGAGAGGAGCCAGCTCGGACACAGGTCCGAGACTATCCTATCCATGTTCAAAGTTCAAGTTCAAGTGTTTATCGTTATTGCTGAATATGACATGACAATCACAATGATAGGATAGGAAGCATACAGTGGGGCTATCCCTGTTATTCCCACTATCCACGTGTTTCTCTAAATTACCCTCTCTTTCTTGACTGACGAAGTTTCAGAGCGTTTCCTATGGGCGGTCCGGGTGCGGAGGCGGTGGGAGTGGATGAGCTGGTGTCGGCGGTGAGTGTTGTTTGTTATTGTGTATTTACTTGTTTGTTTCAGTTGATGTGCGTCCTGTCTGGCCACTCTTGTCTGTCCGAGATGCCTGAGAAGGGCTGTTTGAAGGAGGAGGGAGTGTTGTCACAGGTGAGTGGAGAGGGAGGGGGTGAGGGAATGGGACTGATTCCCTCTCGCAGATCCTTCGCGCGCAGCTCCACGACGATATCGGAATCGTGCGGGCGCACGCCATTTGGAAGGCACTCAGCGACAAGGAACAGGTCGGTATCGTGTGGTTGCCCGATACAATAGACGTTCCACAATTGACGCCTGCTTGTTTATGTTTACTAGATGATTGCAGTGTGATATGAAACGTGCGTGGGGCAGCGGCGTGGGCCCGCGGGCGGGTGCGAGCGAGCAAGTGGCGGCACTGGAGAGGTACCTGCTCGCGGCAACCATCAAGGACTGCTCGGTACGCATCAGTCATCCATCCCTCCCTTCTGCCTCTCTCTCCTCCCTCCCTCTTTCTCTCTGTTTCTTCTCCTTCTACCTCTATGCGGTTGTTGGTTGTTGTTATTGATGATTGTACATTGTGTTGTGTCTTAGGTGATGCTGTCTCTCCGTCTGGTCCCCTCCTCGGAGGCTGACCGAGTTGCTCATAACGTGGCCAGAGTGGGCAAGGAGACGTGCTTTGCGTATAGCGTCAAGGTGGGTGTTGTCTGGAAACTGGACTCGTTTATTGATTCTTTATATCATTGTTACGTGTACGTGGTAGTGTTGGAACATATTCGTTGATGTATATGTCAAATCGTCCATATTCAACAAGTATTTTTGAATCATACTAGCTCAGGAATTGCTACAGTTTATTCTTTGGAGAAACTGACTTCCACGTTCATCAGAGTTTTCTGTATATCGATTGAATGATTGATTAGTGTGGTGTTTCAGATCGTGGACCTGGACCCGAAAAGTCCGAAGAACCTGGTGAATGCGTTCGCCCGATTCGAGACGGGCTGCCGTCTCATCCGGGCCACTCCAACTATACACAAAGCCTGTGTGTAGGCAGTAGGGTACGGTAGGAGTACTGTAGTAGTACGAACCTTACTCGTCATAATATCTGTCGGGTTTTCCCCTTCTCGGTTGTGTACCCTCTCTCGCTTGTCTTGCTTGCTTGATCTTGTTTCCGGAGGATACTGTACTTTTGGTGTCCACTCCTTTCTCATACGGTATTTTATATGGCAACTCTCAGGTTTCAGTGCCTCTGTTTCGCTTGTACATTCTATGGTAGTTCTAGTCGCCTCTCACTATATTCCACTTATCTCTACGGTACGCACACACATTTGCATGTAAGCCATCCCGGTTATTGATCTATTGATTTCCAAAATCACATTCAATACCCGATGACAATAAGTGAGTGTTCAGAAGGCGATATTTGTTGGTTCTTGCGAAGACATGTTAACATCACACACTTCTATTCGTCGACGACCTGATGATATATTGTACATAATAATCAGATGTGTATCGCCTCTATGCGAATGTATAAAATACATGTTCTATGTCTGTACTCGTTTGCATGCGACTGTACCATGTTGATTCATCATGGCTCGATTATCTTGATTTTCCTCCAAATAGTTTTGACTTTTTGGTTTCTGTCGGGCGGGTGACCTTGAGAGAGAGATAGAGAGAGATGTGAGTCGCGTGCTGGAGCCCGTGTCTCATGTGCTCCGCGCGGTCTGCGTCTCTCGAGTGAACCTGCTGTCTCGTTTCACTCACTGCGTGTATTTGCCAGCCAGCAGTCACGTGGCACCCCGTTTTCTGCAAAAGAATGCGTGAGAAACCGCATCATGCGAGTGAGAGATAAGGGGCGGGGCGTGGTGAGAGAGGGGAGAGTGAGTGAGCAGGCTTCTTGCTCACTACCATTCGCTGCCCTCCGGTCACTATTCTGTCTCTACTCTGCGGTGGAACCATATCAGCTGTCACTATCACCATCTCACTCATTCCGATTTTATCGTTGATGAGAGAAGCGACTGATAGTCTGCTGCCTTGCGACAAAGTTTCGTATTCTCGCTATTGAAGATGCGTGTAAAGTGGGACCCGCTTCAGCAAGTGAGTTGTTGATATTGAATTACTTTGAAGTAAGTAGTATTAGTATTCGTGGTATTTGTGAGGGTCAATCGGACAGCGTGATTGTGTTTGTGTGATAGCCGGCTATTTATCTTGTAGCCGGTCTGGTCTGGCGTCTGGCTATATTGTTTTCGAGATGCGTCTGTGAGCGGCCTGTGATAAGTGTAATGTTGATTGGTGCACTGTCCAGTACTAGTTATCATTAACACAAGGACTATCACAAGGAAGCGAATGAATCTAATGGCTGGAACCACATGAATGTAAGAACCAAAGAACGTTTATCAGTTTGCTTCGTTCCCTTCTAATCACTTTTGATCACAGAGAAGCAGAACAACTGCTTTGCAGCAGAAATGAGAGTAGGAAAGAGAAACATAAAGAAAGAGAGGGAGAGAGAGAGGAGCATGCGCATCAGTATTGAACCTTTGAACCCACCAAAACGTTGCATGAAAGCGATCGATGCTCACACAGGTGTGATTGTGATTATTGTATGTGTTCGGGATGAATAATTGGAAACAGAACAGTACCCTTAGCTACAGTACCCATGTTTCAGTTGTGGCGCCGCGCTGTGCTGCCGCACTGTTCCACCGACGCTTGCGCATCATCCGCCAGTGACTGTGCCCCGTCGTCTTCCCTTATAGGGACTCGAGTCAACGGAAGGAGAAGTAGGTTATTGAAATCTTTATAGACTATTGATTGACTGTGTTTCTGGTGGTCGCCTGCGTGCCGTTTGCGTGTCGGAGGAGGGTGAGTGGGGCGGCGGAGGCGCGAGTGGGAGTGGTTCTATGCGGGCTTCTCTGCCACGTCACCTCGCATCCGCGCTATACCAGCAGGGCAGGAGGGCCATGAGCGGGGTCAGTTTAAAAAGTTTTTCTATGTATGTTGGTTGGTTGTTCTGTCGCATTTGGTGATGAGTGATAGTTTCGGGAAACGTTTTTTTTGGTTTTAGTGTTTTAAGTATTTTATATACCGTTTGACAATGATCTTTTTTTTAGGAAAACACCTCTGTGTTCCGTCCTCGGCGGGTACTGATACTGTCCAAGATCACTCGCTACGAGTTTGAGAAGAAGGTGCACGATGGAGTGGAGGAGGAGCTACTCGAGAACATGGTGAGATATGCGGCCAGTTGTGCGGCGTGGTGAGATTTGCATGTTGTTGTGCGTGGTGTATGGTGTGTTGTATTACGAGACATTTCTGCAGTTGCGTCGTCGCGGCTCGGACTACTCGATGCTTCGGTTGAAGCACCAGCAGCACTATGAGTACCTCGACACAATCAAGTCGGAACTAGCGTGCGTGTTATTGATTTATAGATTGTATATTTTATTGATTATTTACAATATTTTCGTGAAAAGATGGGTATCTTTGCTAGACAAACGTTGTTGAAGTGAACAGATCGTTATTAGAGTATTTTGTGTGTACTTGATACACGTGCTTCGAGAAACGAGTATTTGCAGATGAGATCTTGGAAATTGGTGCATTTGAAGACTTTTAAACACGTGGTTGACTGTTGATTGGGTATTTTACTACAAGATAGGACATACTATTGTTTATAGAGGAAAATTGGTGTTATATGTGGTTACTATTCAGGATCGTTTGTGTGAAGTTTGAAGTGCGGAGTTATCTAGTTGTTCATCAATGTCATATAAAAACGGAAAGAGTGTAGAGTTGAATTTGTTTTGTTCATTGTTGCGAACAGTAATGTGATCTTTGAAATGGGAATGTTACGACGAACACATGCAGCCATAGTTGGATGAGTTTTGAATACAAATATATCCTTTCTGGCTACAGTACCCTTTTCAGTGAGGAAGGCATCGAGTCTCGCGTCGTTCAGCGATTCGACTACGACGAACAGGCGGTCGAATGGGCAGACGCCATTCTCACTGCAGGTACGACAGAATGGGGGATTGAAATGGGGATACGGTAGGTTTGGCTATACTGGACTACGGTACACGGTACTCTTTTCAGGCGGAGACGGTACGTTTCTGATGGCGGCGAGTAAGATCCGTTCGCGACAGAAGCCCGTCATAGGCATCAACACGGATCCGGCGGGGTGAGTCGGCGAAACGTATCTCCCAACGAAACGTACCCGAAACGTAACACGTGTTTAGTGTGTCGTGCAATAGAATTGCGTGCTATGAGAATGGATGGATGGATCACATGGGGTACTGTATTGGGGAAGAGGGTTACTGTATTGATTGACTGTCGTTTCAGTTCCGAGGGCTACATGTGTCTGATGCGGAAGCTGCCAAAGGAACACTTCCGGTCGGCGTTCAAGAGACTACTCGGAGGAGACTTCCAGTCAGTTGGGACGGGATTGTTGTTGTTGTTGTTGTTGTGAAGGATTCCAATTTGGATATACATATTTTTGCAGGTGGTTGTGGCGGCAGCGCATTCGCATCACTCTCTCCGGGGAGGGCAACGGAGTGGGAGAGTCGGTGTGTCGCATCTCTCTCTCTCTCTCTCTCTCTATTTGCTCCTCTCCCAGGTTGCCTTGCACGACCAGCAGTTGAATCGCGATCCCTCTACCACTCGCTGGAGCGACAACCCCCGCGAGATGCCCAACAGGTATTGATCGATATTGGTTATTGATTTATTGATCAATCCAGACGCCGTCTGAACACTCCGCCCACCGCGAACCGAGTGACGATGGAGCTGCCGGTGCTGGCATTGAACGAGGTGTGTGTGTGTGTGTGTGTGAGAGAGAGAGAGAGAGAGAGAGAGAGAGAGAGAGAGAGAGAGGGAGAGAGAGACGTTGTCTGTTGAGGTGTTTGTGGGCGAGTCTCTGTCGTCCCGTGTCTCGTACTACGAGATCCAGTTGAATGGAGGCAAGCTGGTGAAGCAGAAGAGCAGTGGAATCACCATCTGCACTGGTCGGTGGCGGGCTCTGTTGTGCTGTTATGATATGATTTTGTTATCGAATTATGATGTTGCATGTTTTATGACATGATATACGGTAGCTGGTAAAAAAAATGGTATGATCTCACTGGGGGTGAAGTAGTTGATCATTTGAATGTTTTGAGGCACTGGCTCGACGTCGTGGTACTTCAACATCAACAAGCTCACCCCGCAGTGCGTCAACGACCTGCTAGGCATCGCGGCCGAGGTGGGCGGAGGGAAGGGGAGGGGAGGAGGGGAGAAAGATAGTTATGCTAGAAGAGAGAATGCTGCATGCTGGTCAAAATATGTTGCGCTATGGTTTTGTTAGTATCATTGTTTTGGGATCAGTGATATGTGGTTGTGAGTTGTGACTCATATAACAATTACAGGAGACTGGCAGCACCCCGCCGACGGATCCGAAGATTGTGGAGAACATCTGCACCCGCTTCAACCAGCAGCTCATCTTCAACCCCGACCTGCCCAGTGAGTGGAGGGGAAGGGAGGGAGAGAGGAGGAGGGAGGGAGATTCCTCTGTGTTCAGGGATGGCGTTCTCTGTGCGCGACCCAGTGTTCAACGCCACCTTCCCGGCGACTGCTCCTCGCGGCTTCGCCGACAAGATCCGGGTGCGCAGCCGCGGATACGACGCACATCTGGTCAGTGACACGGGTGCTGAGGACTTTTTTTTTTCGGAGAGTTATCGTAGTCAGTGCAACCGCCATCCTCTTTTACATGGCAATGGATGACGACAAACGAGCGTGTATGACATGTGTATAATGTGTGTGTTGAGGTGGTTGACGGGGGCGTTTCGTTCCGGTTCAACGACGGCGCGGAGGCTATGATGGAAGTGCGCGAGGAGGACGCGATCCGCACTGTCATATTCAGGTAGAGGAGCAGCCAGGGACAAGGAGCAGGGAGCAGTGTGTGATGGTGTCACGGGCCCCGTGTGTGTGTACTAGCCGTGTCGTATACTGATTTGTCCAGATTACTCGTAGTGTATCGATTGATTGATTGTCTCTCCCCTCTCCCGATGTGCCACATGTCCTCTCTCGGTTGTGACCGGTGATATTGAAAGAACGCGAGTTTTCTCGAAAGTATTTATTATGTGCACGGTAATAAAGACAAGATGCTATGGTTTTGTTGTTTATTTCCTCTTCCGTACTTATAACTTTGAACTCTGGATGCGTGAAAAACAACAACAACATCGAAAAGTCTGGATGTGGTTCTGGTCGTCCCAATCCTGTCATTCCTATCTTTCCCTAGACCGTGCGGCTGCGGCATGGACCGTGGTGAGTTCATTGTTACGTTGCTATTCCGCAATCCTCCAATTCTAGATGCCCAGAGACAGAGCGGCCGTCCGTCGATCCGCCCGCCACCCCGCCTGAACCGGAGCGGACCGGCGATGCACAACGAGGACAGCCGTGGAGAGAGGACGGGCCAGCCGAGATCCCAGGTACTGTAGTGTAGTGGTCAGGTTGTGTGGCTGTGTCTGAGAGCGCATCCATTCAGGCATACCCGCCGCGGGAGCGCGACGCGTTCTATGGTAGGTACGAGCCGCGACAGCTGCTGCCCTCGCGCCGTCCCTCCAACCACGGACGATACGACTACGACGACAAGTTAGTGGTATTATCGCTCGGTTATCGATTCAAGTTCCCAATGGATTACTGTAGGCAGTGTAGGCTGATGTAAGATTCGAGTGATGATCGTCATCTCGAGTTTCAGGCAGTGTGATGGCGGAGAGTGGTACGGCCGCAGAGTGGAAACGTGGCAGAGAGATGGCGAGTGGAGAGGCGACCGGACAACGACCACTACTATGACAACTACGTCGATGACTATTCGTGAGTACAGCACCTTACATTTTTCTCGTTGCGATTTTTACGTATGACCAGTCGGAGTCGCGCCGACGGCGCTCCTCCTGTGTGGGATAAGTGAGCTGATTTCGCAATCACATGCTCACGCTGAGAGAATGTAAACTCGGCGCGTCTCACATGCTGGCACCGGCTGGGGTATATAAGCGGCGCGTGAGCGTCACTCACAGACGGACGGACAGCGGACGACGCCCCGCCCACTCTCGCCCCGCCCACTCTGTACCCGACCCCTCTGGATCCGCCTCCTCCCAGTGCCGTAGTCGTGAAGAAGGATACGTCATCTATGTGCGGGTTTTGTACAGTACAAAGTACAATGAATCATATACTACTCCCCACATTCAACCGTCGTGTGAAGAAATAACTAGTAAGATCATTCCCCGTTTTTGTCTCGCGCTGTGCGGTCGGGTGTTATTTATTTCGCTGTCCGCCTTTTGTCATCATGGCGGAAACGTCTCCGGATCCAGATGCTGAGCGGAACTATAAGGAGCTGCTGAAGAAGTACAAGCTGCTGCAGGAGAAGTACGAGGGCAAGTGTACGGAGCTGAACCAGTGCAAGGTGACGGTCATGAATCTCTCCTCCACTATGGAGAGGCTGACGTCGGAGATGGCGGATCTGAAGAAGTCAAAGGAGGAGTCGGCGGAGAGGAAGGCTGAGCCCACTGTGATGATCGCCGAGAAGAAGATACCATTTGACCCCTACAAGTTGGAGCACATCATCGCAAGGGCGCCCCGTAACCCGGAATACGAGGAGTACTGTCGTTCTGGTGAGAGGGAGAGGGAGCGTCGGGAGGACAACAAGGACGCGCGCATTGTTCTGATCGGACGAGAGGAGAAAGGAGAGACCGACGAGGAACTGACCGTCAAGTTCAAGGAGATTATGCTAGAGAACGGACTTCCGGAGGATCTGATCGTCAAAGCGTATCGTCATCCGAAGGAGAGGAAGGGAGCTGGCTGGAGACCTGTCAAGATCGAGCTGCGGGACAACGACCATCGTCTCGCGGTGAAGACTGCCATCGGAAGGAACGCGGGACGGTTCGCTCGCGACGACCTGACCTATGAGGAACGTAAGAGGGAGAAGCAGCTTAGGGGTTATGTCCAGTCTGTCAACTCATCTCTCTTCCATCCTAGGTATTGTATTCGCAATATGTCAATCGAGCTGCTCTACCGTCGCCGTGTGACTGGACCGGGCGGGGCAAGCAGTGCGTCCGCGGGTGCTGGGACGAAGACTTCGGAGGTGGGTGGGGTGGTAGGCGTTGATTCTGCGGGATCGCCTAGCCATGTCTAGCTGTCCTTGGAGTATTCACTACAGACTATTATTAGCTAATGTTCGATCTCTAAAAAGTTATAACGATCAATTGTGTATTTCTCATTTTCTTTGTAACTCTCCATCATGTATAGCTGTTTTAACTGAAACTTGGCTTTCTCCTTCTTGTAATGTCCCAAAATTCCCTGGTTTCTGTAGTTATTCCGTTTCACGTGTGCATAAGAGAGGTGGTGGTGTTTTGATTTGCATACCGGAAACGGCGCGCTCGTCTGTGATCACAAAACACACCTCCACTTCCTTTGATTCAATTGCGGTCCGAGTGTGTGCTAATAGTATGGAGTTTGTAGTAGTGGGCGTATATAGACCACCAGGGCGAGATGCAAATTTCATTACCCAGTTCTCAGATTTTATAGAAACCCTTGGCAGAGTGCCTTCTCTTCTCATATTAGGTGATTTCAACTATCCTGACATTTCTTGGTTATGTCATAGCGCGAGTGACTCTATCTCCCAGTTGTTTTTGAATTGGTGTATTAATCAGGGTCTCTATCAGCTGGTCTCTGAACCAACTCGTGGTAACAACATCTTAGACCTAATCTTGAGTTCTGATAAGTCGTTGGTGTGTAACGTGCATACGTCTACAGGGTACAGTGATCATGACTCTATAGAAGCCGACCTCACTATTGGATTCACTAAGCCTTCCCAGATCACTACTCAGCCATCACTTGACTACAGGAACGGCGACTATGGCGCAGTAAACTGTGATTTAGCGTTGGTGGACTGGCAGCAAGTATTCAGAGACTGCGCTGACATCGATTCTAAATATTCTGCTTTCTGCAATGTGTTGGAAGATGCGCTACAGTTTCGTATACCTACTCGCACAGTGCACTCTGACAATACCCCACGTTTCCCACATTGGTTATCTCGATTGAAAAAGAGGGTCAAGAGGCTGCATGCGAAACAAAAGTTCACTAAACTTGAGCAGGATCGAGCAAACTACACACGTTTATTGAAGGAATATAGAGTGAGTCTATCCGCGTGTATCAAGGAAAGAGAAGCTCATATTCTCAAGTCCAGCTCTCCTGCTCGCAATTGGAACTATATCAAGTCTAAACTTTCACCTACTGATCCTATTCCTGATATGCGAGATAGTAATGACAATATCATATCAGAAGATACTGAACGTGCTTCACACTTCAATAAGTTCTTTGTATCGGTGTTTTCGAGAGATGATAACAGACCATTTAATCTAAAAGATTTCCCTGGTGTTAAGTCGATAGGAGAGATAGATTTTAGTCCTCATGTGGTGTATGAATATTTGAAACGAACGAACAGAAAACTATCTTGTGGACTTGATAACATACCGTCACTTGTGTTACAATCTCTGGCTACTGTCATCGCTTTACCTCTATCAATTATATTCGAAGAATGCTATCAATGTGGTGTGATTCCTAATATTTGGAGGAAAGGCATTGTGGTACCAGTATATAAATCCGGTGACAAAACTCGGTTCACGAACTATCGCCCGATTACTCTCACGTGTTGTATCAGTCGAGTGTTTGAAAGGATCATTTGTTACGCTATTCGTTCCCATCTTTGGCAATATAATATAGTAAGTAAATTTCAACATGGTTTCTTAAACGGTCGTGGCACATTAACTCAAATGGTAGATTATGTAAGCTATTTAGTAGAACATTTGGGCAACAATAGTGGTGTAGACACTATATATTTAGATATAAAGAAAGCGTTTGATAGTGTGGTGCATAGGAGAGTTTTAGAAGTGTGCCGTTCCTATGGCATTGATGGTAAACTCTTGAATTGGCTTTCTTTATTTTTAACTGATAGGACACAGTCAGTCAAAATCGGACAATGTTACTCGAGCTGGGAGAATGTTTTGAGTGGAGTACCACAAGGATCAGTCCTAGGACCCCTTCTATTCTTGATTTATGTAAATGGTATTGGTGAAGTGGTGAAGCACTGTAGGTATTTTCTGTATGCTGATGATATGAAATTGTCAATATCTCAGAATCGACCGAACTTCCATGATTGTCTTGAATCCGATTTTAATGAAGTATATGCGTGGCTATCTGAGCGACAGCTAGCGCTATCTGCTGCCAAGTGCACAGTTGTTCATTTCGGAAAGAAACCTATCAAGTCGGTTTATAAATGTGGTGATGTAACTCTCTCGTGCTCTGATTCTGTGAAGGATTTGGGTGTTATTCTAACATCTACTCTCGACCCATCAGAACATATCCGGAAGGCTATCCAAAAAGCCTCTTCCAAAATTGGAGCACTGAGAGCAAATTTCCATGTAAATGAGCAACTTTACTTAAATTTCTACAAAACTAAAATAAGACCGGCACTAGAATATGGTTCAGAAGTTCTTTGTTTGATTAACAAAGGCCATATAAATGATCTAGAAGCAGTTCAGCGCAAGCTCACCCGTTACATAGCCCCTAAACTAGATTACGAAAGCAGACTAAAACGATATAATTTAGATACTCTCTGGTTACGACGGGTTAAGTGTGATATTCGATTTGTACATAGATACATTTAAGGTTATTTCAACTCGGAATGTCCATTCGCTCTCGTCCCGGTTGGTTCTAGAATGAGTACATTGCGAAATCATGGGTTGAAACTCAAGAACACAGCCCCTTCACCTCGCACTACGATAGGCCAAAGTTTTATATTATATAGAGCTGTCCAGTATTGGAATGATTTGGATAGAAGCGTGGTCACCTGTTTATCTAAGAAAGAATTTGGAGTCGCAATTGATCATTTCTTCAGTACCATCCAAAAGAGGTTTCAAGACCCCACACGTTTGTAATAATCTGTTAATGTGATAGAAGCTCCAGGGTGGTTTGACTTGATTGGGTGATTCTAATGATGAGGCGCTTGCCTCCTCACTCATTTCAGTTGTCGTCGCGAGAGTGCCTGTGGAGGAAGTACACTTCTGTCAAACACGTCAAGGTGTCTGGAGGTGGCTTCCGCAGTATTCGCTTTGCCTCACTGGGAAGGAAACCGATTGATGTTGGACACTCGTTCATCATAACTTTTGTTGTCTTTCCAATGTTGTCATTGCGATTCTGTTTCTATGGATAAATATATTATTAAATATATTATTATTTAAGAATGTTGCAGTAGCAGCGTTCGCTACGCGCAGGCGCGGCCTTCGTCTGCTCGAATGGCTTCGTACACGAGGTGAGGCGGCTGCTCCGGTGAGTGTGTTTGCGGTTCTCCCCGTACCGCTCGGCATCACTGTGCTGATTGTTAGTCAAGAGAGAGAGAGAGAGAGAGAGAGAGAGAGAGAGAGAGAGAGAGAGAAAGAGAAAGAGAGAAAGGGCGAGAGAGGAAGAGGGCGAGAGAAGGAGAGAGAGAGAAATGATGTTTCAGCGAGACGAGAAGAAAGCGGCGAGAGACGACAACCTCGCCGAGCTGCCTCTGACTGAGGAGAGCGCAGTGCTGTTAAGAATCGAGGTGAGCAATTGATCGGCACGAATTCATTTCATTCCTAGTCGCTATGTTTAGTACACGATGGAGGACGGAAGACTGCTCTTCACTGCACCCGTCATGACCCATTAAGTTTCCATTCACCCTCTTTACTTTTTCGTGCTATTCATTTTGTCTCGTCGGTTCAAAATGTTTACTCTTCGCCCTTTGCATAAATATTCATTCGACAAAAAAAATGTGTTACTACAAACTTAACAAACTACATCCACCAGGATAATCAGAAAACAAGAAATCTACAATGAGCAGCATGAGCATAATATCTATATGAGTGGTGTGAGCAACTCGACGGAATGGACAAAAACAGACAAACATACACACCACCTCATCCGCTCATTCTTTCCATTCAGCTAGAGGGGATCACTCACATCTCTCCGTCACTGGGGATCGATGGCGACCTGACCCGTGTTGTCGATGCCGATCACATGCGGCTCCCTCACCACTAGACGGCCAGCCTAAACTTCCAACATTCATTATAGAAATATCCACACGCATCAACAAACTGTTTACTATTTATAAACTGTGTAATAATGCCACATTGGGACAACGCAATATGTACATGAATAAGCGATGCTGGATAAATATTTGATTTGAATTGATTTGATTTGGGACAACGCAACGAAATGATGTATTGCACGTTACACGTATGTACCACATAGTTTCATCAAAATATGAAAGAGTATGATAGAAAAGATTAAAACCTTAAAATGAAACAACCCACATCTACATCGTGAGCGACCTTTCCATTGCGCTCGAGCCTCGCCGCAGAGTCGCGCACCTCATCCGCCGTCACACTGCAGTAACAAAGTTATCGCTAGCAAAAACAAAACAATGCTAATCAAGCATTATAATATGAACATAAAACAACGCACTTGGTCTCGAAGAGAACAGAGATGAGAGTGGCGGGCGCGCGCCAGTCTGCCATGCCCACCATGACGATGTCGACGCACAGCAGCACCAGACAGTCGACCGGCCAGTTCTGAAACCACCAACTGCACACCCCCTGGTACCAACTGTCCACCCACCCTGTGAGGAACGGTCAGTGCACCGGGTGCGACTGACACAATAGCAGCGCGTGCGCCTCCGCCGATAACAGACAACTGACAAAAACAGTCCCAAAGGTTAGCATGCTACACTCTCTTCACCCACCAAAATGTTAAACTCGGCTCGCAACTTGTTAGTCTTCTCCAGTAGGTCTAGAATAGTACTGTGAGCTAGCCGAACAGAGTCGTTGCTCTGAAGCATAGACTCTCTCTCTCTCTCCTCTCCCACCCCCCACTCTCGTTCTTGCCCCCCCTCTCTACTTACGTGGTTGAACGTTTTGAGCGTACGACTGGCATCATTCAAGGATGCGTATACTCGGTTGAGGATCGAGCGCACCAGACGAAGACCTTGTGTGGTCCGAGGTCTCACGTTGCTCAGCGCGTTCTATAAGTCTTCGCTTACGAACATCACTCCACACACATATGAAAGGGTGCACAACACTTATTTGACAATGATTCAGCGCATTCTATTTCAACACAAAAAATTTTCAGCGCATTGAATTGTTGAACGATTTACTTGATGTTTAAAAATCCACAAAAACATATATACATGACAAGCGCAAACCGTGAGATAGTCGAGTTGGTCTGTATCCAGCCGAAGCAGCAGAAGATGAACTCGACGAACCTCGTCCATGGACGTGACCTCGTCTCCGATGCTATTCACATTGTACACAGTCGACTGCCATCGCACCACCATGTCCGCCGTCTACAAACGCCAATTATTTTTTACATCAATGACATGATCAATGACATTTGACATATATACAATTTTACATACGTTTGGTACGAGGCCACGCATCGAGATGACTCGCGCGATACGGGAGAGAGACTTGCGGAGCGCGCCGATGAACTTGAGTGGCTTTACGCCGCCCACAACTGTCTTAAAAGCGTGCATTGCAATCTCATCATCGTAGACATCAACCTATATACGCACACGTACTGTGCATCGAAGTGCCACAGGGTGGCCTCTGACTCACGCAAACTTTGAGAAGGTATGCGTCGACGAGATCGAGGTAGAGCTCGCACATAAGGTCAGCTTGTGTTGACGCGTCCGCCAGCCTCTCCCTGTACCTCTGCAGTTTATCCTCGGCACCATCTTCTCTGCAAAAACAAAGTTACTGAAAACGCGTGTTCATTTCATCACCACACCGATCATCATCTCAAAACACCACATAGGTCACTCACTGACTCATTCATGGTGTGCACAAATACCTCACAAAACATGAGGATCAAAACTGAACAGAGTAAACGACGAACTCACGAGAGCAACTCAGCGCATCCACGTCGGGCCACGACTCTCTCGTGAACCTTGACGAGTCGATCCAGTCGCCGCGCATCTTGGGCCCACGAGACCCATTCGGCAATGAAATTCGAGTCGACGACACTATGAGTGGCCAGCTTCTAAACAAGAACCATCAAGCCGCATCCTTCACGCCTCCCTCCACTCACAAGATCTTCTGGGTGGGGTTCTTGGTCGTCATCGGCTCGAGTCGACTCCTCAAAGAGCACCTCCTTCAGGTTCTCGTCCGCCCCTCCATCGCCCCTCTCACCCATCCGTCCCTGCAACTCCGTTCATATGATATGCAAGTGCATCGATGAAAGGCAACTGCATGAGCCTATAGAGCATCCGACTCACGTGATACTGTGCAGGAGGTTCGTCGTCGCCCTCCGGCTGCAGCACAATGTCCGCGTCCTGGTGCTCATCGAGAAAATCAGCAACACCTGCAACACATACAAACATCGGCATAAACAAAAAAATTGTGAAACATCAATCGATACGTCATTTTCTTCAATGCATGACTACTACTCACTAGGGTCGGCCAGGTCGCCAGCTTCGCGCGTCCTCCGAATGCGTCCGTACGCGCCGAAGTCCTGGATGTAATTAAACCCTCGATCGAAGCGGGCAGCTCGATCTCGCTCGCGCGCTCCACCTCCTCCCGCGTCTCCCACCACCGCAACCGCTCCATCCTGCGCCGGCGCGCCTGCAGCGGCAGCAGGCGCAACCGGCGCAGGTGCTGCGGCTGCTGCCCCTCCGTCGCCAGGCCCGCCCGCTCCCGCCGGCTGAGCAGCCGCGTCGCCCATCCTACAATACAATATATTGTATACTTTACAAGTCGTATTCCACATATTGCAACGACACACGACAGCCAGCGAAGAGACTGGGCAAATGAGGGGACGGGAAACGAGAAGAGGTGCATGAATTAAATAGGGAAATGGGGTTAGAGATTGTGAATGGATATACACAGACAATGATACAGACAATATCCGTAATATCACAACATGGGTAAACGACAAAACACAGAAATGATATAACACACTGTAACTTCTTTCGCACGTACACACAATGCCTGCTAGAAGTCGTTGGATAATATTCCTTATTATCCCACCGGTATAATGTTATTATACCGGAATTTACGTTCCGCACCGCTGTCCAAATAAACCGTTAATCCAATTCAGACGCTGTGTCTGTTCTTCCTCACTAGAGATTCCCGTACCAGGCTACAATAGAACGACCGTCCACGTCGTATCTATTCCGTACCAACAACTATAGTAGAACGACCGTCCACGTCGTATCTACTCTACCTTCCGCGTGCCTAGCCGTCCGCGCTTAGGTACACGCTACGCTTACGAAACAAATTCGAAAGCCACAAGTATCCACCGGAAAAGCAACCGGAATATCTCGATCGGGATCACAAATACAACGACACGAATAGGCGTATGATTTATAAACAACGGCGGAACTCACACTCAAATTGCACAACGCACCGTACACGCCAAAACTATCCAATACTCGACAACAGGCTATTCGCCAATACTTTCACAACACAACAATAAGGCAACACTGCACACCGATATTACACACACCGTCAACAACAAAAACAACAACGTTTCGAAAATCGAGAGCTACCGTATTCCTTATTTCTTTACTGGGTCAAATATATTCTAAATATTACAATCGGGTCTAATTATTACAATCGGGTCTCTAACTCACATTTCCCTCCTCTTCTCCTAGCATGTCCTCATGCGACCATTATCTCCCCTCTCTTGTCCGCCGCCCGAGCGATTGCCGGTTCGGCCCCCATGTAACTTCTTTCGCACGTACACACAATGCCTGCTAGAAGTCGTTGGATAATATTCCTTATTATCCCACCGGTATCGTCAACCCTCTCATCAAGCCCGGCATCTACACTTCAAACCCCCCCCCCCCCTCCTTCGCCGAGACTACACGCGCGACAGTCCCACCCCCCCCCCCCCCCCCCCTCCCCCCTTTCCCCTATTGATACATATACGCCAGGAAGCCCCGCCTCCTGGTCTTTTGCCAAGATAAAGTTTGCTGCTTAGCTTGTCTTGGTTTTATTGTGGGAAGGGAAGAATATGTGATATCGTCATTGTTCTATCTGATACGCGCATATTACGTGGAGAATCCCGTGTTCGATTTTATTCCCGTCGTACCTGTGTTCTGCTATGCGCAATGCAGACACCCGCTACACCCGGTACTTATTCCCCTTCCCACCCTGTCTGTCATCCCGGAGCCAGAGGGCCCTCTGTTGAGCTGGTGTACTATATTTCGAGACCGGTCGAGTTTGGCCGGACCCGCGATCCGAGCCGCGATCAGGCCGGCAGACTCAAGAAGACGCCACCCAGCTCGCTTCGGAAAGCAGATGTCAGACAGGAGACCCTGTCACGCAATTAAAAGGATTTAGGTTCTATATTGCTACCTATTTTTCTTTTGGAGCCGTCAAGTGCGCCCACCACTTCTCTTCGGAGAGGTGAGACTCGGATCTTCCGGAAAAGCGTCTAATTCGGAGGAGGACGCATCGGGACGCGCTCGTGTGACAGGAGAAGTCATAGCACTCGAGAAGAAGACGGATCTCAAGATAAACTAGCAGACTATTGTGCTTTGTTGTCAGGAGTGATGGATTCTGATCTCGTGCTGAGTAGGTGTGGGCCTATTTAATTGACTTCTCGACTATTCCCACAGACTTCGCTTCACATCGCGGAGTCGGCATCGTACAACTCCGCCAATCAATAGCAGCTGGCGGAGGCCCGGAGGGCAGCAGAAGTCCAATATATCGGAATTGCAGGGCCCTGCCGGAATCGATGCAAGGCTGCAGAGGCATGTCGCGGCCAAGTATCGACGAGAGAACACGGCTCTCGAGAGATGCCAGACAACGAGAGAGACCTCACTGCGAGAGAGTACGGCTCTCTCGAGAGCAGAGACAGTGAGAGAAACTCTGCATGACTAGCAAGGAGAGCTGAGGGGGGCAGAGTATAAGCCCCGCCCTCAAGGAGAGGGTATAAGACGGACACCTTCAGTCAGACTCGCCACTCGCACCCAAGTGCAAGTCAGCGATCGGCAGTTCCAGCTCTCCTGCTTCAGCCAGTCCATCTACATCTTCAACTACAACATCGAGGAGTGCAGCAAGGCTAGGCGAGCAGAGAGGATCTACGAGGAGGAGACACTCGGAGACGCGCCGGGAGGCGTGAGTCGACACACGCCTACTCGGACGGCAGAAGAGGACTCCCCGCGAGGAGTGGACAGCGGAGGACTTCGCACGGAGCACTCAGCGACTCGACAGCATGGCCGCCTTCAACCACTTTGGATCTCGAGGAGGCCCGGGCACGGTGACTCCATACGACCCGTCGAAGGAGAGCATGACGGCATTCGTGAGAAGGCTCGTGGACTATGCCAACATCTCAGGCATATCCGACGATCTAGCTAAGCGATTCCTCCCGACTCTACTCCCACCCTACGAGCGACAGCTCTACGAGAGCGTCGCTAAGCCGAGCGCCACGTGCGCGCAAAACATACAAGACTTCAGAGACCTGCTGCAAACTTCAGCTCGATTGAATGTGCAGAGGAGCAAACTGTCCCAGTGCAGACAGCGAGGCCGGACAGTGAACGAATACATCAAGGAGCTGAGGAAGTGCGCAGAGGACGCCAACCCGTTGACGACGATAGACGCAGATCCAACAGTCATGTCCGCGTTCATCAATGGGCTGGACAAACCACTACGCGTCCAAGTGATGCGAGCTGAGCCGGTGGATCTATCGGACGCCATCGACATCGCCCTGAAAGAGGAGACCATCCAGGCAGCAGACCCAGAGGAGCGCATCGCCTCCCTCGAGGCGTCGGTGGCTGCGCTGACTTTTGATAACCAACGTCAGGAGAGAAGATGGATTCCGCCGAGACAGAATTTCGGCAACGGGAGAGGGCGAGGCAGAGGATCTTACCAGAACAACTGGGGAAATCGAGGAGGTTACGGCTACAATCGAGGAAACTTCCAGCAACGGTCGGAGAGGGAAAGAGAAAGGAATGGAGACAGGAATGAGAATCGGTTCCCACGCCGCGACCAGCAGCAGGATAGAGACAATAGAGGCACCGCGAGGCGCGGTCGCGGAGGAGTATTTGCGGTGGTGGACCCGATGTACATGACCATCCTAATCACCATACTCGCTCTTCTCTCCCCTCTCTCAGTAGCCGCTTCGTCCAATACCACCTACTATCTCTGCCAGAACAGACCCGGTATCCTGGTAGTTCCTCCACCACGCCAACCGTGCCAGGCTCCTCCGATAGACAGGGTTACACACACGACTGTGGAGATCTACGTACGCAACAGCTCTCTTGAATCCACGACAGGGTATCGCTGCTCGAAAGTGGTGTGGAAACACTGCGGTGAGAGCACGATATGGGTCGCGTCAAAAACTCAGACGATCGTGGAGAAGCTGCCGGCGACGGCAGCAGAATGTCGTGATGCATCGAAAACTAGGAGATTCGAAGGGAGAGCGCTGAGCCCCGTAGACGGAGCGCCATCAGTGTGGAAATCCGACCCGAAAGATGTTACACCACCTCGCGTTTTCTGGTCGAAAGAGTCGTGCAACACCGTCACCGATCTGATTATGGAAGAAGGGTCTGTGGCTACACTGCGCTCGGGCGAGATCATCTCTGACATCGCACCGAATCTACAAGGGTGCAAATGGGATAGCGGAGAGTGCATCTCTAACACGAGCGCGCTGATATGGACACCACAGCCTACCACGGAATGTCGCTTTCTCCGTATAGGAACCGCGCAGGCAACGATTGGAGGGAACAGAACGGTAGTGAGCGAGGAGCTCCAGGCTGCCTTCACGCTGTCCGAAGGGGAGGAGGACAAGGAGGCCCGCCGTTGTCTACCCACGGAGCCGTTTCAGACGACGAGTGGCTCATATCTACTCTTTCCTGTCCTCACGGATGAGGAGAAGATGAGCCTCCGACATCGGAGGACGAGACGTGCCGTGCAAGTGATACCGTCAGGGCCAACGCGTACTCCGAAGCCCTTGACTATCAACGTATTGCTGTGGGCGGATCATATAGTGGAAGGAGTGTACTACAACTACACTCAAGGCGGCATGGCCATACTGAAAGAGATGGAATGGCCACGTCGGAGAATCGGACGAAGGCTTTGGCTGTTCAACATCACCGAAGACATGGCGCTGCAAGAAGCGAAGTACATGGATTTCCAGGTCGGAGACGAGATGAAAGTGCTCCTACGCGCCATTCGACGAGCGCAGCTCTACACAGATGTGCGAACCCACATGCAGGAGAATATGACGACCGAGGACCTGGAATGGGCAATCGCGGAGACAATCAAGAAGGAAACGCTCGCCCCGGAGTTGGAAAAAGAAATCTCTTTCGCGTTCTCTGCGAAAGGAGAGGACCGGAGGCAGAGGATGATAGAGACGGCGACGAAACTCGCACTAATGTCAACCGGAAAACACCCGTTTCACGCTTTCGATTGGAGACTCGATAATGACCTGGAGCGAATACTACCGCGGAAGAGCCCTCTAGGAGGGCAGGCCGCCACATCACTGCTGACGGCGGTGAAGGATCTGAGAAGGGAGTTGCTGCGGGCATACGAGGTGACAGATCCAAACATTTCAAGAGATTTCCTTCTCACTACCACACCGTCGACGACAACGACACCCCTCTCCTTGACGTCTCCGGCGACGCCTACGACGACAGTGAGACCGACAACGAGGACGACTCCAACGACAGCGAGACCGACAACGACCACGATACGATCGACGTGGATTCCGACGACTATTCTATCAACATCGACAACGACGCCGTCAACAACGGCAACGACTCCGACGACTACTTCGACGACGTCAACGACTACTTCGACGACGTCAACGACTACTTCGACGACGTCAACAGCGACTTCGACGACTTCGACGACGACCACTCCAAGACCTACGACGACAGTCGGGCGTCTGTCCAGTGAGAAGACAACGAGACTAACGACGACTCACAGGTTTACGACGTCAACGTCTGCCCCATCCACAACTGGATCAACGACCCCACTCAGCTACCACGTGTTGTCCAGGCAGGGTCGCACATCCCAACCCCCTCAAGCCGAGAGCTCCATCGGATCAAACCACCACGTCCAGTTCATGCAGCAGATGTATGATTCTGGTACGGACATGCGGAGGAACCTCACGGCAGCTGAAACTAATTTGAGGATTCAGTACGCCTCTCAACACATCGAAGAAAAAGTGGAAAACGAGTTCCGAAGAGCGTTCAGTCAAATCTGCCGGACGCAGAATAGACAGATCGCTATATGGTGGGCCATTCTGAAGATGGACCCGACCATCGGAATCAGAACGATCACCGACAGAAGAGACATTTCCGCGAAATTCGTGGGAGAAGAAGTGCTGTCAGTAGCAGTGTGCCCCGCCATACAAGTCAAGAGACGCTTCGAGGGCAACAAGGTGAACGAGACGTGCTACGAGTTGCAACCGGTGGAGGCGTTGGACGGACGCGTGCTCTTCGTCGTGCCCGGAACCCGAGACCTGACGACCGTCTCTCCGAAGATCCCATGTGGCGACGTCACACCGTCAGTCTGGCGGAACCAGGAAAGTGGATATGAGAACGATCACGGTCCGGTGGAGGTGGAAGAGCTGAAGAGCGAGACAGCGGATCCCTCCAAGGTACAGCTGGGCCGTCTCACGCTTTCCGCCCCGGCCGTCTTTGGATCGGCTAAGGGAAGCTCCTTCCCGCTCATGCTGGCTATGAGCTATGGCGCTAACCTACAGGCGATCCGCCAAAACCAGGAGCGCATGATGCAAGTACTACGCACCGGCGGACCACTCTTTGGCAACGATACATTTTCTGTGGATGGCATAGAGAGTATGTTTGGTAACGTCTCCTCGTACGCGACGTCATCACTCAAAAATCTAGCCAAGGGTCTTTTCGAGGACATAATATGGATTGTCGTGGCGATAGGAGGAATAGCGACGATAGCTCTCGCAGGAGTGGGACTATTCAAGCTATTCATCTTAAAGAGAGTGGTCGGCGGAGTCCTTGGAATCAACGCGGTCGAGGCGGAGAACGATGGAACGGAGCTGAGACCACATCCGACAGCCCCACCCGCTCCCGACCGACAGATAATTCACGAATTGGCAACCCTTCTGCGCTCCCCGAG
This sequence comes from Rhabditoides inermis, assembly GCA_963966185.1. Lineage (NCBI taxonomy): Eukaryota > Metazoa > Nematoda > Chromadorea > Rhabditida > Rhabditidae > Rhabditoides > Rhabditoides inermis. The sequence continues at coordinate 740,181 of CAWZYM010000300.1, read as the reverse complement.
TGAACCACCGCCGTTTTACGACATCAAGGATTTCCTCGGACCCCCCAGAGTGAATAGTCTAGTGGCGACCATAAACGAGAAGACGAGGCTACCATATATCTCACTTTCGCTAGAAGATCGCAGCATTGCGGCGCTGTGGGATTCTGGTGCGTCCATCTCATATCTACCAAGGTCGACACTGGCACACCTGGGAATCGAGGAGAACGCGCTGGCCAAAGGGGAGGCAAAGTCTGCAGCGACAGCCAATGGAAGCGCCCTACACTTCATCGGAAGGATAGACCTGACAGCGCGCGTCGGACCACTGGTAGCGGATCACACGTTCCTAGTGAGCGAGGATGGACATTGCCCAGCGAATGCTCTCATCGGCACTGATCTTATGGCCAAGCTGGAGAAGAAGTGTGGAAGAGTGAGCCTGAATCTAGGAGAAAGGACCCTCGAGTTGGGAGAGAACAGAGTTTCTCTTCTCGACAGTGGATTTCGGAGACCCAAGAAGGGTACAATTCCCGTCATCGCCAACGGCTTTCACAGAATACCACCGCTGTCGGCGTGTTTTGTAGATGTATGCCTACGCGTGGAGGAGAATGAGGAGAAGAGGGATCCTCGATACTGGATCGACGGCCGCTGTGACTCGACCATATTCCACCCACTCACAGATAACAACACGAAGTTGCTGGTTCGAAATGACACAGACCACGCGTGCGTGATTGAAAGCAACGAGGAGATAGCGCATGCTGCGGAGATGGAAGAAGAGCCGAAGGAAGTGACTGCAATAGCCGGCGATATGGGATCGCCCGAGGCGGATTGGGAGAACACGCTTCCAGAAAGCGTGAATCCAGCGAAGGACTTTCTTTCGGACATCTCCTGGGAGGACTGCCGACTATCAACACAATCTCGTGAAAAGCTCATACAGATCATCAACAAACACCGTGAAGCTTTCATGCTGCCAGACGGCAAACTTGGAGAATACAAGGGTGATATTGAACATACTATACCTTTGAAGACGGACGCAGTGATCAAAAACAGGAGCTACCGAATCCCACTGAACAAACAGGAGGAAGTGGAGAGACAAGTGCGGTAACTGCTGAAACAAGGAGTGATCGCACGGTCTACTTCTTCGATCGTCTCGCCCGTGGTTCTCGTGAAAAAGAAGGATTCGTCGATGCGATTCGTTGTAGACATGCGACAGATCAATGCCGTAACGAAGAAGGAGGCGTACGACCTCCCTCTCATCGCGGACATATGTGATCTCGCCGGCGGCTTCCGCTTCTTTTCGACACTGGACTTGGCAAGCTGTTACTGGCAAGTGAAGCTGGCCGAGAAAGATAGATATCTGACCGCTTTCCAAGTCCCCTCGGGGACATACCACTGGAATCGCATGACGATGGGCCTATCGGGAGCTGCGGCAACATGTACGAAAATCGTGAGAAGAATACAACGTGCACTGAAAGCGAAGCTATTTTGCTACCTCGACGATCTTCTCGTCTTCTCGAATGATGAGACAGAACATGTGGAGAACTTGAGGGAAGTAATGGCTAAGCTAGAAGAAGTCGGGCTGAAGATGAAGCTGAAGAAGTGCAGATTTGGAGTGAGAGAAGTGACGTTTCTAGGATATCGGATATCGGAAGACGGCTTGCGAGTGAACCCGGAAAAGGTGAAAGCTATACGCGAGTACCCTCAACCCCGCACAATCAATGCGATTCGCGCCTTCATCGGAATGTGTTCATACTTTCGTCGCTTCATCGCGGGATTCGCAGCCGTGGCTGCACCCCTACACGAGGCGACAAAGAAGGACAAGGTCGAGTGGACAGAAGAGGAGGATAGAGCGTTCAAGAGGCTCAAACAGCTTCTTGTCGAGGCACCAGTGTTGGCGCCACCGCAAGTGAACAAAGAGTTCATCATCGAGTCCGACGCGTCGTGCATCGCCATCGGCGCTGTGCTACTTCAAAGAGACGAGAAGGGTGATATTCACCCCGTCTGCTATGCATCGAGGAAGATGAGCGCGGCTGAGCGACGTTATCCACCCATTGAAGCAGAAGCTCTCGCCCTGACGTTCGCACTGACGAAATTCCGACACTATGTACTGGCAATCCACACCTTGGTGCTGACCGACCACCGCCCTCTCACCGCCCTCCTCACCCGTCGAGACTTGGTAGGAAGACTGGCCAAGTATCAACTCACAATACAAGAGTACGACATCGAAATCAAGTACAAGAAGGGAAAGGAGAACGTGGTGGCAGACGCTCTATCGCGCTACATCGAAGACGAGCAGAGAGATGGCAAGCCGACGCACCAGGAGAAGGTGGCAGCAGTGGACTCTCCACCCTCACCCATTACTCCACAGGAAGTGCGGGAAGTCCAGGGAAGAGAAGAGTGGATGATGGAGGCCATCACATCACTGCAAAACAACACCGCTACCGCACAGATCGCGACGCGATACACTGTGGTGGATGGATTGTTACGGAGGAGAGTGAAATCTATGGGCGAAAACTCGCCAGTGATCATTCCGGCCAATTCGGAATGGGTGGGAAAGATCATCGATTTTTTCCACAACAACGCGGATGGAGCAGCTCACATGGGAGCAGATCGGACGAGTGCAGTTATCCAAGCACGTTTCGACTTCACTCATCTCAGGAAGAAAGTGGAAGAGAGACTGCGCGAATGCAGAAAGTGCAGAGAGAGGAAGACGAATGCACACGCTGCGACTGTCGAACCACTATCATCCCTCCCGGTGTGCACAACAGTCTGGGAACGGATTCATGCAGACAATGCAGGTCCCTTCCCAGTCTGCGCAAGTGGAAACAGATACCTGTTCATCGCGCAGTGCGCATTCTCAAAGTATCTGTGGGTCGACAAGACTACAACGCTGGAGTCGGAGAGGATGTGCGACAGTTTGTGGAAACTCTACACGACGTTCGGATCGTTCAGCGAGCTGACAACCGACGCGGCTGCAAACTTCAAATCAAGAAACTTCGAAGAGACGCTTAAGAGGATCGGCGCTACCCATTCGACAAGCTGTCCGAATCAGAAGAATCGGAATGGACTGGCAGAGAGAGCAGTCCGCTCGGTGATCGAGCCACTTTCAGCATACGTGAACAACACTCAGTCTGACTGGGAGTTGTATGTTGACGCAGTTGTGTTCGCCTACAATTCGACCCCCCACTGCACTACAGGCATCTCGCCATTCCGCATGATGTTCGGAAGAGAGGCCAGGCGGCGCGGAGACCAGATGTTCAATAATCCCCTCCCGCGCTTCGCTGACCCCTCTGATTATCTCGCATTCACGCAGATACAGCTGGAGGCAGCTAATGAGGCTGCCAGGAATCGATTGGAGACAGCCTCGTCGAGACACGAAGAACAATACAAGAAGGCGCACAGAGTCGAGAATAGAGAGATCGAGAAGGGAGACGAAGTGTTTGTGAAGATTTTTCCACGGAAAAACAAGCTGGCTCCGATCATGACTGGACCACACATCGTACTGCAGAGAAACGGACCTCGACTAGTCATCAAAGCAGAGAGAGGAGCGACTAGAGAAGTACATCTGGATCATGCACGACTCTTCAAAAAGGCAGAGAGCACGGAGGAGACGGCAGTGAACGCCGACAACGACAGCCGAGAAGCAGGGAACGAGCAGTCACCGGCTGACGAGGAGACAAGTCGAGCGCCACCACCTGGAAATTACTCGCCCCCTCCCGCTCCTATCCCGATTCGAAGATCGGCAAGGATCGCGGCACAGAGAAAGTGAAGTACTTCTCTCAAGAAACTACACCCAGCAAACACATATATACTCCACCTATAATACAACGTCCATATTCTATACGCCACAATATCTGTTATCAACAAAAACTGCGCTACGATCTTTATTTTATATATTTTGTATTCTCTATTGTCACGAGGCAGTCACACTCCATTCACCCTCCCCTCTATAATTAGAAGGAGCGAGAATGGCGAGACAACGACAGCCGGGGAGAGGGCAGAGACGAGGGGAGGCCGGAGCGGAGAGTGGAGAGAGACAGAGAAGCGAGAGAAATCCCAATGGCACTCTGCCACCTCGGATTCTCCCTCCCTCATACACTATCTGGAAGGGACCTTCTCAACGACGAATCAGCGAGGAGTGGGCGGAGCGTCAGGGTATAAAACCGGCGACATCAACGGACCAGGTCAGACGCCATGCCCGCAGAGCGCAAGTACTCCCACACTCGCGTGTTCGCCCCGCGCAGAAGCCCTCCCCGCAGAGCGATTTTAGTTTCGCCTCTCCCGCAGCAAGCGTCTCACCGAGAGGAGCGAGAGACAAGGGAGGAGCGTTCCGCCCGCCACTCAATGGAGCGCCATCGAAGGGACAGGCGGCACTCGGATAGCGACGGCTCCCCTGCACCAACTCCGAGGTCGCCCACAACAACTCCGAAGGCCGACAGGAGCCGACTCGAGGAGGACGTGAGAAGGGCGAAAGAGGCACTCGACCTCTACCGCGAGAGGGAGAAGGAGAAGGAGAAGGCCGCCACCGCAGCCGCCGCCAAGGCCGCCGAGGCCGAGAAGACCGCCGCCGCTTCTGCCGAGAAAGCCGCCGCCGCTTCTGCCGAGAAGGCCGCCGCCGCCTCTGCTGTGAAGGCCGCCGCCGACTCCGCCGAGAAGGCCGCCGCCGCCTCTGCCGAGAAGACCACCGCCGCCGCCGCCGCCGCCGCCGCCGCCGCCGCCTCCGCCGCCGCCGCCAAGACCGCCGCGGCGAAAGCCGCCGAGACTGAGGGAGAGAAGGAGGAGGCCGAGGAGGAGCGAGGACAAGGACCCTCGAAGACCAGCGCCGGGAGCGAGAAGCCGAACAAGAAACGGAAGACACAGGCTTCCCCCCAACGAGAGAAGAAACCAAGAGTGGCGAACAACAACAAAACGGACACGGCCAGCCAGACCGAGCCCCTCTTCGACACCAGGAACCCAGAGCTGCAACTCAACGTGTATCATGGTATGATACAAAGTATCAGATACTTAATTGACAATGCTCTACTCGCCGCGAAGGCAGTCAGGAGGACCCAACCTAACCCTGGTTGCTAGGAGACGCGCAGGGGCTGCGTCAAAAAAGGGCGGGAGTCGTCAACCCTCTCATCAAGCCCGGCATCTACACTTCAAACCCCCCCCCCCCCCCCCCTCCTTCGCCGAGACTACACGCGCGACAGTCCCACCCCCCCCCCCCCTCCCCCCTTTCCCCTATTGATACATATACGCCAGGAGGCCCCGCCTCCTGGTCTTTTGCCAAGATAAAGTTTGCTGCTTAGCTTGTCTTGGTTTTATTGTGGGAAGGGAAGAATATGTGATATCGTCATTGTTCTATCTGATACGCGCATATTACGGTATAATGTTATTATACCGGAATTTACGTTCCGCACCGCTGTCCAAATAAACCGTTAATCCAATTCAGACGCTGTGTCTGTTCTTCCTCACTAGAGATTCCCGTACCAGGCTACAATAGAACGACCGTCCACGTCGTATCTATTCCGTACCAACAACTATAGTAGAACGACCGTCCACGTCGTATCTACTCTACCTTCCGCGTGCCTAGCCGTCCGCGCTTAGGTACACGCTACGCTTACGAAACAAATTCGAAAGCCACAAGTATCCACCGGAAAAGCAACCGGAATATCTCGATCGGGATCACAAATACAACGACACGAATAGGCGTATTGTTTATAAACAACGGCGGAACTCACACTCAAATTGCACAACGCACCGTACACGCCAAAACTATCCAATACTCGACAACAGGCTATTCGCCAATACTTTCACAACACAACGTAGCACACCGATATTACACACACCGTCAACAACAAAAACAACAACGTTTCGAAAATCGAGAGCTACCGTATTCCTTATTTCTTTACTGGGTCAAATATATTCTAAATATTACAATCGGGTCTAATTATTACAATCGGGTCTCTAACTCACAACACAACATGAAAGACGCGTAAAGAAATAAGCTGTTAAACGAAAGAGTAAGAAAGAGTAAGACAAAAAAGTAGGCCGATACACAACACACCCTCACTTCCACAGTGACGACTCCGCACGAAACTTAAAAAAAGAGATTCGAAATTATTGTTGAACGATCACGACGAATACTCATACTAAACACACCACACAACACGCTCTTAAAACGCAGCCCGTCATACACATGCTACTTCAATGTTTCTTCAGTCATCTATCCCCCCACCATAGATCTCCGAGTGTCTATCCGATGCCGCAGTCATACTTCATACACTGTGAGGGAATGGAGGAGCGGTCCCCCGCGCGGTAGCCGACTGCAACACCGATTCATAAGCCCCTGATTTCCATTCACAAACCAAAAACGGAATTGTCGGATGGATATGCCCACCTTGTCTAGTGTGACACACTACGACGGCAAAGAACACGCTCGCCGCCGCACCCTGCGAGTAGACGCTGTAACGAGACACGTCACACTCTGCCCCTCTAGTCCCACTCCCTCACCATGGTCCTCCTTCCTGTCGGCTTCCTGAGAGGTCGTCTCGCGTCTCTGAGAATGGCGCGAAAGATGAGAGAGAAGAGTGAGTACGCTTGCGCTTGCGGTCCCACGCGAAAGCCGGAGCCGACTGCAACACCGATTCAAAAGTTCTGTGTTCGATTCACGAATTCTTCGAACCGTTGTCGAGATAAGGGCTAATCATCAACACATCATCATGTATTCGAGCATTAAAGTTGTTCCCATGCGCTGCGGGATCCAAATTGAACGCGTTATTTTCAAATGCATATTCACACAACACCGTGACAATAAGAATACGACAGAGAAATTCGTCACACTCTCACCTCACGTGCCTTCCCTGTCCCTCGCTCGGCGCACTGCAGCTAAACGAGCCGCGGAAGCCGCACGCAACAGGAGCGCATACTGAATCAGTTCACATATAATTCTATCACCGCCCACCTCTTCGAGAGAGAGAGAGAGAGAGAGAGAGAGAGAGAGAGAGAGAGAGATAGAGCGAGAAAGAGAGAGGATGGAGAGAGAGGGGGATGGAGGGAGAGGGGGATGGAGGGAGAGAGGAAGATGGAGGGGGGATGGAGGGAGAGAGAGAGGGGATGGAGGGAGAGTGGGATGGAGGGAGAGGGGCATGGAAAGAGAGAGGGGAATGAAGGAAGAAAGGGGATGGAGAGAGAGTGGGATGGAGGGAGAGAGAAGGGGATGGAGAGAGAGGGGGATGGAGAGAGAGAGTGGGATGGAGGAAGAGGGGGATGGAGAGAGAGAGGGGAATGGAGGAAGAAAGGGGATGGAGAGAGAGTGGGATGGAGGGAGAGAGAAGAGGATGGAGAGAGAGGGGGATGGATAGAGAGAGAGAGAGTGGGATGGAGGGAGAGGGGGATGGAGAGAGAGAGGGGAATGGAGGAAGAAAGGGGATGAAGAGAGAGGGGGGGGGATGGAGGGAGAGAGGAGATGGAGGGAGAGAGAGAGAGGGGGGGGGGACGAGACGACTGCACGAGAAGAAACTACCTACGATCTGGTCGTCAATCCGGAGACGAGTGTTTAACCTGTACGCGGTGTCCCTACAACACGTTACCCCCAACAACATCTGGAGCGGAGACGCAACCGATATTCGCAGTAATCCGGATACCACAGGAGAGCAAGTGCAAGCCTACTGTGAGCGCATCTGCGCAGAAGCCATATGTCCGGGCACGGTCCCCCCGCGACAGTCACTATCAAGTTATCGACCATGCTATCGCAACGAACCAGGACACGCTACATGTCCTACAACGTCCGAACGGCCCGGAGCATATTGGACAGGAGCTTACTCTCGAGGGAGCTGAAGAGGCACAGAGTGGATGTGGCCATGCTGCAGGAGACGCGCAACACCGAGAAGTGCTGTGATACACCCGAGTTCAAGTTCTACAACTCGCCGCCAACCCCGGCAGGCGTGAGCGGAGTGAGCGTGGCTGTCTCCACGGCCGCCGACGTCGTCATCAACACCATCAACGACATCTCGCCCCGCCTCATCTGCGTGGAGGCGTGCGTGCGCGGACGGAGAACCCTCATCGTGTCAGGACACGCGCCGATCAAGGATGCGGACGAGGAAGCTAAGGATGCGTTCTACGACTCGCTGACGCTGGCCATCCGCGCAGCAGGGAGAGCTGACATCGTCCTCGAAGTCGACACCAACATCCGAGTGGCCGCCGGAGCCAGCCCCGCTATGGACAGGTGGAGGCGCGCCGCTAAGGAGACGAGCGACAACGGGCAGCGACTAATCGATCTGCTGGAGAGCGAAGACCTGGTGGTAGCTTCCACATGGAAGCGCAACCGCCCTCGCCAGCGCGCTACCTGGAAGCAGAACTGTTCCGGAAGGCCGCATCAGATCGACTACGTGATCGTCAGAAGGAGGCAGCTCGGAGACCTCATCTCCAGCAAGAGCATCCCCGACATCAAGTACGAATCGGACCACTTCCCCGTGGTCCTTGTCTCGAGGGGAGCTGGAAGGAGGCGCCGGCCATACAACCCGCCAAGACCGCCGCAGCTGGGCTCGCGCCTGCTCGTCACCAAGGCAGAGGTGCGGGAGGAGTACGAAAAGAAGGTGGAGGAGGAGATGGAGAAGAGGAGAAGGCGGAGTGAGCACGACGCCGACTCGTGGACGGCAGCGGTGCAGAAGGCAGGCAAGGCAGCTATCCCCGCGAGGAGAAAGCAGAAGAAGTTCGACAATACGTCCCCCGCAGTGTCGTTCTGCTACTCTTCGATGCTGCTAGCGAAGAAGAACAACCGGATGAAGGAGTACAGACAGCTGAAGAGAAAGATGCACGAGATCAAGCGGGAGGAGTGGGAGCTGGAGTGGATGGAGAGGAGTAACCAATTTGAAGAGGCGTGGGAGAGGAAAGACGCTCGGGCGGCATTCGGACTGCTTAAGCAGTACAGCGGGAAGTGGAGCAGGACGACGCCCGTCATCTCCGATGGCGCGTCACTCGTCACGGGAGAGGCGGCGTGTGCGGTGTGAGCTGGTCACTTCGACCGCCTACTCAACCAGCCGTGCCCGTCTGCCCCCGCCCTGCAACACACACCGCGACCGGACTACAACTGCCGGACGGACCCGCCGAGCATGGAGGAGCTGCTTAACTGCCTGAAGAAGTTTAAGAGTGGAAAGGCCGCCGGCGACGACGACATCACCCCGGAGATACTGAAGGCGCTGCCCCGATCCGCTGTTGAAGAACTACACGCGCTGATTACCGGAATCTGGGAGAGGAAGGAGATCCCGGACTCATGGAGGAACGCCACCATCATCCCTCTCTTCAAGAAGGGCAGCCAGACGGACCCCTCCAACTACCGCGGAATTTCTCTGATTCGCGTGTGCTACAAAGTGGTCGAGCGGCTGCTGCTGCAGAGGATCGTGGCCACAGGGAGAAGACGGCGCGAGACGAACAGCTTGGTTTCCGTACCTGCCGATCGACCACTGACGCTATCTTCGCGCTCAAGCGGATCATCGAGATGCGCGTCCTTCACCGGCAGCCGACACACATCATCTTCGTCGACTTCAGAGCCGCATTCGACAGCCCTGACAGAAACCGCCTCTTCGATGCCGTGCGCGCAGATGGGATGCCGCAGCCACTCGTCGACCTCTTCCGAGACCTGTATACCCGGACGACTGCGTCGGTCCGCACCCCATGTGGACCGACTACGCACTTCGACGTCAGGACTGGAGTGCGCCAAGGATCTGTCCGCGGCCCGCTCCTGTTCAACTACGTCATCGATGATGTCATGCGCCGTGTGGTGGAGGAATGTGGAGGAGTAATCGAGCTGTACCCGTTCGCGAGGCTAGTCACCGACCTCGACTACGCCGACGACATCGCGCTGATTGGAGTGGATCCCGCTCGCCTGCAGCAGTCGGTGGACCTGTTGAGCCGATACGCCGCCGCGTACGGACTGACGCTCAGACCGGACAAGTGCGAGTCGATGAGCATCCCGCACGAGGACGAGAAGAAGCAGCCGATCGAGCAGTTTTTCGAGGTGAACGGAGAGGAGATCAAGCAGGTGCACGAGTTCCGCTAGCTCGGGTCGTAGGTGAGCGACAAGGACGATTCGGAGAAGGACGTGAAGGCGAGGATCGCACAGGCCTGCTCAGCGTTCAACTCGCTGGACAAGGTGCTGTGGAGGACAGACGTGGCTAGTCACATCAAGCTGCGCGTCTACCTCACCGCCGTCCGCCCCGCCCTCCTCTACGGAGCGAGAACGTGGGCACTCAACAACACTCTCGCATCGAAGCTCGACGTCGCGGAAAGGAAGTTTTTCCGCCAAATGCTTGGATTCTTCTACCCGGACCCGCGCCGCGCCACCAGCACTCTCTACAAGACAGTCGACGAGATATACTCGCGTCTACAACGTCGTCCCTGTAAGCTGCCAAGACCTTCGCGTCAGGTGGCGACCGAGCGTGCTCGTCTGCTGGGACACGTACTGCGGAGAGGAGACGACCGCATTGTGAAGCAGGCCGCAAAAGCAACCCCGCAGCCTCACTGGAAGAAGAAGAGCGGCCGCGTGACCTGGACGAAGATGGTGCACGCCGACATCGAGAAGGTCATCAAAGTCCAACTGCACATCAGCGCGAGAGACGAGGAGTTCCGAGCCGCGTAGCATAGCCGTGCGGGCTACCTGGAGGGCATCGCGCACGACCGCAGCGGTCGTCACTGGTTTCAGCGATTTAGCCGGCTAAGGACGTCAGCGTCCAGAAAACGTCAAGCCGAGGAACAGAGCAGAACGGAACAGAGAGAGGGATGGAGGGAGAAAGGGGATGGAGGAAGAGAGGGGATGGAGGAAGAGAGGAGATGGAGGGATAGAGGGGGATGAAGGGAGAGAGGGGATGGAGGGATAGAGGGGATGGAGGGAGAGAGGAGATGGAGGGATAGAGGGGAATGGAGGGAGAGAGGGGATGGAGAGCGAGAGGGGGGATAGAGGGAGAGAGGGGGATGGAGGAGGAAAGGGATGGAGAGAGAGAGAGAGAGGGGATGGAGGGAGAGAGAGGGTGATGGATGGAGAGAGAGGGATGGAGGGAGAGGGGGGATAGAGGGAGAGAGAGGGGGATGGAGGGAGAGAGGGGATGGAGGGAGAGAGGAGATGGAGGGAGAAAGGGGATGGAGGGAGAGAGGGGATGGAAGGAGAGGGGGATGGAGGGAGAGAGGGGATGGAGAGAGGGGGGATGGAGGGAGAGAGGGGATGGAGGGAGAGGGGGATGGAGGGAGAAAGAGGATGGAGAGAGAGGGGGATGGAGGGAAATAGAGGATGGAGAGAGAGACGGGGATTGAGAGAGAGGGGGATGAAGGGAGAGGGAATGGAGGGAAAGAGGGGATGGAGGGAGAGGCGGGGATTGAGAGAGAGGGGGATGGAGGGAGAGGGGGATGGAGGGAGAAAGGGGATGGAGAGAGGGGGATGGAGGGAGAGAGGGGATGGAGGGAGAAAGGGGATGGAGAGCGAGAGGGGGGATAGAGGGAGAGAAAGGGGATGGAGAGAGCAGATGGAGAGAGAAAGAGGGGATGGAGAGAGAGGGGAGTGAGGGTGGAGAAAAAGGAGCGGATGGAGGGAGAGAGAGGGGAGGGAGAGAGAGGATGGAGGGAGAAAGGGGGGATGGAGAGAGGGGGATGGAGGGAGAAGGAGGATGGAGGGAGAAAGAGGGGATGGAGAGAGGGGGATGGAGGGAGAGAGGGGGGATGGAGAGAGAGAGGGAGATCATGGTCATTCGTGATGCGGGACGTTGTGATGAATGACTGGAACGCACCCCTCTCTACCGATACGGCGTTCCTCTTTCCGTCGCTGCCACCCACATGCAGGGTGTTGGGTGTTCAGCTGCACTGCCACCAGGTCCACCCTCTCATCCACCAGCTCGACGCTCTCCACCAACACAGGCTTCTGAACGTATTATCGTGATCACAGCCACACCCACAAAAAGACGCGTCATAATCAAAAACTGATTTCCATTTTCCATAGTCAACACTATACACTGACATGCTGCTAACAAGCCCCTACGAGTGGGTTGTATCTTGTATCGCTCATCTGTTGGATGTTCACTCGTGCTAACCATGTGCAGATCTGTTCCCGCCCGGGTCGCCTTCTACCTTCTGCCGCTCCAAACGAGTGTAGAATCGCGTTTGTCGGCGTCGCGTTCTCTTCACTGCAACACAAACAGTCGCACCATAAAAACTAGTAGAATCGGTAGAATCGCAAACAGAAACGCGTGTGGTCTCGTGGTTTTGCTCATATGTACAGTGTTAAAGAGCAGAGAAGAAGACTTTCTGACAAAATCCACACCAAAAACAAAAAAAAAACAGAAGATATCCAACAAATCTACCAACTACCACATATATGATGTAATTACAGAAAGTAGTGAATAATCAGTGATGTTGGTTCTAGAAGTGAAACATAGGAATATCAAATAACATTCAAACGATAATTGTCCATTTATATACCTCTCGACTCGACCAACGCTCCGTCATTGTACTTGTACACATTATCGACAGCCAGATCAATGAGCGGCGACTTGAGTGACACAGAGCTGCAACCATTCACACTCACTCTCACTCTCAATCACAACGCATTTCCCACGCACTCATTCTTCATTAGCTTGTTCATAACGAACATCTCATCGCAGCTACTCCAGCTTCTCCCCCAGTGAGCCATGTCTTGGCGGGCGCCTGTCTTGGCGGGCTGCCTGGATGGTGAGAAGGGGCATGTGGCGGAGCACCAGAGGAGACAAGCCGGACACAGCGAGAATGGCGGTCGTTGATCATGCTCCAGCCTCCATTGTCCACGCCCCACACCGCGGCACCCACGTCGTCGTTACGCATGCTGCAAACCTGCGAAAGAAAAACATGATCCAAGTCCGACTTGTCCTTGAAAAAACTTCCTTGAAAAAAACATTTATAAGTTGAGTACCATTCTCGCTGTGTCCGGCTTGTCTCCTCTGGTGCTCCGCCACATTTTATGTGTGACGCAGTATTTCTGCAATAAATTATTATTCAGCAGACGAGAGTGAACCACAACTTGCACCGTCTCGCATGCCGCAAGAGAGTGCAAATTGTCAGGGGTCAGGGTCGGTGAAAGTTGAGTATAAGTTGAGTATATGTCCAGGAACAAGAATCAACCGAACCGAACACTCTGTTCTTAATTCTTAAAGACACGACATATTGAACATGAGAATAAGTGAATGAATGAGTGGACAGCCCCACCTTCCAGCTTGTGTATGAGGAAGCGGCAGGTGACGACGCGCGACACGAAACGACTGTGCGGGTGGGAGCTAGAACGAGACACGTCCCGCGTCAGGTGGCGACCGAGCGTGCTCGTCTGCTGGGACACGTACTGCGGAGAGGAGACGACCGCATTGTGAAGCAGGCCGCAAAAGCAACCCCGCAGCCTCACTGGAAGAAGAAGAGCGGCCGCGTGACCTGGACGAAGATGGTGCACGCCGACATCGAAAAGGTCATCAAAGTCCAACTGCACATCAGCGCGAGAGACGAGGAGTTCCGAGCCGCGTAGCATAGCCGTGCGGGCTACCTGGAGGGCATCGCGCACGACCGCAGCGGTCGTCACTGGTTTCAGCGATTTAGCCGGCTAAGGACGTCAGCGTCCAGAAAACGTCAAGCCGAGGAACAGAGCAGAACGGAACAGAGAGAGGGATGGAGGGAGAAAGGGGATGGAGGAAGAGAGGGGATGGAGGAAGAGAGGAGATGGAGGGATAGAGGGGAATGAAGGGAGAGAGGGGATGGAGGGATAGAGGGGATGGAGGGAGAGAGGAGATGGAGGGATAGAGGGGAATGGAGGGAGAGAGCGGATGGAGAGCGAGAGGGGGGATAGAGGGAGAGAGGGGGATGGAGGAGGAAAGGGATGGAGAGAGAGAGAGGGGATGGAGGGAGAGAGAGGGTGATGGATGGAGAGAGAGGGATGGAGGGAGAGGGGGGATAGAGGGAGAGAGAGGGGGATGGAGGGAGAGAGGGGATGGAGGGAGAGAGGAGATGGAGGGAGAAAGGGGATGGAGGGAGAGAGGGGATGGAAGGAGAGGGGGATGGAGGGAGAGAGGGGATGGAGAGAGGGGGGATGGAGGGAGAGAGGGGATGGAGGGAGAGGGGGATGGAGGGAGAAAGAGGATGGAGAGAGAGGGGGATGGAGGGAAATAGAGGATGGAGAGAGAGACGGGGATTGAGAGAGAGGAGGATGAAGGGAGAGGGAATGGAGGGAAAGAGGGGATGGAGGGAGAGGCGGGGATTGAGAGAGAGGGGGATGGAGGGAGAGGGGGATGGAGGGAGAAAGGGGATGGAGAGAGGGGGGATGGAGGGAGAGAGAGGATGGAGGGAGAAAGGGGATGGAGAGCGAGAGGGGGGATAGAGGGAGAGAAAGGGGATGGAGAGAGCAGATGGAGAGAGAAAGAGGGGATGGAGAGAGAGGGGGGTGGGGGTGGAGAAAAAGGAGCGGATGGAGGGAGAGAGAGGGGAGGGAGAGAGAGGATGGAGGGAGAAAGGGGGGATGGAGAGAGGGGGATGGAGGGAGAGAGAGGATGGAGGGAGAAAGAGGGGATGGAGAGAGGGGGATGGAGGGAGAGAGGGGGGATGGAGAGAGAGAGGGAGATCATGGTCATTCGTGATGCGGGACGTTGTGATGAATGACTGGAACGCACCCCTCTCTACCGATACGGCGTTCCTCCTTCCGTCGCTGCCACCCACATGCAGGGTGTTGGGTGTTCAGCTGCACTGCCACCAGGTCCACCCTCTCATCCACCAGCTCGACGCTCTCCACCAACACAGGCTTCTGAACGTATTATCGTGATCACAGCCACACCCACAAAAAGACGCGTCATAATCAAAAACTGATTTCCATTTTCCATAGTCAACACTATACACTGACATGCTGCTAACAAGCCCCTACGAGTGGGTTGTATCTTGTATCGCTCATCTGTTGGATGTTCACTCGTGCTAACCATGTGCAGATCTGTTCCCGCCCGGGTCGCCTTCTGCCTTCTGCCGCTCCAAACGAGTGTAGAATCGCGTTTGTCGGCGTCGCGTTCTCTTCACTGCAACACAAACAGTCGCACCATAAAAACTAGTAGAATCGGTAGAATCGCAAACAGAAACGCGTGTGGTCTCGTGGTTTTGCTCATATGTACAGTGTTAAAGAGCAGAGAAGAAGACTTTCTGACAAAATCCACACCAAAAACAAAAAAAAAACAGAAGATATCCAACAAATCTACCAACTACCACATATATGATATAATTACAGAAAGTAGTGAATAATCAGTGATGTTGGTTCTAGAAGTGAAACATAGGAATATCAAATAACATTCAAACGATAATTGTCCATTTATATACCTCTCGACTCGACCAACGCTCCGTCATTGTACTTGTACACATTATCGACAGCCAGATCAATGAGCGGCGACTTGAGTGACACAGAGCTGCAACCATTCACACTCACTCTCACTCTCAATCACAACGCATTTTCCACGCACTCATTCTTCATTAGCTTGTTCATAACGAACATCTCATCGCAGCTACTCCAGCTTCTCCCCCAGTGAGCCATGTCTTGGCGGGCGCCTGTCTTGGCGGGCTGCCTGGATGGTGAGAAGGGGCATGTGGCGGAGCACCAGAGGAGACAAGCCGGACACAGCGAGAATGGCGGTCGTTGATCATGCTCCAGCCTCCATTGTCCACGCCCCACACCGCGGCACCCACGTCGTCGTTGCGCATGCTGCAAACCTGCGAAAGAAAAACATGATCCAAGTCCGACTTGTCCTTGAAAAAACTTCCTTGAAAAAAAAAACATTTATAAGTTGAGTACCATTCTCGCTGTGTCCGGCTTGTCTCCTCTGGTGCTCCGCCACATTTTATGTGTGACGCAGTATTTCTGCAATAAATTATTATTCAGCAGACGAGAGTGAACCACAACTTGCACCGTCTCGCATGCCGCAAGAGAGTGCAAATTGTCAGGGGTCAGGGTCGGTGAAAGTTGAGTATAAGTTGAGTATATGTCCAGGAACAAGAATCAACCGAACCGAACACTCTGTTCTTAATTCTTAAAGACACGACATATTGAACATGAGAATAAGTGAATGAATGAGTGGACAGCCCCACCTTCCAGCTTGTGTATGAGGAAGCGGCAGATGACGACGCGCGACACGAAACGACTGTGCGAGTGGGAGCTAGAACGAGACACGTCCCACTCCGGCCCTCTAGTCCCGCCCCTCACCTGCTGTCCTCCTTCTGACCAAGGGAGATGGCGTTAAAGGTGGCCTCCCTGCCGACTCGCAAGAGGTCACCTCCGAGGATGGAGAGTGAAAGGAGGGTAACGTCTGCGCCAGATTAGCGCTGAGCCCTCTCGTACCTCCAAGCACATGTTTCTCTCCCCCCCCTCTCTCTCTCTATACTTGTCCCTCTTCACCACCTCACCTTCTTTGCTCTGTGCACTGCCGTTGACGTTGACGGGACGAACCGCGGAAGCCGCACGCGTCAGGCTCAGAAGAATGAGAACATCTTCAATCAGGTCATCATTCTATCACATCTTACTTCTCATCCCAATGATAAAAAGATAAAAAGAAAGGAGAAAGGTGATGAGGGAGAGTGAAGGAGGAGGGAGAAGGAAGGAAGAAGGAGAGGGGAAGGGAGGGAGGGGAAAGGAAAGGGAGGAAGGGGAAGTGAAAAGAAACGAGAGGGAAAGGGAGAAGAACGTTGACTTGCTATCACGCTTCACGCAATTCACAAATCTCATCACAAGAGCAGTACCTCGCCGTACTTGGCGACCACGTTGAGCAGCCCCGACTTGCGCGCCTTCGCGAACCGCCACACGATTCTAGACGATTCGTTGAACTGCATGTTTTTAACCATTGATTCATTGATACCTTGTAGTGTATAGAGCAAGTTCAAACTCGAGAATAAATAATTGTCACAAACACAGAAAATACACCAGCCCACGTCTGTCCGGTGCGCTCATTCTTGGCGGAGATGACAATGTTCTTCCTGCCCTCGCCGCGGAAACAGAACGCGCGGTACTCGCGCGGGTTCATGAACGCACTGCAAACGGAAGCATATATGGTTTCAAAGAGGAGAGACGTAGGAGATACTGACCACAATGGCAGCGCGGATGTCGGACATCTGGTTGAGGATGCTGACCGACTTGTCCGGCTTGTACTTGCCCTTCTTTACGATCGTCTGGTTTACATACTTCCATCGGATACAAGCGACTGTAAAAGATACTCAGAGTTCTGATTAAACCAGACGGAGCGATATGAACAATATCGTGACATCACTTCTTAACTTTACAGTGATGAAAAGAAAGTGTTCGTTCATTCATAATGTGCAAAACATAGCAATAAGATCCAACTACCGACTACTTCGTAAATTTACAACATACAAAAAGCAAGACATATGAAAAGTGAACACATATCAAAATAAAAAGCGGTACCTGTGTTGTGAATAAGATACCGAGCGTGTGTGAGCAGCGACGACGGGCCGATGACCTCATCTCACTCCGATGTACTCACGCATCGACCAGCCGGATGGCTGTATAGCAATAGCACGTCATAAGTACCGCATTGAACCCAAACAAACCAACATTACACGATAAAAAGCACACACACACACACACACACACACACACAGATAGACGAGCCAAAAAAGGCAGCAATTTGAAGTGTGCGCTCGTTGTGAAAAGACACTATCACTAAGCTATGCACTACATGACACTGTAGTGAAAAAATTTCATATTGTTTTTATTGTTGCATCTATAATAATGAATATATTATGTGTAGTGCACACTGGCATTATTCCTCATCGAACTATGAATGCGCTATTCTAATTGTAACCGCAAAGTTCGCTCATTGGGTGCGCATAAAAGAAGAGCGAGACGGGGGACCGCCATCATTCCGCTCCTCTCCCTCCCCTGACCGGTTGGCCTAGCCGGTGGCCGCGCGTGGTGCAGACTGGAGAGAGGTGCGTGCGCAGCGGTGCCCGATCGTCCACCACTCACCCTCACCGTCAGCAGGTACCCCTCCTTCTAGCCCATCCGACCCTGTTCGCCTCGCACCGCAGTCGCCACTACCACACATCAATCGAGGTGTCGTTTCATTCCTTTTTCTTTTTTTGATGCTGCGGTGTTCTACTCCCAAGTCAGAGACAGCGATCTATCCGCCCCTTCACAGTGCCGTGTTTAGGAGTCGCGCACCGGGTGGCGGTGGAGTCGCGTGTGTCTCCGGGGTAGGAGTAGCCAAATGTGGATTCAAAGGTTCGCTCAACTGACCACGTTACGCATCCGGCATCGATGGATTTCAGATCGATTTCGAGTCGCGCTCTCTCCACCTGCCGAGAAGCCTATGGAATTCTGATCGCGAGGTGTGGCTTTCTTCATTTTTGAAAAATATATTTCGAAACAGTAGTATTCAGAATTTCACAGCTTTTAAAAGATAAAAGTGGCAGATAAAAAAGGTTCTATCATTCTATCAAGTCGATTATCATAATTCGACGGCGAGCTTACATCGATTGATATGCAAGCGACAAGCTCTCGATAATCAGTCGATATCAAACAGTAACATATTATATTAATAACAATATAACTTGTGTCAATATGTAGGAACACATTACACGTCGAGACCGTTTGCAAGCTGTTCTGGTGAAGCGGTTCCGGGAAGATCCATGTACCTACATACCAATGAAGACGCGGAGATGCGGTGCTGTGAGTGCTTGAACGCATTCGATTAACAGACGATGGCACGGTCTGAATAGAAGCAAAAAACAATGAAAACTGCTACTTGAGTGGGTGGATTGTGCGATGCTGCGAATCACGGTAGATTGAAACGGAACATTCAGTAGAAACTAACAAATGATACTACAATTGTGGTAGAAGCTGGAGTAGAGTGAGCGAGAGTTACTGGATAGTGGTAAAGTAATAAAGTCGATCACAGTAGTTTGTTACTGTTTTGAAACCGTCTACACACTTGTTTTGTTTTTGAGTGCGGGTGGGCTGTGCGCTGCTGCAAACCACGGTAGATTGAAAAAAAACATACAGTAGAAACAAACAAATGATAAAACGATTACGGTAGAAGCTGGAGTAGAGTAAGCGAGAGTTACTGGATGTTGTAGTCGTGGTAAAGTAATAAAGTCGATCACAGTAGTTTGTTACTTTTTTCAAACCGTCTACACACTTGTTTTGTTTTTGAGTGCGAGTGGGCTGTGCGCTGCTGCGAACCACGGTAGATTGAAAAGAAAGAACATAAAGGTAGAAACTAACAAATGATAAAACGATTACGGTAGAAGCTGGAGTAGAGTAAGCGAGAGTTACTGGATAGTGGTAAAGTAATAAAGTCGATCACAGTAGTTTGTTTATTGTTTTGAAACCGTCTACACACTTGTTTTGTTTTTGAGTGCGGGTGGGCTGTGCGCTGCTGCAAACCACGGTCGGTAGATTGAAAAAAAAACATACAGTAGAAACAAACAAATGATGAAACGGCTACGGTAGAAGCTGGAGTAGAGTAAGCGAGAGTTACTGGATAGTGGTAAAGTAATAAAGTCGATCACAGTAGTTTGTTACTGTTTTGAAACCGTCTACACACTTGTTTTGTTTTTGAGTGCGGGTGGGCTGTGTGATAAAAACAATCACGGTAGAAGCTGGAGTAGAGTAAGCGAGAGTTACTGGATAGTGGTAAAGTAATAAAGTCGATCACAGTAGTTTGTTACTGTTTTGAAACCGTCTACACACTTGTTTTGTTTTTGAGTGCGGGTGGGCTGTGCGCTACTGCGAACCACGGTAGATTGAAAAAAAGGACATACAATAGAAACTAACAAATGATAAAACAGTTACGGTAGAAGCTGGAGTAGAGTAAGCGAGAGTTACTGGATAGTGGTAAAGTAATAAAGTCGATCACAGTAGTTTGTTACTGTTTTGAAACCGTCTACACACTTGTTTTGTTTTTGAGTGCGGGTGGGCTGTGTGATAAAAACAATCACGGTAGAAGCTGGAGTAGAGTAAGCGAGAGTTACTGGATAGTGGTAAAGTAATAAAGTCGATCACAGTAGTTTGTTACTGTTTTGAAACCGTCTACACACTTGTTTTGTTTTTGAGTGCGGGTGGGCTGTGCGCTACTGCGAACCACGGTAGATTGAAAAAAAGGACATACAATAGAAACTAACAAATGATAAAACAGTTACGGTAGAAGCTGGAGTAGAGTAAGCGAGAGTTACTGGATAGTGGTAAAGTAATAAAGTCGATCACAGTAGTTTGTTACTGTTTTGAAACCGTCTACACACTTGTTTTGTTTTTGAGTGCGGGTGGGCTGTGTGATAAAAACAATCACGGTAGAAGCTGGAGTTGAGTAAGCGAGAGTTACTGGATAGTGGTAAAGTATTAAAGTCGATCACAGTAGTTTGTTACTGTTTTGAAACCGTCTACACACTTGTTTTGTTTTTGAGTGCGGGTGGGCTGTGCGCTGCTGCAAACCACGGTCGGTAGATTGAAAAAAAAACATACAGTAGAAACAAACAAATGATGAAACGGCTACGGTAGAAGCTGGAGTAGAGTAAGCGAGAGTTACTGGATAGTGGTAAAGTAATAAAGTCGATCACAGTAGTTTGTTACTGTTTTGAAACCGTCTACACACTTGTTTTGTTTTTGAGTGCGGGTGGGCTGTGTGATAAAAACAATCACGGTAGAAGCTGGAGTAGAGTAAGCGAGAGTTACTGGATAGTGGTAAAGTAATAAAGTCGATCACAGTAGTTTGTTACTGTTTTGAAACCGTCTACACACTTGTTTTGTTTTTGAGTGCGGGTGGGCTGTGCGCTACTGCGAACCACGGTAGATTGAAAAAAAGGACATACAATAGAAACTAACAAATGATAAAACAGTTACGGTAGAAGCTGGAGTAGAGTAAGCGAGAGTTACTGGATAGTGGTAAAGTAATAAAGTCGATCACAGTAGTTTGTTACTGTTTTGAAACCGTCTACACACTTGTTTTGTTTTTGAGTGCGGGTGGGCTGTGTGATAAAAACAATCACGGTAGAAGCTGGAGTTGAGTAAGCGAGAGTTACTGGATAGTGGTAAAGTATTAAAGTCGATCACAGTAGTTTGTTACTGTTTTGAAACCGTCTACACACTTGTTTTGTTTTTTGAGTGCGGGTGGGCTGTGTGATAAAACAATTACGGTAGAAGCTGGAGTAGACGTACCCACCGACGCAATCAGCAACATCACCCCACGCCGATTGCGACCTGCCGACGACGCCGACCGCCAAGAACACCACCAACGATCTGACCACCGTCGTCGACTGCACGCGACATTCCAGCTGCGACATCCGTGCCGAACAGAGGAAGACATGCGAGACTTTTCGGACTCTGGCGCGCCGACATCTTCTCGCAGTCCACACCCACCCACACGACCGCGACCACCTCCACCACCCACTGCGAGTCGCCACCGTACCTGGCCGAGTTGAAGCCGCCCAACGCCAACTCCCCGCTCCAAATCGACACACCTGAAACCGCTCCTCTGAAAGAGGGCATGAATATGATGGATCTGGCCACACCTGACTCGGCGATTCTCCACGACGACTGCCTGATGACCACCCCGTCCACTCTGACCAGTGACTGCGACCAACTACCACCCGTCGACCTTCAGGAACACCGCGCAGTCCACTCCTCTTGGACGTGCAGCAGAGGGCCACCCGATCTCCGGATGACGTCACTTTCGACTACAACAAGGACTTGCCACCGCCGTCGGCCACCCAAGAAGAGTCACCCAAGAAGAGTCGTCGCGCCCCTCCCTCCAACGACAGAAAATCTACTACTCCAGCAGCATCCGACACGACGACCACCAGCTCGGCCGCAAACGACACGCAACTCCCGAAGAGAACATGGATACGGCTGCTCAACAAGGTCCACACCCCACTGGGAGAGCGGACGCCCATTTCTGGCAACGACTCGCGAGCCCACCACTTTCACCTCACCGTGGCCGGAGCCGCCGCGCTCGCGCGACAGCCTGGACAAGCTCGCCAAGTTGGACGCGGACAACATTTCCCTCATCCGTACCGAGGGTGCTGTCCTTTCAACTGTGATGCAGAAACCCGGAAATCGAGAGGACCATAGCAGATCTAGCCGGGCCGTGTCGAGAGATTTCGCAACACTGGCAACGTGCAAACATCCGCATGCGCAGGGTGCTCGACTTGGTCTTTTGTTCCGCAATGGAACAAAACGTGGTGTTTTGCTCAATAGAACAAACCGTGGTGTTTTGTTCCACCTTCTCGCCCGTGCGAATATGGACTTAGACTTGCCGCATCGAGTTCGCGAACAGAAGAGCCGGTTCGACCCGAGTGAGCATGGTGGTGCAGCGCGTCACCAACCCCAAGGGATGGACCCGTCGCACCCACGTGGCGATCTTCCCGACGAGCGGAGCCGTCCGTCATCCTCTCTTCGGCCGCATCGAAGACGCACAATACACCGCGTCGACCCAAGCGATGGCACTGAAGATCGAGGTGATGTCCCAGAGTGCGTCATTGGAGGCCCTCTGCAAAGTGGCCACCCTGTCGTCTCCGGACGAAGGAACGAAGTGCGCACAGGCTCTCCGCCGACTGCTGGACGGACGCGAGAAACAAGCGAGAGTCGCGCCGACCGTCGCCAGCAAGGGGATTCAAACAGCTATGCGCCGCGGCCGCCACGTGACACTGTCACTGGAACAGGAGCAAGCCCCCTCCTCGACGGATCTCACCCGGTCGTCGCCATGGGCTCCTCCGGGAACCGGCAAGACATTTGTGTCGGCCCTCACCGCCGTATTGGCACTTTCCTCATCTCTCAAAAGACGATCGAATCGTCATGACATCTGCCACGGCTGCCACGGTTCAAGCTCTGCTCGACATCGACCCGCATGCTGCGCGGCGTCAACCGCCAAGGGTAGCACCGCAGTGGACACCCAGGTGCTCATATCAAAGCTCCGCTTTGATCGAAGCCTTCCCGAAGAGGTGCGCCAGTTGGCAACGGACTGCGCTCTCCGTGGAACTCGGCCCCAGGACATTATGGTCCTCACGTTCTACCTACTATACGGCAACCGAGAAGAGGATACAGGCAAGGATCAGCCGATACTGCTTCCGCGTCGCCACCATACAGAAGTTTCAGGGAGCGGAATCGTTATCGTCATCATCATCGCCACACGCACCCGAAACAAAAAGAACTCCGCGTTTATCGAACACGAGTCCCGATTGCTCGTGGGAGCGTCGAGAGCGCTCTTTCTCCTTGGGCGGAGACAGCACCTGGAAGAGCTCACAGTATGGGGAGCAGCACTCAACAAACTCAAGAGGAAGCAGCACCACTACCCCATCGAGAAGTTCCTAGACCAACTCTGAGGAACTCCGAGGAGCGCCGCCTTCGCTTTTTGCAACTTGATTACCACTATGTTTTATGAATAATGGATTGTCATCAAGTTCACATCTCCTCTCTCGTGACTCACGGGTCATCCGAACCCGCCTGCCCAGCAGGTTATCTCATATTATATCCTCATTGTTCATGATAGATTTATTAGTGCATAATCGGGTGTTCCAGATTTTCTCGATGGAGTCAACGACGCGCACACTGGACTCGTCCCTCAAGGAGACGGCGCCCGCATGCAAGTTGTTTGCGGATAGAGGGGTGAGTACGGTGGGAGTGGAGAGAGCAGTATCGTCGGGGGCTCAGTTCGAACGGGATCATCCGGTAGAGCGTGTCCAGCAAGGAGGACAGCTGACAAAATAAAAATTGCAAACTCGAACCCAAGTATAACATATTGATGTAGCAAAAAAGGCCAGAAAATACTGATGGGCTACTAAAAAACTGATTGGAGGTGAAGGGAAAAAACTTTTTTTTTCGCTACGCGAAAATAATACAAATCAGGAAAGTTTAATCAATCAATCAACTAATCAGTACACAGAGAAGAAACGGGCGGGCGGACTATTTTTTTTTAGTTGTAACAAGATGCTAGACAGTGACTGTATCAGAGAGACGTGATCTAATGGTGCACACCAGAAGAAGGCTTCGTGAAGACGGACCGCGCTGGAAATATTAAAACACTCATTATTGCGTAAACATGATAACTACTGCATAATAAAACATTTTCTCTATGCATATACTATAACCTACAACTATTTTTTTATTAGAAAAACAAACTATTACTAGTACTATTGATCAAACAACAAATCTTCACGTTGATTACGAGTGTAAGTAGTGGTGAAATCAACAGCGGGAGAGCAATCTGGGAATGAGAATGGTGAGTTATCATATCATTATCTCTATTCTCTAATATGTAATGTATATGCAATGTTCAATGATCAAAATGACACGTACCTTGTAACGAACCTTGATTCTTCTTCCGCAGCCACTTCGGAAGGACCACTCTTCTCACATCTTCATGATTGAGTGTGAAGATAAATATATTCACAAGACCTATAATATTCAAAAGGTTGCGAAATGCATGACACTCTTCCAAATGAAATTCGGAGAAAGCTGCCCTTACAAATGCTCACCTTTGGACAATGTAATGAGATAGAGGATGGCTTGGTATTGGAGAAGTCCAAACACATTGAATGTCATAATGATGTCTGGTACGATCAGAAGAAGAGAGCTGATCGCAGTTTTGCCTGAAAAGAGTTATAAAATCAAAAAAAGGAAGCGAGAGAGAGAGAGAGAGAGAGAGAGAGAGAGATGAAGAGATGGAGGAAGAAAAAGAAGAAGAGAGTGAGAGTGAGAGTTAGATAGATAGATAGATAGATAGATAGATAGATAGATAGATAGATAGATAGATAGATAGATAGATAGATAGATAGATAGATAGATAGATAGATAGATAGATAGATAGATAGATAGATAGATAGATAGATAGATAGATAGATAGATAGATAGATAGATAGATAGATAGATAGATAGATAGATAGATAGATAGATAGATAGATAGATAGATAGATAGATAGATAGATAGATAGATAGATAGATAGATAGATAGATAGATAGATAGATAGATAGATAGATAGATAGATAGATAGATAGATAGATAGATAGATAGATAGATAGATAGATAGATAGATAGATAGATAGATAGATAGATAGATAGATAGATAGATAGATAGATAGATAGATAGATAGATAGATAGATAGATAGATAGATAGATAGATAGATAGATAGATAGATAGATAGATAGATAGATAGATAGATAGATAGATAGATAGATAGATAGATAGATAGATAGATAGATAGATAGATAGATAGATAGATAGATAGATAGATAGATAGATAGATAGATAGAGAGAGAGAGAGAGAGAGAGAGAGAGAGAGAGAGAGAGAGAGAGAGAGATAGATAGAGAGAGAGAGAGAGAGAGAGAGAGAGAGAGAGAGAGAGAGAGATAGATAGATAGATAGATAGATAGATAGATAGATAGATAGATAGATAGATAGATAGATAGATAGATAGATAGATAGATAGATAGATAGATAGATAGATAGATAGATAGATAGATAGATAGATAGATAGATAGATAGATAGATAGATAGATAGATAGATAGATAGATAGATAGATAGATAGATAGATAGATAGATAGATAGATAGATAGATAGATAGATAGATAGATAGATAGATAGATAGATAGATAGATAGATAGATAGATAGATAGATAGATAGATAGATAGATAGATAGATAGATAGATAGATAGATAGATAGATAGATAGATAGATAGATAGATAGATAGATAGATAGATAGATAGATAGATAGATAGATAGATAGATAGATAGATAGATAGATAGATAGATAGATAGATAGATAGATAGATAGAGAGAGAGAGATTTACACATGCATCCACTCACAAATTGCTTTCGTTGTCCGCACCATTTTCGATTCTGCCGATGTCATTAACTTTCGCTGTGTGTGCAACAACTAAATTGAGATTGTTCATATATCATGAATAATATCATACCTGATAGATGCGGATGAAAATAGGAATATACAATAGCTCTGATATTATCATAACAACCATTCGCAGATAGAGCATGTAGTTCCATACAATAGGCAGATATGCAGAAGCTGTGAAGCAAAGAGGAGACACTGGCACCTGAAAATATGGACAAGGAGTAGTGAGTAATAGGTAATTGATCATTTGCATTGTATTATAATGATAACTTATAGAACTTTTACTTACTGGTGGACTGAACATCACGTAAAGGACACAAATGACTAGGGTTATGAGAGTGTAAGCAGTGATTCCTGTAAACAACATGTTCAATGAACATCAGCCTTTATGTATTCGCACCTCCTATAATCTTATACGCATATCGGTGTGTGTTTGTTCGATATGTGAGAGGAGCGAAGGTGGCGTAGACTCTGAAAATTAGGACAAGTTTTTGTACAGACTTTTGGTCTGTACGCGTGATGTTCACAAATACATACCTGTCCAATGATATAGCGAATGTTGAGAGTGGAACGAGTTGATATGAGACGATGAAGACTCCCGCATAGAGAGTGGAGGAGAGACAAGAGTGGTTCGGGATGGCAATCGAAGCTGCAAGGGACTAATTGCCCTCATTCATTCTTTATGTTTCTAATGGAACAAATAATAAGCAGTATGCTGTTGAATAAGACAGTAAGGTAACATGAAAGTGTTAGCACTGGTAGTGTGAAAGGTGATATTATCATTTCATTTAGAAAACGAGGGTTGTGTTGCTGTTCCATGCACGTACCGACTTGGTTGTGCACCTTCCAGAGTCGATCGAAGCCCGCGGTGCAGAAGGACCAGCCATGCAGCATGTCAGCCACACACAGAAGACCGATGATCACTAACTCCTGACAACACAAGCACCTGAGAGAGAGAGAGAGAGAGAGAGAGAGAGAGAGAGGGAGGGAGGGAGGGAGAGAGAGAGAGAGAGAGGGAGAGAGAGGGAGAGAAAGAGGGAGAAAGAGATAGAGAGAAAGAGATAGAGAGAGGGAGAAGGAGAGGGAGAGAATTGGAGAAAGATGGGGAGAGAGGGAGAGAGAAGGACAGAGAGAAGGAGAGATGACTCACTTTCTGCACTCTCAGCACTCTATGCGTGTAGATGATATACACGAGTGGAAGGTTAGCCACCATAAGTGACATACCTAAATACATAATACGATTGTGCTATTTCACTTTTTGTTGTCAGACAAGCTTATTTCTTGTTTACAACGTGCGTAACTGCACACTACTTATGTACGCTACAGTTGTTAGACTCAGACCTGGATTGAATCATTCGTTTTCTTCGCGCATACTCCAAAAAAAATTTCCTGAAGCTTCTTCCAATAGACTCCAAAAATTGCACTATAGTGTTAATGTAATGATAGTGAGTAGTAGTAGTAAGGCGAGTGAATTTGACGGCGCAGCGTCACCTATGAATAACTCACCTTCCACTATGAATACGAGAAACGTAAACTCGCTATTCACAGCCATACTCATACGAGAGAAGAAAGGCGAGACGGATCTGAAACATTCGAAGGTCGGAGAAAACCAAAATACAAAACGGGAGAGAAGCGTGCGGAGTGTGGAGAGGCTGTATGTGCAGGGTTAGACATTCCATGACTTTATAGTTTTGTTTCTTGAACACTGTATGATGTGATGAGGCAGGGAGGAGGCAGAGAAAGAGAGAGAGAGAGAGAGAGAGAGAGAGAGAGAGAGAGAGAGAGAATTGATAAAGACAGAGAGAGAGAGAGGGGGGGAAGAGAGAGAGGGAAAGAAAGAAAGAGAGATATTGAGTGAGAGGGAGAAAGAGAGGGAGAATAAGGAGAGAGGGAAGAGAGAGAGAGAGCGCGCACGTCTCGCTTTTGAAATATTTATGCCAACGTCGTAATTCATGCGTACTGCGATAACAACAAAGGAAACAAGAGTTTATGGGATCTGACAGACTTATCGTTGTGTCTGAATTTTGAATACAGCGATTCGCCAGAAATTCTGTCCCTATGACGTAAGGATGAAAGAAGGCAGGCGGAAATTAAGGCGAGCTCTATAGGAAATCACAGTTGTTTGGCTTGCTGCTGTTTTTGTAACAACTAGGGAATCGTAAATATGTTATTTATCGGTTTGTATATTATTCATTAGGGACATTCACTTATGTTGAGAGAAAACGTGACTTTCTCTCCTTCTATCTTTCAGTCTATCGCACTCCATCTCTCTGTCCGTCTGTCTGTCTGTCTCTCTTTCTCTCTCTCTCTTTCTCTCTCTCTCCCTCTCCCCCCCTCTCTCTCTCTCTCTCTCTCTCTCTCTCTCTCTCTATTCTGCAAAGTGGCAGATCGGCCCACTGGGAGCGCAGAGCGCACCCAAAAGCGACATTGCGAAAAGAGGACGAGAGAAAAATAGCATCCAGCAAAGGCTGAACCCCCAACAGCCCAAACAATTCTTCTATATATGTAGCTTGGTCTTTTAACAATTACCTATTTGCATTTTCATACGGTATTCGTTTCTTATATTTCCTGTGGCAAAATAAGGGAGAGAGAAAGAGAGAGAGAGAGAGAGAGAGAGAGAGAGAGAGAGAGGGAGGCCATATAGTGTGAGTGTCTATTGCATAACGCATGATTGCCGCATTTTCGGAGCTAGTGGGGGAACAGCAAATCTCAATTCATGGCTTTTCGAATCCATATATGCAGTCTTTACTAGTTTTCTATACGCAAGGTAGTGACAACTTTCCGTATTTCCGATTTCGCGTTTTGCCGCATTTACACATCATCATTGATGTCTACTTCTAATAAACATCACTTTTAGCTCTTCTATAATATGAGTCGCCGAGAAATGTGACCTTCATTTTCATTCATCGCTGTTCTACTATTCGTCGCAGAAACGGAAATTACTATGGTGAGTAATTGCACACTTGCACATAGTTACACAATCACTATGTCATACTGAAAAGAGTGAAATGAACTCACATATCCGGAAGGAGTTAATATATAGAGTACAATGATTACCTAGAAATCTACGATTCACTAATAGTCGTCACTTACTCATACTACATACTTACTGGGAAGTATAGATAATTACATGATCGAAGTGAATCGAATTAATTTGAAAGAACGGCTCCTGATGCAGGATATAATGGTAATAATTGAAGTCGGGTTTTTTTAGAACGCCTATTGAATTCCCGTTCATATATCAAAACACAACGAACCGTCAAATCATAAATAGAGAGGGCGCGCGCAAGATTCTTGTGGCTTTTGCAGACTTTTGCATAACACAGGGACGCCGAATTGTGCGTATGCGCTAAATCGGCACAAGCGAGAGCGGTCATTCTCGAGTCACTGTCATCTCGCGCAGTGAGCGGGTACATAGATCTGCCACAAGAAACATGGGCAATGAGTGGAGGAGAAGAGCGAATATGCCTCTGTGTCTTGTGTAGTGTACGAACACGTACAAAAAAAGTTATGACGTCACACGTATAAAGAGAATTTACTCGCAGTGAATCGAACGCCTATAGCCTATTTGTACGCAGTAAATCTACTTGTCAAAATCGGTTTCATAGATCTTAATTTTATTGGGACGTTCATAAAAACCTTATTCCATCGACTATTGAAAAAAAAAGCGTTACGATAATCGGATTGAATGACGTTTAATGAAGGAGCAATAAATGTTTTCAAACGCGATCCTCGCTCAAAACACATAAAAGTGCATGTTCGAAGATACGTATATCAATGTAAATATGATAGTACTATCCCAAATCGCACGTATTTGTATACATTATTCGTAGTCAATAATACGTTATGCAACTATTTATAGAACGCATCCAGTCGCTTGACATCGTTCATTTCAACGCTACAGGTAAGCAAAGAAGATAGATAGAGAGAGAGAGAGAGAGAGAGAGAGAGAGAGAGGGAGGGAGGGAGGGAGGGAGGGAGAGGTGAGTCCCTTCTTGCAGGGTCTCTATCTCTTCTCGGCCCTCTTCGTTCTCTCCACGTCTGTCATCCTTCTCTGCTTCTGTGTGGTGTGCTGTAGTCACGCCATGGACTGTATATCCGAGTCGCCCTCGAAAGAAAGAGGGGACCGCGTATTCAGGGCCTGACCGGGCCGACTCGGCGCGCCGACTTGATTCATCATGAATGTGGAATAAATAATGTTTATCATAAATCTGTGCTCGAAGTTCACTCGTTACAAAATTCAGATATATAATCAAGAAAGACAAGAAATGCAAGTGTGTGGCATCTACTGACGAAGAATGACCACAAGTGACAAATACAGAAGTATTGAACAGTTACTTATTAACAAACTGCTCTGAATTAAATGTAATGGTATTTCATGGAGTCGAAGTATACATATATGTAGTGTGTTTGCAAAGCCATAAGTACTCTGTGCACGTTTTTCACGAAAGAAGTCAGAGTGACTGAAGAAATATCTGAGCTCGTGGAATGGTGATGTCATTTCTACAAAACTTTGCATGAGTGCCGGACGTCGAACACGCGAAACTCTTTTTAGCAAGTGACATTAGCAGAATTTGATTTTGGATCTACAAAATGTGGTATGTGGACTGTGAACGTGTGGTTAATTTCGGCTGTGCAACATTTGAGTATAGTTTAGTGTGAAT
Organism: Rhabditoides inermis; assembly: GCA_963966185.1. NCBI lineage: Eukaryota > Metazoa > Nematoda > Chromadorea > Rhabditida > Rhabditidae > Rhabditoides > Rhabditoides inermis. The sequence goes on along the minus strand of CAWZYM010000300.1, from coordinate 709,678 downwards.
ACGAGAATACGAAAACAGTTTCCCGGGATTTGTGCACATAAACAAAGTTTGTTGGTCCTCGAACATTTCGATCCCACAATCAAGTACGTACCACAATAAATTCTCGGATGTACAGCATTATCAGTACTGGCACAATCAGTTACATCCACCCTCTGCCTCTCTCCTTATCACCTGCCAGTTATCAATCAACCTTTCTAACAAGGAGAGCGCGACTGATAGTATCGAACCACAGCCGAGTGGTCTCTCTCTCTCTCCTTCTCCCTCTAGGATCAGCTCCGCTAAGCCTAAGCCAACCGATAGCACCCGAGCTCCGGCTTCCTATCCCACTACTGTATTCTCTTTTCTCCTTTTCTTCTATTGTATTTATTATTGAATATTGATTTGCACCTTTTACGCGCATGTTTTCTCAGACGCGATAATACTGCATTCGTCACTAGAACAACAAGGTCGGGAGAGGTTAGACGGATTACTTCTAGACTGATAACCTAGCAGCAAATATGTAGCCTCGCGTGCTTTCGCGCCTATTCCTTCTTTTCGCATCTGATCGCAATGGTCTTGCTCCTCTCATCTTGTATCTCATCTTTTGAAAATCCTGACGGCACATTTTTCTCACGCTCTGTACTGTACTCAGTTTTGTATCTTGAAAGTTAAACAAGAGAGCGTCACGTGTAATCGGACATATTTGGAACGGATCTGTGTGTCATTATCGAAAAACAGAAATCGTATAATCACGCATGTAAATTCAAAACTTATTTTGGAACATGTGGTCGTGGTGTGCGTGTGAGGTGTGAGTAATGCCTTTACATACGTCCGTCATGTTGTTACTTCACGCGAAACGTATCGTGACACGTATGTATGTGTAAGAAACGTATACTTGGGAGCGTATAGGTGTTGGGCCTGCCGCGAGATGACGTCATCTCATCGGATATGGCTGTGTATTCTTTTGGCTGCCATCTGTCTCACTGGACATGTGAGAGCAGAGGAAGGAGAGGAGGTGAGTAATACTTTTATATAAGTATTTTATTACATATGTACTTCTATAAATTAAGTATCTAAGTAGTTCTATAAGTACTTCTACATTATGTACTTCTATGTACTTCTATATTAACTTTTCGTTTTAATTGTAGAGGTTGGACTGGCCAACTAGTTTCTAGTCATATTTATGACAAATGCTGAATAACGCGTTATTAGTGGAAGCGTGCCGAACATTTTCTGTATTCTGTCTAAATGTAAGAGTAATGATTGTTGACAGAAAACATAAAAAAAATGGAACACGCAAAAAACGTCGTCACATAGCATTTGTAGTATGATTGTATCCTACATTACGCTTCTGAAAAGTCACATGGTTTCCATTCAAATTGTACGCGAATGGTGAAAAGTTGTAGTGAATAGAGAGAGTTTGTGGGAAAAGGGATGAAGAAATTGCACAGGAGATTCGGAAGATCAAGCGAGTTTGTCGTTGAATATGAATACATTCAATACACTAGCAGTGTTTTGTGTTTACTGACGACATACGATGTTGACAGTCTAAGAATGTTGGCAGTCTGTAAATCAATAATTACACAAACATCTGTCAGTTATGTTATTATACTGCAAATCAGATGACAGGAAGTGGTTAATAATAAACTATAAAACATTTTAGGAAGGAGAGGAGAAGATCTCCCGGTATCCCATTGCTGTCATTGAGTTTGATGAGGTGAGAAGAGAGAAAAGAGGGGTGAGAATGAGAAATAGGTAGAGATATGGGAGAGAGAGAGAGGAGAGAGAGAGAACACAACAGGGAGAGAAAGAAAGAGAGAGCACAACATGGGTAGAGAGAGAGGAAGAGTGAGAGACAGAGAGATAGAGAGAGAGACTGTCCCTCTCTAGGTCAAGCTCCCGTTTGTCATCTGCATATGGCTTGTCGTCGCCTGTATCGCAAAGATCAGTGAGTGTCGTTTTTACAAAGTGACGTCACATCAATCAATGAATCAATATTACAGTTTTCCACAAGATCCCTCATCTTTCGGAAATGTTCCCGGATTCGTCTCTTCTCATCATGATTGGACTGATCATCGGAATAGTGCTCAATCTGATTGGAGTGCAGAAGGTAAGAGGGAGAGGGAGAGACAGAGAGGGGGAGGGAGAGAGGAAGAGAGAGAGAGAGGAAGAGAGAGAGGAGAGGGAGAGAGAGATGAAGTGAATAGAAGGAGGAAGTAAGTGATACAATGAGGCAATGCATGGTTTTAGGAGTTGTGAGTTGTGAGAACACATGTGCAAATTCGCAGAAATGAATAGTTAATGATATAATTTTTTGTCTCTGTAAACTGCAATTACTTAGTTCCTTGTACTCGAATAGAGTTCCTTGTACTCTTGTCTCTCTTTGAACGTACTCTTATAGTGAGTTTCTCTCAAATGATTATGAGTTTCGAGAGACGAGTGGTTAGAGAAAGACCAGAGCCCGTTCAATAAGATTTTGAAATTGAAAACAACCGTGCGACCAGCGGGAATTGAAACAGCGAACATATTGTTTACTTATGCGAACAGGAACTGGTGGACAGTTTTATAAGTTACTGTAGTACTGTAGAACTATTGGACAACATAATGTTTCTGACGAAATGATGAAAAAAAATAATGTTTCAGAACGAGTTCTTTCTGGATTCGAACGTCTTCATGATCTACCTCCTACCACCTCTAGTTTTCGACGCAGGTGAATTCTTGATTGATTACTTCATTAAAAAAATAAGCACTCACCTTAATTGTGAGCTTCTTGTGTTCACTGAATAACGAATGAATGCAAATGTGCTGTCAACTTCCGGTTATATATCGAAGCTGTACGCGAAAAATGCCGCATGTCTCTGATTCAGCTCGAATATTGTAGTCGCTTGAAGGTTCCGCTTTTCATGACACTGTAAAGTCGTGACAGGTTACGTGTCTATCCAGATATCCAGAAAGCACACCCCTACATTCCTCCTTCCACTCTTCTCATTCGATGTTCGTGCAATCACACAGATATTGTCGTCAGAAAGTTTTCTATAGAAACAGAACACGAAAATCTTTACATTTTATAGAATTCTGAATGATCCAAGGTCACCAGATTCCGTGCCAAATGCGATGTGTACCAGAATACCAGAATACAAAACAAATGATTATAATACATTATTGTATATTACATCCAAACTATATACGAATTGTTGCAGGCTACTTCATGCCAGCAAGACAGTTCTTCGATAATCTTGGATCCATCCTCATGTTTTCAATGATCGGAACGACGTGGAACATCGTGTCCATTGGTCAGTCCTCTCTCCTCTCTCTCTCTCTCTCTCTCTCTCTCTCTCTCTATCTCTCTCTCTCTCCTCTCTCTCTCCATCTCTTCCACTCGCTTCAACCTTACATGCTTCACAATCTTCTTCTACCAACTATTTAGCAACTTCCCATTATTCCTGTTCCCATCTTGTCTTATTGGATTGTCGATCCTTCTCCACCCCTCTCTTGCAGCCCTGTCCCTGTGGGCCATCTCCCTCACCGGCCTCTTCTCCATTGACACCAATCTCATCCACCTCCTCCTCTTCGCCTCCGTCGCCGCCGACGTCGACCCTGTAGCCGTCATCGTCATCTTCGAGGAGCTGGAGGTACGTCGTTGTTTGTTTGTTTATTTGTTTACTTGGACGTACTTTGTAATCGTATCTTTTGCACGGAGGCGCCAGTGTTTCGGAATTCCGGAAGCGTCGAAATGGGCCGTATTCGCGCCGCTGTGTCATTCCTTGCATAGTGTGACTATCCGGATCTATGAGCGAGCACTATTGACTTCTTCTCTTATCTACAGCTGCGTAGGGGCTCCCTATCTCCAGACTCTCTCACGCATTCACCCATTCTACCATCAAATATTTTGATGATCAAACATTGGTGATGATCTATCAGTTGAGTCAGAGTCCACTCACAGACGACATTAATCGATAATCACGGAAATGATCGATTGCGGCAGCAGTGAGCAGTTTGTCACCACGTGGCGAGATGTGTGTAATTTACAAGCCGGCGCTTATCAGCGTTATCAGTCAACAGCTGCGTGTTTCGGAAGCCACGGATGGGGGGATCGAAAAATGCGCGTTGCAATCCCCTACAGAGAATGAGTGGTGCTGATCTGTAGTTGATCTAAAATCTCTTGTGACGTCCGAGAATTTCGAAAATGTGATAACAAGACTACGTTTCAACAATGATAGAAGTGACTCATGGCAATAAAACTGTAATTAGACTTGACAGGATGTGCACGATGAATGCCGCAACGCGCAAAATATACGTGACTCGGAGGGAACATATGACTTGAAGCAAAGACAATTCATTCAAATAAGCGAAAAAAGATACATACATCAATAAATCAATTAATCAGGTGAACGACGTGCTGTTCATTTCGGTCTTCGGAGAGTCGCTCCTCAACGACGGAGTCGCTGTCGTGGGTATTTCGCAATTTGAACTCCCGCTCGAATCTTCAGGGCGCCAATTCAAACACCCATTTAGGTGTTCTACCGTATGTTCGTGGATTTCACGATTATCGGCCCGGAGAATCTCATCCAGCAGGATTACATCAACGGTAAAAAAGAAGAAATGAATACATCGGAAATCAATAGAATCGATAATCAAAAAAATAACTTGATTTGCAGGAGTGATTTCGTACGCAGTAGTTGCATTCGGTGGAATCGCGTCCGGACTCCTTTTCGCTTTCATTGCCGTATTCATCACAAAGTGAGTACTTGCTGTTTCACATGTCTAACTGGTTACTATCTTATATACGTTTCATATTGTGTGTAAGAAGAAATGTATATAATAGTGGGTAATACAACTAAGTTTTCAAAAATGAAAATGGAATAATACTACGCGATTGCATATCCTCCTATTACCGTACTCCCCCACTTCCTACCGTATTCCTACCGTATCCCCTTTCAGGTATTCCCGTGATCTGGACATCCTCAACCCTGTCTTCGTACTCGTCATCCCTTATATGTCGTATCTATTCGCTGAAATCTTCGGACTCTCCTCCATCATGGCGTGAGTATTGATTTATTGATTGATTATCGATTATATAATCGATCCCTTTTTAGTATTGTATTCTGTGGTGCTGCTATGAAGCAATATCTGAAGCACAACATCAAGGAAAAGACTGTGACGTCGATTGGATACTTTGTCAAGGTATGTTTGTTCAAGATACATAATTTATATTTCAGTATAATTGATTACAACTGAAGACGTTGGTTCTCCCATTTCCATGTGAAGATGTCACTCCTAATCGAATCAATCCACACCGTAAACGCAAAAACCCTAATCCAGAAGTATAATAATAGGTTAATAATAGGTTTATTCAGAATCAGCTATCACATTATCACATAATCACAAACACACAGATTCTAACAAGTACCGGTCAGACCCGTGAATAGGGACAAAGTGACGGCTGTGAGTGACAGAGCCCATTGGCACCCATGCGGACGCATAGAATGAGATGTCATCTCAAACACAGACATGAAACTACTTCAACCGTCCAGAACGGGAAGGAATCGAACTACCGGGCTACCTAGTCGCCTGAGAGCAATCAATTTACATACGGGTGGAGTCATCTACAGTGAAACAAGAAAAGTTATTTGTGAAACAAGCCATTAGTCGCACTTTGAAGTCCGTCTTTTTGAATTGGCATACTGTAGTGGAAACTGAGAGATTCCATTTCACAACTCGATGCGTGATAAAATCCTGTATCTCAAAAAATCTCACAAATCAATCATTTTCGTACAAGCAAATCTCAAAAGGACCTGTTTCGATAACCACAATACCGTTCCCACCTTTGCAGGTTCTCTCGCTCTCCTCCGAGACTGTGATCTTCGTGTTCCTCGGTCTGTCGACTGTCTCCTCCGACCATCACTGGGACACACCATTCATCGTACTCACCGTCGTATTCTGCTTCATATACAGGACACTCGGTAGGTTGGAGGATTGTGTGTTGTTTATCGAGAGAGAGAGGGGGGTGGGGTGAGCGGGAGAGAGAGAGTTTTCCCATTTCAGGAGTGGTGGTGATGTGCTCGATCCTCAACAAGTATCGGTTGAACAAGTTCTCAAAGGTACATACGCCTAGCATCACAACTAGTTACTACTACTGAAATATTGTTTGAACAATGTGCACCTACTATTTCAAATTGTCATGAAACGTATTCGACATGATTTGTTCCAGGTCGATCAGTTCATCATGGCGTATGGAGGTCTGCGAGGAGCCATCGCATACGGTATGTAGATCTCTCTCCCTCTCAGTCTCCCTCTATCCCTCTCTCTCTCCCTCTCTTTCTCTCTCTCTTTCTCTCTTAATGTCTCCCCTTCTCCACCCCTTTCTCTCTCCTTCTTTTCTTCTTCACCTGCTTTCTCTCTCCCTCTCTCCCTCTCCCTCTCTCCCTCTCCCCCTCTCTCTCTCCCTCTATCCCTCCCTCTCTCTAGGTCTCGTGGTCGCCCTCCCGAATATCCCGGAGAAGAACATGTTCATCACATCCTGCATAGTTGTCATATTCTTCACTGTCTTCCTGCAGGTAGGCTTTTATCGACCACGTACGTTTCATGAGCGTCATGTAAACAAGAAAACTTTCGTGCATTCAATGACATTACGTTTATGAATTTAATGTTTCCAACTTGCAATGTATTACAACAGAAAACAAACAAAAAGTGTAAAACAAAACATAAAGTTAGATCAATCGACAAATCGATAAATCGATATTCTAGGGAATCACGCTGAAGCCGATCGCGCAGTTCCTGCAAGTCGAGAGGAAGAACGTACACGATCCGACCATGCAAGAGACCATCTATCAGGAGGTGGGCAGGAGGGGCGGGGCTAGAAGGGGCGGGGCTAGAGGGCAGTGAGGGAGGGGCATGGGATTTCATTTCAATAAGTTTCATTTTTCACGTGAGGGACCACTCTTTTTTATAGTGTGCGGTGTTTGACTAGAGGGTACATTGTGGAAGGTACAAGAGGGCGTAGCTCCAGTGGGCGTGGCTAACTCTCTCGATTGCAGCTGATCGACAATGTGATGTCTGGAATGGAGGACATTGCGGGTCAAAAGGGACACCACTGGCTCCGAGACTCGTACGTTTACCATTTTAAATTATCTTAACTTAATTTTAATTGATTAGATTTTTGTGGTATCGCGCAATCGATGAAACATTGTAAGACAAGGGATTTGTGACTACATATAACTGTTTTGAAACGTATGCAGTTTACTTGTCATTAGTTTGAATCTTCTCGTTGGATTGTGGTCTTTCAGTTGGCTGAAGCTGAACAACAACTACATCCGACCAATGCTCATCAACAACAACGCAGAGGTGGGCGAGGCGTTCACAGTTATAGACACTTCATCGACGTCGTACTTCAGTGGGAAAGGTTTAGAAGATGCGGTCAATTAGCATTACACGAGCTAGCATATCACTACACCATGTAGTATAAGTGAAACGTATGTTGTAATTCTTGATGGAGGGAAACGTGACAAGTGAGGGAAAGAACGAGGGGGCAGAGAGAAAAGAGGAGAGGAAGAGAGAGAGAGAAAGAGAGAAAGAGAGAGAGAGAGAGAGAGAGAGAGAGAGAGAGAGAGAGACCTCGTTCAGGTGGACAACACGAAGATCCTCCGCTACTTCAAGCGCATGCAGATGCAGGACGCCAGCGACCTCGTCAGGGTATGTGATGTTTATTTGTTTACTACTTTGTTTACTACTTTAATAACTATCATAGGCTTCATAACTATTTAGTTCTTTATAAACACATTTATAAACATAAACAATCACTATAAATGAGTTACGAAAGTGAGTGTACCTCGAGAGGACGTGGCTGTGGCTAGCGATGTTATAAGTACGTACGTTTCAGTTCTTCTATAAATTCACAGTTGCGTTCTCGCCACAACATCTTGATTTCATAGACATGTGGGCGTGGCTGATGTGGGCGTGGCTAATGCGGGCGTAATCTAAATCAACCCTCAGGGCAACGTGGATATCACGAAGAACAGTGTGTTCGTGTCGGCTCTGCTCGACCACACAAGGAGTAGAAGCAACACGGCTGGGTGAGTGCGGGAAGGGGAAAAAAGGAGACTCGCAATCGGAAAGAACGCCGACGCATACCGGGAAACGAGATCTCTTCCTACGCCAAAGGCTAATTCGCTGATTTTGATAGAAATCATATGAGTACATCCGTACATATTCATCGGTTTCAGTAATTGCAGTGTATCCATAAATTAACCGTACATGCTTCTCGTGAAACGTATTCTTTTTTTATTTACAAAATGTCGCACAATACACAATCACAATAGCCATGTTGAGACATTGACGTCAGAAGTGGTGGTACCTAATATTGGACGGTGTGTCTTATATTGGATTGGTGAAACATATTCTATGACATGTTTTTCGTTTCAGAATCGCGGAGGAGGACAAGGCTCGTCTTCGGGACCATCACGGGATCACAGTCTACGACGACTACGAAGAGGCGACGGTGAGTCGAAGAAGACAGCACACTCCCCTCTTTCTCTCTCACCCTTCCTCCCTTCCCTTTCCAGTCCGACGTCCAATCTGGCTCCTCGCTCTCCGCTCGCATTTCCAGCAAGGTCAAATACAGGGATAGCATGGTACGTTTCACATAGAAATCATATCACCAACAAGCCATTTTTGAACAATAGAGCGAACGACTAACTCTTTGATGTCTTCTAGTTTCCAACCATTCACTTCCAGGCCTAAACGTCTCGATTCGACGTCGCTCCAGCTTGTATAGTATCTATTTATGCGCCGCCCACTCTCTCACTCACATTCTGTGATATGTTCGATAGAATAAACTTGTTCTATTAAACGGGATTATTATTTACATTTACAAACAACAACTATTCTACTACACATGCATATACACATTCCAAAACACATGACACACAGTGGGCGTGGTTACGGTGGGCGTGTCTTGTCTACTCGGCCATCCTCTGTCGTACCTCTTGAACTGTCTTTGCGGGGAGTCCGCATGTCTTCCCCTCGCATATGTATACAGCAGGGGAGGGTGCGGAGAGGAGAGAGGCATAGTGGGGCACACGGGAACACAACAACGAGTCTGCAAGAGGAGGAGTACGTTTCAATGTTACAGTTTCCATGTGTTTGAGGCATAGCCAGTAATCAAGTGTTTGACTCGTTACAGTGTGGTCACGTTGGAACAAAAGAAGTCAGTAATGTCTCCAATTAAAAAAAGGAAAAGAAATTGCCAAAAAAAACTTATTCAATCACACCTTTTTTGTCCGTATCCAGCCAGACCGCAGTCTTGTTCCACACCCAGTGGGAACGGACCTCCGAGAGAAGAGAGTGTAGGAGGGGAGAGGAGGACGGACCCACCACTACCACCTAGAGAAAGAGGAGGGATGGAAGAGGGAAGAGAGGAAGAGGGGAGAGAGAGAGAGGAAGAGAGAGAGAGAGAGAGAGAGAGAGAGAGAGAGAGACCGACCTGCTTGCTTCCGTCCTCCAGTCGCTTGTATGCCGGAATCATCTTGGTGAGAATGTACGGGAACCTGAAAAGACAACTCCTCTCAATTTTGGAAAAAAACACATATACACATAAAGGTTGTATCATATCAAGTAAGTGAAAATAAAATGAATAAAACAATATCCCTCTCCTTCTCTCACGCCATCCTCTCTTCACTCTCCATTCTCTCTCTCTTTCTTTCTCCCCTCCCCCTCACTTGAGCAGTCTCTGTCCAGCCGCCTCGAGAATCCTCTCCGCTCGCTCCCTCCTCTCACCGCAGTCCAACACATCCGCCAGACGAACCTGAGTGAGCAATCGATAATCAATCGAAAGCGAGAGAAAGAAAGAGAAAGAGAAAGAGAGAAAGAAAGATAAGGAGAGAGGGAGAGGAGAGAGAGAGAATGAGAGAAAATCAATCGATAAACCAATACCCCGTACCAGGTTGCTGAGTGCACACGACGTGGCTGCCGGCTCCGCCCCGTCCTGATCTAGAAACACAACAACATTGGCCGTAATACGTTTCACAAAACAATTTTTAGTCTCATGAATTAAACACATAACAATGACACATACTGATGAGAACTGTTATCTTATTTGATTTGATACCATCAATCAATCAATCAATCAATCAATCAATCAATCAATCAATCAATCGTTTATCCGGAATCGTTATATCTGAATATGACAACACAATCATAATGATATGAAACATACAGTAGTGCCTAGGATGCTAGATACATAATAGGCTAACGCCGGGGAAAGACAGGTAGGCTGACGAAGTTAGTGGTGGGAAGACGATACTTGATCGATAATCATTCCTGGACCATTAGAGTACCATTCTTGACGTGAAGAGCTCTGGGGTTTCCTTTGCTTCCATGCCATGATTTGATATTTTCTTACAATTAGTTGAAGTGTCACCACTTGTTATTACAACTATAATAAGCTTACAACAATAACTTAACCTTATATGAACACTTTATAAAATTCTGTCGTGAACTGACCCTGTATGCTCCTCACTCGCACGCTTCCCTCCCTCTCGGATGTATAGTAGCCAGACTGGCCCTCGTCGTCCCACAACAGGACGTCCATACGGGTCTGCAGACGGTCCGCTAGTCTGAAAGCAACAATCTCTCTCCCTCTCCCTCTCTTTCTCTCTCCCTCTCTCTCGAATCCAATTAATTTTCAGGTCTTATGTGTGATGTCGTGTTGTACACTCAAACCTGTAACCACTCACTCGATCCACTGCTCATCCATCGTGTATTCGTGCAGATCGAGCAGACCCTGCAAATGGATAGTAATCAATAAAATCGATGATCAATCAATACCTGGATAAGGAAAGCGTAGTCGTCGGCGAAGGCGCGAATCGGCTCGCAACTGAAACACGTACACGATCAGACTCGGATCTGTCAGTCTCATTTCCGATCTCCCCCCCCCCCCCTTCCTCCCGCACTCACACATGCTGCACCGTTCCGTCCTCCCCCCGATAGGCTGCCCTCAGAAGATCTCCCTCTTCTGTCATCAGATGAGAGCGCACAAAGGATACGCACTCGAGAGCGCGAGTCAGCAGCGAGTCGTCTGAAAATGATTAACAGCTATAATATTATTCTGAGAGATAGTTCGCCAGATTACGGTAGAAAATCGATCTACCCTCTAGTCGCATTCGATCTACCTTCTAGTCGTGAGGAGACTCACGCGCACGCTTTCAAACGATAATATCGATCAAAGAAGCCGGCATGCGAATCAAAGAGGCCGCGCGACACTCGACCATCTGCCCGCGCTGTCTGACCTCTCTCGCTCGAAACTGAGTTTCGCCAACTGACCCGGCTGGCAATAACAGAAACTATCCTCCAGGCGACGACTATATGTATCTTTAAAAAAAACAATTCCCCAATTCCATTAATAGAACGTCGTTTCCGACAATTGAATATGTATTACAGTGATGAGCGTGATATACAAAAAACATTAAAAGGGGTAATTTGTTTTCCGACTAACGCGATCAGTGAAACCTAGTAAAATCACTATCACATACCAGTCAAGTGCAGACGGAACCTCTCGTGTACCACATAGCTTCTACCCACTTCTTGAAACTAGAACCTCTCTTCTCTCTCTCTCTCTCCCCCCCTCTCTCTCTCTCCTCTCTCTCTTTCTCTCTCTCTCTCTCCTCCCCCCACCTCCGAGTGCAGCGGCCCCCTTGGCGAGTCCGCTGATCATCAGTCCCTGCCAGGCTGTTACCATCTTCGAGTCCAGATGGGGACGAGGCCGGAGGGAACGGCGGGCAGACAGAAGGACCTGCAGGTCTGTCCCGTCTATCACCGCGAATACTCTTTCAGTCTTATCATTAACGTGTGTCCTCAGAAGAATATCCAAATGGGGTTTTAATTATTGCATTTCAGTGTGTGTAATGTTATTGTGTTCGAGTTGAATACTTTTTTTTCAAACGATTCATAACTCTTCGAAAATTGCAAGAGTATTATTTTGTTCATTATGCAAGATTGTTGAAACGGATCAGTGATGTTTTCATTCAGTTAGTAAGAATTGAACTAATTGTAACTCAAATTGCAATAATAAACACATATACTACTATTCCTCCAACATGAAAAGAAGAAGTACCACTTCTCTCTCTCCCTCCCTCCCTCCTTCCCCCTCCTCACCTTTGCCTCCTCCACTCCCCTCTCCAGTTCCTCTTCCGTCACCCCCATCCTCTCAGCCACTTCCCGCCCGGGAGACCGCATCCGAAGTACGTTCTGGTCGCACAGCTCTCCGTGAGGGTCCTCAAACGAAAGAGCATACTCGATTACCTCCATCTCTGCTCTATTCATCTATGTCGCATACACGCATACCATAACATAACGGTACTTTGAAGAAGCGTAAAATTGAGGATTGCGTACAAAAAGTAATTCGGAGATTTCGACCTTACGTATAAACAGTAATGTGAAACTTGTAGCGCATTTTCGCGTATAGAAAGTAATGTCGTTGGTCGGCGGCCGGGTCCGCTTGACACGATTGCCGACCGGCGTACGAAAACTAATGTACAATGACTCCAAGTTTTCTTGTCTCTCGTTTTCCACTATGCGTAACAAAAGTAATACACTTTTAGCTGCCACAAATTTCGCCAATGCGTATGAAAAGTTGAAGCATTCTTCAGGTACAGTTATAGTGGGCCCGCAAATGAGTTCCACTCTTTTCACAAGAGACATTAGGGTGGTTAGACAACGATCAGAACCCTTTACATGGTGTTTTAATTTTGACAAAAATGTGCGGTGGTAGCCAGGGTCGAACCAACGAACCGTTGTTTGCTGAACGAGGGCATTACCACTACGCCACATGGTCATGTGAGACGATACGTGAAATAGAGACATGAACGCCAAAAAAAATTCTGCAGTCAGCAGTCTCCTTGGTCTCCTTGGCATACGGTGCCAATTAGAGCACGATTATTTTTTGTTCGGAAAATGCTGAGCTAGTTGCGCGCGTAATATATGGTGGCTAGCACCGTGGATGTGCGCCCAGCTATCAAGCGGAAGGTCCCGTGTTCAATCCTCTCGGCGGCCAATGATGTACCGCTAGTCACGGTGGAGTGACGACCACCCTCACAACTTTCGTGAGCCTCTAGTCAGAAGTCTGTGACGTCATCTGATCCGAATTCATTGCATTCATCGATGGACCCCTTGTAAGCAGCTAGCGACTTGTACTCGAGAGCCTTAGGTCAGTCCCCTTATTGGCTAGGTCGACGGTTGTATAACTTGAATCTGCTGATAAACAAACTTTTTTATGTATGAAGCATACACCTCTGACGCTCCTAATATCCCCTCTTCCCGTTCTAGGTATACTGCATACAGCGTACGTCACTAATGTCTAGTTCGTCTCTCTCTCTCTCTCTCTCTCTCTCTCTGCCTCTCTCTCTCTCACTCACAATGGTGGGTGGCACGTTTCCCTCCTCGCGGACGTCGAAGTAGTCAGAGATGACCTGAAATGGGACAGGATCTCTCCCCCCCTCTCCCTCTCTCCCTCCCTCTCTCTCTCTCCCTCCCTCCCTCTCTCTCCCTCTCTCTCTCTCTCTCTTCCTACCTCCATCATGTCCCTCTCTCCTATCTTCTTCCCAGCCAGCACCTCCTGCATCTCCTCGTGTGTCCACACACAGAACGCGCCTAATATTTATCATTTTGATATATTATTAATGTAATATCAATATCAAGTTATGATAACTTCATATTTCCCCAACTAAGACGTATTACATCAGCACAGCATGCATGCAATTTATACTGCTTGAAACACATGGGAAACGCCTAAACACAGAGCACGGAACCCGAATCTCACAAATAACCATCCACCCAACATTCTGCTTCCTCCAGTATAATCATTAGCCATAAAGTTCCCGCCAATTCTCCAGTTTAAATCGCCCCGCACCATTCGTGTGCAATGGCGATTTTGCACCGGTCGCGCGCAAGCAACACAATTTGGAATACACGAAAACAATCCTTGATCGATGCTCTAGTCATCGAACATGATACAGATCTCGTAATATGTTTGATACAACGTATACAACGTGCTTGCGCACAAATCGTTCTGCTGGAAAATTGGAAAGGACTTTAATAAACCCCCTCACTTACCCTCCCTCTTCTCCGCTGCTCCCTCCGTCGGATGCGAGTCCGCGTCCTCGGCAGAGTAGAAGCCGCCTGCCTGAAAAAAGATGACGTCAAGATGACGTCATCTGTTGCCGACGACGTCGCCCTTACCGGATGGCTGAGATTGTCTTTGACATAATCCCAGATGTCTTGAACGGCGGCGCGCGAAGAGGCAGCGTCACTGAAACAATTGTGGAAAAAACCACCCAGCAGAAGAAGCGATAGTTCATTCCTGACGCTTATTGTACTGCACACGTAACGTATGCGACAAAGCAACTTTCATTACACCATTATGAAAGCCGAACAACATAGTGGATCATCTCCAGTATAATCATTAGCCATAAAGTTCCCGCCAATTCTCCAGTTTAAATCGTATAAAAGTATAAAACCACCACCAGGTACGATATGTCGGGGGAAGATGTTCTAGCCCTGCTGCGCTCGCACGACCGGATCTTGTCTGCCCTGTCGGAGACCTGCTCGCAGAACGCTGCCGCACTCGCCGCTCTCACCGGAGTCATCAACTCTCTCGTACCCCTCATGCGATCTGCCCCTCCCCACACCACACACTCTCTCACATACGCTGACGTCTGCCGCGCCGTACACAAGGACCGCGAGGTCTATCTGGATAAGGCCACCCGTCTGGTGATTGTGGGGAGGAAGGAGTGCGAGAATATGGACGATACTCTCGAAGCGGACAAGGACTTCCTCCGCCAGCTGGTTGAGGGATGTGGAGACTCCACCATCTTCGAGGAGTACAGGGAGGGACGGATCACCTTCCACCGGCACCTCAACTTCCGCCGAACGCCGACCACCAACCGGGTCATGAAGGTGCAGATGGCATCCTCTCTCCTGCGAGATGCCTTCCTGTCTGCCATCTGGAGAAGCAGGCACGACGGACTGGATGGACTTCAGTTTGCCTATGCGCGCCGCGACTTCACTACCGAGGAGCTCAAGCTGGAGCGAGAGCTGAAGGAGGAGTGCAAAAAGCTCAACGAGGCGGCTGGCATGGTGGTTTGGGTGATCCGTGACTGCCAGAAGTACAAGCTGCCCAAGCCTCGCCCATTCAAGAACCACAGTCTCACTCGCAGTGTGACTGTGCACTCTGATCCCGCGCCCCAGCCGCCTGCGCTCTCTTCGTCTGCGCACTCTCTCGCGCCTCCCGATGACTCGTCTCTCTCTCCTCGCCCGCCGCAGCCTGCTGCCACCCGCGGCTCTTCCCGCGGGCGTGCTCGCTCCCGTGGAGTGTCGAGGGGTTCTAGGAGGGGTGTTTCCTCGGCGTCCACTTCCACTGTGCGCCGCGCGTCTAAGAAGCGTAACCAGACCTCTGCTGTGCTCTCGCCTGTTTCAGAGGTGCAGCAGAAGAAGATGCGTGACGAGGACATGACCGATGCCGCCCCGGAGACAACCACCGTTGATGCTGTGCCCTAGGACAGCTGCCCCTTCCCCGTAGACTGCTCCGTACAGGTGGGTTTTACAGTTTCTCATGTTTCGCAGACCTTTTCTCTTCCCTCTCTGAGTGATGTTCCATTGTCTATATTTTTGTTGCTAAATGCGCGCTCCGCTAGGAATAAGCTGTATGATCTTGATAATTTACTGAACCGCGTCAAACCCTTGATTTGTGGGATTACTGAGTCTTGGTGCAATAGTTGTGATAACATGAATAGTCTGTGTATGAATGGCCGCTACACAATGTATCGATCTGATCGCGCCTCACATGCCGGCGGCGTTCTTTTGCTTTGTGACTCTTCTCTCTCTGTAAAACTTATAGCAACCAAATCCATATATGGTCTTTGTGAATTTGTATGTGTGGATATTCTCGCGTCTAAACATTTCCGTATTCAAAAACCTTTGCGATTAATCACTGTTTACCGTACTCCCGGGAAAACTTCGCAAATCAAATCTACCGGCGCTATTCTCATATCCGAACTTGAAAACCTTTTGCTACCTGATAGTCATTTCCATATCATCCAGGGAGATTTCAATGCGCCCTCGGTGGACTGGAATTCATTCCAGGCCGCCGAGGCATTTGATCGCTCTTTGGCAGCCTTTGCCTCACTCCACTCACTATGTCAGCTGGTACGCCATGCTACTATGGTGAGGCGAGTCGGGCAAAGGGCTCATACTCTCGATATCGTACTCACCGATTCCATATCGCTTTTTCAAAATGTCAGTGTGCTGCCGCGTTTCTCTCTCTGTGATCATTTACCAGTTGAGTTTCGGTTGCGACTCGGAGTGGGTGAAGCAGTGAGAGAGACGCCCCGCCTGGCATATCGGAGAGCGAAATGGGATGAGATAAACAAGGCAATTGCGTGCACTGACTGGACATATGATTTCATTGGTTTGACATTAGAACAGGCTACACTTCTTTTTACCGAGCGAATGAAACTTCTTATTACTAACTTCATCCCTCTCCTTCCCCCGCGTAGAGCAACTAACCCGCCAAAACATGTCGAGAAATTAAGAAAACAAGCATTGCGATATTCGATCCTACATCCCGAGTCTAGAAAATCTGATAAAGCTCAGCGCAAATTACGCAAAGCGTTATTTTCATGGCATTGTAAGAGGGAAGCGCGGCTGATCGCGGGAGGGAACAAGCGGGCGCTCTTTCGAGATGTGCGCGCTAGGCTCTTCCCTGCGGATGGCATCGCGTCTCTCTCTCGAAATGGTGTTTTGGTGCATGAGTCACGGGAGAAGGCGGAGCTTTTCGGTGAGCATTTTGATGCGATATTCTCGCCTCAGGGTGCCCCTCCGACAGGTGCCGTGCTCCCGCAACACACACATCAACTCACGTCCATTCAAATATCATATGCAGAAATACATAAAACCATTCAACGATTAGCATCAAAAACTAATACCAGTCCCGATGGCATCACTCACACTTTTCTGAAGAACACGGTAGATACTATTAGTGTCCCACTTTCGATTCTTTTTTCAATGTCCACATCGGTCTGCGCAGTCCCCCGAATCTGGAGACTGGCGTATATCAAGCCATTGTTCAAAAAGGGATCTCGTGATAACATCTCCAATTACCGCCCTATTAGTCTTACCAGCAGTGTTGCCAAAGTCCTTGAACGCATTTTTGTTAAACAATTGACTTCATTCCTCGAATCAAATAACCTTATCTCATCTAAGCAGTTTGGTTTTCGCAAGAATCGTTCGACAGGCGCTCAACTCATTCAGTGCTATAGTCATTGGTTGAAACATGTTTCTAACGGTTTTGTGATTGATTGCATATACATCGATTTTAAGAAAGCTTTCGACACTATAAACCATTCTCTTTTATTTAATAAGTTGCATTCGCTCGGTGTAAGAGGAAATGTATTGGGGTGGATTCGTAGCTTCCTTTCCGACCGTTGCCAACAGGTGATGGTTGGAGAGGAACTTTCCGCACCAAGACTCGTCAATTGCGGCGTGCCGCAAGGGTCGTGCCTGGGCCCAATATTGTTCAATGTGTATATCAATGACATCATAGCGCATTTGCCTGATTATGTTTCGTGTGAGTTATATGCAGATGATTTGAAAGTTTCTTTCGCATTTGATAAAGACGATCTTTCTGCCAAATCCAAGTTTCAATGTGCCATTGACACAATTACTGATTGGTCTCATCAATGGGGATTACAAATTTCCACTGAAAAGACACAAATTTTGCACATTGGTCGCCGAAATCCCCGATTTGAGTATACAGCAGGCGGCACCACTCTCGCACCTGCTAACTCAGTCCGGGATTTGGGCATAACAATGAGCACTTCTCTGGTATTTGACTCTCACTATGACCTCATCATTCAAAATACGCTCAACTCAATCAATGATTTTCTGAGGGTTTATCAAACGAGAAATTTACATGTCTTGGTTGTTGCCTACACCACTTATTTCCGATGTAAATTGGAGTACTGCACTGAGCTGTGGAACCCTCAGGATGTGGGATCGGTGAATGCGATAGAATCTGTGCAGCGATACTATACGCGCCGAATATGTCGCCGCGCTGGTTTGTTCTCACTCACCTATCCCCAACGATTACAACTTCTCGGCTTACAAACATTAGAGCAACGGCGCATTCTGAATGATGTGGCATACATGCATAAAGTGACCACAAACTCTACATACCTTGACTATCATGGTCTTTTCAACTTTGTACCAACTCGTTCTCGCACTTCTCATGGGTGGCGCGTGGTTCCGTGTTTTGATACAGCCCTTAAGAGCAGTGCATTTTTCAACAGGATTTATAGGCTTTGGAACTCACTCCCCCCTTCCATAGTAATGTCTGCAAAACATGAAACTGTGAAATCCTTCCTAGAAAGTAATCCCCATTTGTTGCCAGTTTCGAAGATTCGTAGACTGTAGTCAACTTTCGATGCTTTCTGTATCATTTTACACTTTTTTTTTCTCTCTCATACCGTATGCCATTGCTCATTTTGCTGTATTGAACTGTTTCTCCAAATGTACACGGTAATAAACTTATTATTATTATTATTAATCTAACACAACCTTTCCTTGTATTCTCACCGTGAAGCATAGAAGGCACAGCACTACTGACACGCGCATTTCTTTCTCTATCCCCCACCTCTCTCTCTCTCTCTCTCTCTCTCTCTCTCTCACTCACTCCCCCCACCTCTTCCTCGCATGGTCTGCATATGTGGCCATGAGTTGTGCCTGGTCGTACAGCATCTTCTCGAAGTGCGGCACGTGCCACTCAGAGTCGACTGAGTAACGGTGGAAGCCCTGCCACATTCATTTCATCAACACATTCAGGTCTCGGTACAGAAAAAAAGATACAATAGTTGCCTAACGGAGTGGTTGCCTAATAAGCGTAAAATGTTTCCAATGACTGTTGATGTTGGCCTTTTATGATTGACAAAAACCCGAACAATTCAAACGTATTCACACTGTGAAACATATTGCAAATAGATTAAAGACACCCACCTTTCCCACGTGATCTCTCAACCCGCCGCGCCACATGCCATCCAGGGTGTGAGACAGCATTGTTTCTGTGATCAGCATTGATCAGTAATCAGTGATCAGCTGATCCCCTATCACCCCACCCACCAGCCATCTCGCTCTCCCTGCTGTCCTTCTCCTGCCACGCGGAGAAAGCGAGCAGGAAGTCCAGGTCGACTGAAACACGCACATTCTTTTTAATGGTTTAATTGTTGTTATTTTTGCTAAAAGATCAAAGCATTAGCGATGTCTCACACAGTCGCCAATCCAACCTAGTGCTGGTGCGTACATTTCGCGTATGCGGTGTTCATTACTGACAACTCCACCATACTCCCACCCCTGTACATCCGAAGACGTATATATGTTAACTATTCCACAAACTCTAACTCTCCATCTTTCCGACGTGGCGTGATCCCTGTGAGAGGTGAGACACGTGTACTCTTGTCTACTCAAGTCTCCTACTCTGTTATAAATGAACGCACCAGCTTTAGGAAACTTTGGTTTGCTGCCGAATCCGCCATGGGTGGCGTCGTAGGTGGAAGACTTGTGCTCGAAAGCCCCGCGGGCAACCACATCCACCGGAGGGGCCTCCGATCTGGACAGGGAGGTCTCTCTCTCTCTCTTTCTTTTTATACCCCTCTCCCTCCCTTCTCTCTCTTTCCCCTCTCTGTCCATCTCTCTCAAACGCTCTCCCTCTCCCACCCTTTCTCTTTCTCTTTTTCATTCCTCTCTCTCTCCCTCTCACCTCGCACTCCTTCCACTCTTCTCTATAGCGTCCAACAGCATCTTCCCCTGTGCCTGCAGCTCTTCAGGAGAGGAACGCCACTAAAAACCAATGGCTGCCAGAAACCATTCCCAGAAAACGTACGCATCACAACGCACTCAAGCAATGAATTTCCTCTACCATCCTCAAATAGAGGGACCACTACAACACTTGAACATTCAATACCATCGCCTCTCCTGCCCACCTTGTCTGCAATCATTGCGAGCAGCCGTGCGAACTGCTCGCGAGGGAAGTAGGTGCCGCCCATGAACGGCTCCCGCTGCGGGGTCAGCCACACAGACATCGGCCAGCCGCCGTGGCCAGAGATCGCCTGTACGGGGGTGGGGGTAATCAATAAATCAATAAGAAGTATATGTACATGAATGATTTGAGTAGAACTGATTCTAGCACCACCCATAGTCTCGACTGTTTGTCAACTATAGGTTTCAATCACTTGCTACCTTCATTAGGATGCATGTCACGTAATACACCTTCGAGCGATTTCCTAAATTATATTCTGCAGATTTTTTAGTATTTGAAGTTGGAATAACAATACGAGATATATACATATATGAGATACGATGAATACAGCCACTGACCACGACAAATGACATGTACAGCTGGTCGACATCCGGTCGCTCCTCCCGGTCCACTTTGATGGACACAAAGTTCTGAAAACAATCCTTTCACAGTTACAGTGGTCCCACAAACACAGTACTATACTTATGTTTGACTGACATTTGTCAGCTATGAGTCACACATTTTCTCTGCAAGTACGGGGCTCGCCACTTGATACACCAACTCATTAAATTACGACGCGAATACATGCCGCACCCTTATTATTCATCAACCAACTCTCTTCTCCAATCTCAACGCGCCTCGCTATATACAAGGACTTTCATCCTTCCACATACGCTACTTTCGGATATGCAGATCCGCGACATCCGCGATTCCATCCGAGATCGCCCACGCTCTCACTCACAGTACGGTAACACTTCCGGTTGCCCTAGTGCAGTACCCTTTACGACACCCCAATAACACTACCCTTCAGCTCGCACGCACTTTGCTCCCTCACACGTGCCCCTCCCGCCTTTCCAAATCTGCCTAATCGCCACGCAAATCGACCACTCATTAGCGCACTCATTTCCATGCCACCTCCTTGGTACATAAGCCGCGCGGCCGTCCCTTGTGGCACACTCGGTCCTCCCTCCTCCTCCCTCCAGCCATGCTGTCCCCCACCGTCCTCGCCCTTCTATCCATCGCCGCCGCTGCCATCCTAGCCGCCGGAGCCGCCTACTACTTCAAGGTAGCCGGTCGATTATCGATCGGTCCACCCTCCTTACGTTGCAGAAGCGTCAGCAGAAGTGCAAGTCGGTGGCGAAGACTCCTCTGAAGACTGCGTCGGCCGCCCCGTCTACGAGCGTGGCTACGGCCGTTGGCTGGTTCTCGTCTCTGTCCGCTCCCCGCACACCGAAGACCGAGTCGCAGTCTGTCAAGCAGCGCAAGCAGATCGCAGCCATGCGCGTCTCCACCCCCGCAGTCAAGAGCAGCACCAGCACGTGGAGCATCCGCACCGCCGTCGAGTCAGTAGCGATTGATTATCGATTGATTATCGATTGTCTCTTTGCAGCAAAGACGCCAAGTCTCACAAGTCGCAGAAGTCTCTGAAAGCTGTGCCCCGCGACTCGTACCTCTCCTCGATGCGCGCCCGCCTCACCGGCAGCACCGCCTCGGTCGTCAAGCACTAGAGGACCAGCTCCACTCCGAGGGACCATCTCCCCCAACTGTTAGGGACCACTTAGGATGACTGGGCGCTGGTCGTCACACCGAGTCTCGTAGAAACTAGCATAACACTCGCACATGTTTAATACTACTGGCTTGCAATAAATGTCGTTGCATGTTTACTCCATGTGTTCGTGTTTTCGTGGTGGGACCCGTACCTCGTTCAGAATGGCGGCGATCTGCTGGCTCTCGAATGACTCCCTCTCCATTACGTGGCACCAGTGGCACGTCGAGTAGCCAACTGGAACAAAGGATACTGTACTGTCAATAATGGTTACAGTGCTTGTACTACCGTACTATGCTACCGTACCTGACAGGAAGATGGGCCTGTTGAGTAGCATCGCCTTATCGAATGCCTCCTGTCCCCACGGATACCTGCACTCGATAATCAATCGATAATCATTCAATAACCCACCACTCGATTGGGTTGTGCTTGTGTTGCAGGAGATAAGGCGACTTCTCCTGTGCCAGCCGATTCGTGTATTCAGACGATGACGTCATTCTGAACACGTAAACAAGTAACACGTGGAAACAATAACCAACCTTCTTTGCACTTTCTTCACCGCATTCGCTGCAGATCGCAGCATCAAATCTCCCTTTCTCTCCGATCAATCGATCGATCACTACAATCACATCGGTCCATCTATCCATCACAATCCCCCTTTACAACTACCTTCTACCAAAAGTACTTGGCAGAACAGAAACTGCTCCAATCACACGGAAAAACAACATTACATTGCAAATATTTATCATTATCAAAAAGAATAGCACAAAAACCGTGGGTGTAAAAATGACCTCTATACAATTACACAAACCAGAATCCGTCAGTAACACAGTACAACTATACAGTAGAGAGAAGGGAGAGTGAGGCGTGGACAATGGATTAGTGAAGAGGGAATACAGTAATGAGTACCGTGGCTACAGTAATCCTACTACTCCCTCCTGAGCTGGTCGAGTCGTGCCTGTAGGTCGTCGTCGAGGTCGGCGGGTGCGCCGGCTCCGCCCGCCCCTCCCCCTCCTCCCCCACTGCCACCCGCAGCCACGGCCTGCCGGGGACGGTCTGGAATCACAACACTCACTCTCTCATCCCTTCTTCAAAGCATAACAGCCATTCCCTACTTGACGAGCATGTTCTCACAACTAGTCAACTGACTACCTCAGCTCTCCCCGCCTCCCCCTACTTGACGGACATCCGACTCCCCCCCCTACCTGCTCCGGCCTGTGCCCCGATGGCTCCTCCGGCAGTCGGCAGCCCGGCCATCTCCTCGCCCATCTGGATGCCCAGCTCGTCCAGAACCTGAAAACACCACAGCTACATCGACATTCTCTCTCTCTTTCTCTATTTTGTTAAAAGAGTGAAAGTGTGAACACAAATTTGTCGACAAAATAAACATCTCACATTGTCGCCACGACTCACCATTTGACCATTACTATAACGTGAAACATATCCCTCCCATCGCACACTGTCATATCCTTATCGTTCCTCCCTCCCTCTCTCTCTCTCTCTCTCTCTTTCTCTCTCTCTCTCTCTCTCTCTCTCTCCCCCCCCCCCCTACCTGGTTGACAATCTGCTGGCTCTCCTCCTCGTCCCCCGCGTCTCCGAGGGCGTCGTCGATCGCGTCTCCCATGATCTCCTCCTTCATGTCCATCATCTCTGACTGCTTCTCGAACTCCTGCCATAGACAATCTTTTAAAACTGTTACTATTAAGTATTGTATATGTGAATCATTTAGGAGAAGATCGGAATGGAAAAAGAAATTGCAAAGAAATAATCGCTTCACATAATATGATGATAGTGAAACGTAAAGCAACCGCGATAAACTAACCATCATGATTTTCTGTATCTGGGGCAGGTTCATCTGCTTGTTCATCGACTGCATCGCGCGCGTCACACCCTTCATCGCCTGAAACACCAATCGATAAATCAATAATGAATCTATCATACTCAACAACAATACAATACAATACAACGAATAACAACTCACGCTAGCCATCGCCTCCTGACTCTTGAGCGTCTGCACCTTCAGGGAGACGGCCTGCAAAGGGTTACTGTATGTACG
Organism: Rhabditoides inermis; assembly: GCA_963966185.1. Taxonomy (NCBI): domain Eukaryota; kingdom Metazoa; phylum Nematoda; class Chromadorea; order Rhabditida; family Rhabditidae; genus Rhabditoides; species Rhabditoides inermis. The sequence continues at coordinate 686,038 of CAWZYM010000300.1, read as the reverse complement.
GTATGAATTACAGTATCAACACAACAATCAACATTACCTGGATGTTGGCCTTCATCATGATGAACTTCTTGATGTAGCGACGAGTGCGAACGAGGTCCTTGGCCATCACCGTCACAGAGTCCTGGTAGGTGAAATGTAAACGAACAGGTAAACAAGTAAACAAAACATGTGAACGCATGAATAAACAAAAACAAAACAAAAACAAAACACTGACCATCTGGTTCATCTTGGCCATCTTCTTGATCTCGGCGATCACTTTCTTCTCCTGCATCTCCATTCGGGCCTTCTCGCGGTCCAGCTCACGGATCGCCTGTTTGTTTATGTTTGTTCACACAACGAGTAAACAACAACAAATAAGCAAAACAAACAGTACTATACTGACCTTGTTGAGGGCGCGCTGGTTCTGCCTGAGCAGCTCCGCCGGCGTCTTGCGGCGACCGAACAAGAACTCCATTCCTACAATATGCAAATGAATCATTAGATAGATAAAAACGATAATATAACATCAAAAATAAATAATAATAAAAACATATGATTGGATAGAGTATAAAGGTGCACAGTACAATGAAGCGAGCAGTGATTGATGGATGGAGCAAGTGGAGCTAATATGATTGAATGTACGTCATCACCTCATTGCGAAACAAAACACGATGTGAAAAGTGAAGAGATAAAACAGATCAAACTCTCCAGAGAGAGTGAAAGATTCATCACCAGTGAAGAAGAGTGAGATGAGTCATCGCCGTTTTGTCCACTCATCTCAGCGCCGAGTGATAGAGTGCCGCGAGACAAAGTTAATGTTTTCAGTGTTATGAACAGCGCAGAACAAGAATACGAACAATTTCACAAATACAACATCAACAATCAACAATCAACACCAAAACAAACAAAAACAAGATCAGCTGATTGATAGCGGACTAAAATAATGTTTGTGACGATTAAATGCCTAAACGCAGATAGTGTTTCGTTCATAGGAAGCTGTACTACAAAAAAAAGCACGAGTTTTTTTTCAAAACGTGAGAAACAAAGACATATCCGAATGGGCGGTACTTGTGATTAGCATATTCATTAGTCTCCCACTCACTCTCGATGTCTTTCTCCACTCCCTCCCTCCCGTCATTCGCCCCTTCTCTCACCCGGCGAGTGCAATGGCCGACTCAGCCCCTGCCGTGCCCGAACAAGCACACTCCAGTAACTCCAGCAACTCTGTGCGCGACTCCTGCCCCCTCTCCGTCACTCCCGAGGTAGAGAGAGGGAGAGAGAGAGGAGGACAGAGAGAAAGAAGAGAGCGCATGTCAGGATGCCGTGTTCCTGTTGGCTGGCGGCAAGACTGACCACATGCTGGTCAACACGGGCGACAAGCGACTCGCCGTTAAGGTGGGTCTCACCACGAACGCCCGACTACCGTATTCCTGTTAGGTGCGCTCGAGTAACAACAAGGTCTACCACGTGATTCCCGTCTACCAGTTTGTCGAGCCCGGGCAATGCCAGAACCTTCAAGTCGTTCGTGCGCCGGGTACGGTAGATTAGAAACGGAGTACGGTAGAATACCGTACTTACAGGCTGTAAGCGCGACGACAAGCTTCTGCTACAGTATACCGTGGCATTGGATTCGGAGAAGGACCCCAAGGACTGCTTCGTTCGCCTGGAGAAGAGCGGAGTAAGAGAGAGGGGGAGAGGAAGACAAGGAGTTATCAATTATTCCAGGTGAAAGGAGACAACCCGCTGCGCATCAACCTCAAGACCGCTAACCCCGACGATCTCGTCTCTGTAGGTATCGATTGTTATTGATCGACTATCGATTGATTGCAGGTGGGTCGCCACAACCCAGCCGAGCCCGCCAAGGAAGAGGCGCCCAAGCAGTAGACAAAGCTCCTTCAAACCCTGTCGGATTAAACAGAGTGTATTCAAAACAATAGTCGATTGAATTTGATTTTAATGTACAATGAATGTGATAAAGACTTTCGCAAAACTTGAACAACACTTTTATCGTATAAAAACCAGTTACGGGTTACACAAACGGGGCAGGAATAAACCGTAGACAACATCGCAACACAACAATAATCAATCATGCACATCTGTAACAACTGACTGTTCCTTCTCCATCTCCTTCCTCTCCATATCCTCCTCCTCTACTCCAGAAGGTGTCCTCCAGCAGAGTGGATCGCCTCCAGAACCAACTGCAGCTTCTCGCGAGACAGATCCTGAAATATTACCGTGAAACGTGAAAGCAAAACAAACAAGATGACTCCAACGTATATAATAATCACACAATACGCGTCTTTGCTAACCCCAGAATGAAGTTAACAGCAAACACAGATACCTTTTACTTCTCACCTCCACCTGAACATCTTTCCTCCTCCCTTTTCATCATGTCATGGTATATCGAATATCACAAGCAATACGCTTCACTCCTCCCATGACCCCTAACACAAATCTAAATGCCAATCGGTGTTTGATATTCCCATATTATAAAATAAAGTACCCTAATGTTCTATCACAGTACACCCCAGTAATCATCCCCCCCTGACCTGTTGTATGTTCATTCTGTCGTCGCAGACCATGTGTGCCACCTCGAGGGCCGCCCGCGCGTCTCCACTCCGAGCGTGCAGCTGCACCAACACGCACAGAGAGTCACAGAACACGCGGCAGCGGAGGGAGGACAGGTCCGACAGGCGGGACTGCAACCGGGGATGATAGTAAACATGCAAGCATTATCACTAAAAGGCAAACTCATGTGAATTACACTGCTGAAACATATTTTGTCCTACATTGCAACTGGACCGAATCCATTCCACGCCCTCTCACCTCCTCCTCCTCGTCCTTGTCATCGACCCGCACCGTCTCCCTCCAACCCGGGTGCCGGAGGAACGTCTCCACGAGGTCCACAGCCTGCATACACACAACATAGTAACAGTAATATGGTGTGTACTGTGTATCCTACCCTTCCCTCCCTCACCTTCTGCTTCCTGACCTCGGCCGTCCTCCTCGCCCGCTGTGCATCCTCGTCCAAGCGACGACGGGCCAGACGGACGTCCGCCTACAGACATACAATCACACAAGTATCACAACATGATTCCCCACTGTTTATGTACACAAGTCCATCCGTAATCACCATATCACCAGTGAACCAGTGATGACCTATGATCATATGATATCTCCCCCACTCACCCCCTCTCCTCCCCCCGCCCCTCCCTCTTTGGCCCTGTCTGCCCGCCCGGCCGCCTCCACAGCCTCCCCCTCTGCCTTTACCCATGAAGACATCGCGTCCTCAGACTCCTGCAACAAATACGTTTCCTCCCACGTACAACATCGACCAAATACTTTCTCGAAAAGGTTGTACCTTCCCAACTTCATCCTTAATAGAAAACGAAATGTGCGTCTGTCTGTAAGTGACACTCATACCGCACTCCCTATATACTCCGATCGGAGCCAGCGATTATGTGATTGCGAAATTGCGAAATCATCCACGCATAGACAGGAGGAGGAACGACGACGACTGGTAGAATTCAAAATGGCTGGATGTTACATGTGACTGTTTGGTAACAACTAACAACATAACACATGCAAAGGAACGATCCACACAGAACATACTAAAACTAACAATATGAAGGACGAATGCCCTGTACTCGAGGACAGCGCGCTGCAGACGGGCCGGGATCTGGAACGGCAGCTATACGTTTCATACAACACACAAGAATAAGAACAACCATTATGACGATAATCCGGTTATCTTTCGAATTTTTCTACTAATTTTGTATGGAGGTAACAACGTGGGTCAAGACACAAAACTATCATAAGTGAACAACGTATTTGTGATTTTTAAAAGCCTATATTACTAAACGTTCATTTCTATTCCTTTGCAAACAACCATCCCCACTGACCCTGGTGCCGATCCTCCTGATCTCCAGCTCTGCCCTGTCTGCCAGGTCTCCCTCCCGGGTGAGACCCCTCTGCAGCAGCAGGCGAGCACACGAGTCGTCCTCACACACTGAAATGATATATTGGAGGATTCCAAATAGGTGAAACTTGTATTGAAGAAACATGAAATAAAACCGCAAAAATCAATTTCGAAAACAAATTTTGATACCGAGATGCTCACTAGTGTTTGGCAGGATTAATCCCAATTTGAATTAATCGTGGATTAATCGGATTAATCCGAATCTTAATCCAAAATCTTAGAAATTTTGGATTTCAGATTAATCCGAAATCCGAAATCCAGTTTTTTGGGGATTTGGATTAATCCAAAATCCAGAAATCCGGGTTTTGGATTTTGGATTAATCTACTCGTTTACAAATTGTTAAAAAAAAATGTTGTTTTAAATGATGAAATTTCAGTTTATTTGAGCTTTTCATCTATAACGGCGCCTTTATTACTTTACAGAAACATCAAAAACACCAAATTCTACTATTAGTAAGGCATAAAAAAGCCAAAAAAACAATGTAAAACTTGGATTAATCCAAAATCCAAAGTTTGGATTAATCTGAAATCCAAAATCCGAAATTTTTGGATTTTGGGTTAATCCAAACCCGAAATCCACAATTTTGGATTACGGATTAATCCAAAATCCAAAACCCTGAATATCTGGGATTTTGATTAATCCAAAATCCAAAATCCAACTCGGATTAGGATTTTGCCCAACACTAATGCTCACCATAGAACCTCCTGAACAGGGCGTTTGCCTCTATGAGTGCCGAGTGGATGGTCTTCGAGCCGTGGTAGGTGAGCCAGCACCACTGGTCCACCAGCCACGCGCCGTCCTGCACAACACAACACCATTCGCAATCGAATACTGCATTGTGAGTCGAAATTGTTTGATCCAAATATCCTCTTTGCTTTTTTTCTCTCTCTCTCTCTCTCCCTCTCTCTCTCTCATAAGGTGCAAATACAATATCAGTCAGTATCAATGATTCACCCCACTTCATATCTTATTCTCTATTCTTCGTATCGCCTCATCTATGTACTAGTACACTTTGCACTGCTGCGCACCGGATGACATTTAATAATCATCACAACATTTCGCAATCGAACTAATCCACGCATACGCAGAATGCTGTCACTTGTTGACAACTTTTTCGTATGATAATGCCAATGTTGATTTCAAGAACTAGATAATTTCGCCGCTTCTTGATACCTATAAAAGCATTGGGTTAGGGGCAGAGAGCATGGCCGCTGTCTCCTCCACTATCCTACATGACTTCTCCTATTCTCATCTTCGCTCTCCTGTGCATCGTCGCAGAGGTGAGTGTTGCAGAAGACGTTCGAAGCATGAACTCTTTAAGACGCACTCCATCCCCATTCCTTCCTCTTCCCCGAATCTTCCATTCTTCGGCGGCTACACTAGCGATCCGAGTACGTTTTTAATAAACAACCAAACACAAAGTGAGTTTTCTCCGTTCAGACCTCATCCACCCGTCGCGTATTCCCCCGTCGGCTGATGTTGTCGATGGGATCGTGCCCCAACATGCACACCCGCACTCTTCCACCATCCCCTCCATACACCCCTCCATACACCCCATCATCCCCTCCATCCATGCAGCCCCCGCCGCCCGCACTATCCATCCCCATCCCACCATTCACTCCTCCATCAAGCCTCGCTCCATCACCACCAAGTCTATCCACTCCACTATCAAACATATCACTCACCATCATCACTCCACTATCAAGCCCATTATTCATCACACCTCCACTATCCATCCCTGAATACCGCATCCGCCGATCACTATCGCCTTACTCACTTATATTTATCCAACTATTTCATCAATTGAATATCGATCCTGATAATCATTATTCGTTGCAAATTTATCTTCTGTAACATGTGCACTCTGCACTCACAGAATCAAATTGATTCTGCACAGCCAGTAGAATCAATTTTCTTGAACATTTCAGTATTTCAGATACTTCTAGAATTAATTCCTTCCCATTCTTTTCTTACTTTTCCTTTCCTGGACCTCCGAACCCTCACTCTAACAATACAACAATCACCGAACCTGATAACTGATTACCCAATACCAATAACAAAGATACGTGCCGACTGCCGTAAACTGATAAAGATGACGACGCACGCCATCTAATTTACCAAAACAAAGCATAACATTTCCAATACCCCATATTGAAAGTTCAATTAAACTATGTAATGAATCGCAAATGAGGCAATAGAGCCATTACAACTTACCGCCACGTACACAATTCAAACATACAGCGAAACGTACATGTCCCCAAACTTTTTTGTTACTAAGCAGATCGCGGATATCATCGCATTCACAGCTGCCTTTTTCACAATTCACAACACGCCCAGTGCACATCTAGTCCGCTCTCCACCAGACTGATCTCCTCTCTCCCCCTCCTCTCCCCCCCTCACCTTGCCCTCCGCCTCGCCGCGCGCCCTCCGCACGAGGTCGAGTGCCAGCCGGCCGCTGTCCATCCCAGCCGCGTCCAACGCCTCCAGGAAGCCACGGCGCACACTGTCGCCGTCAATCTCTTCAACAAACAACATGAACCAACATCCATCAACATAAACTTGTACCACCTCAAGTATGTATCAAACAACTATAGACATTGGGTACATGACAGTCAAAGTCAATCTGCTTACACCGGCACCCCCTCACTCACTAGCCATGGTTCCCAGCATCGCCTGATGGGCAGTCTTCTCCGAGAGAAGCGAGGCGTAGAACGGCATCAGATCGTACCTGCCAATGCGATGTTATAGTCTTATCCATTTATCAAGCACCAGACAACATTGAGTACCAATCATTCTTGACGGTTGCATTAGAAGCATGCAACATAGATTATCCCGGTTCACAAAAGTCTAGCTGTGTGAAACCTACCCAATACTTCATTCTTCATTCAATCAAATTTTAAAAATATCAAAAATTTCAAAACTCACAGCTTCAGCTTGAGCAGTCGGCCCACGTACTGCACAATCACGCGGTTGCCAATGTTCACCTGCAAGACACAAGTTAAACCTACCTCTTTTTTAACCGTATTACAACTATCTTTTGGTAACGATATCACAATTTACCACAGCCCCTCATTCCCATCTATAGTGGGTCCCCCGTTTTGGCGGTAGGCAAGTTGCGAATCGTCATTCTTTAATTATGCACAGGCGAATACTAGATGCGTCCGAAGGTTGCTATCTAGTTCATTGCGCGCTATCTGAACCGATGGACCGGTGTCAATTTTGAGAAAAAATCTTCCGTCTTCTGGATTTGATATCAAATTGCGCTGAACTACATTTGGAAATAACTTCGTTCAAAGTTTATGAAATCATACCAAATTTACCAAATTTTCATGAGAGGTGTATCGATACCATAGCTACAACTCTATGATAGCAATTTTCCGAATTCGGTTCTCATAATTCAGATAACTAGCATGATCTGAATTACTTTATAACAAAACTTGGAATCAAGTGATGCTATCGATCGATATCAAAATTGTGCGTAATAGAGACACTTCTGAGGATGAAATAACGTCAAAAACTGAAACATTGTTACCTACAATCTAGGAGTTTCCCCACCGAGCATACACTTATCACAAAATAACTCTTCAACGGCTTGGCTGAATTCGACCAAACTTATCACATGTATACAAATTGACCCGCTCTACAAACGTATGATCTCAGAATGGAAATATCTTTTCTCGAAATACCGTAATCATCGACATATTCATTGGCACTGGAATGAGGTGCATTTACATAATTTTCTCATCGGTCTGCGTCATTTTTTGGCCCAAGATAATTCGCCTACCGCGAAAACTGGGGACCCACTATACCGTATTCCTGCCACTGACCGCGTGCGGGCGTGCCTGCTGTCGGAAGACGACCACCAGGTGGGCCATCATGCGCAACACGTTCTCCGGAGCGTTCTGAAAAGAATATGCAATCTTGAAAATGCAAATCAATCTTCCTCTCTCAGCCCTGCTCTCTTTTTCCACAGTGTATAACTCTAAAATGGTGAACTGATCTCGTCAAGGAAACTTCCACGTTCAAATATCGAAAATCAGAAACATACATCTCACAAAAGTCAAACACCATAAATCTCCTGAATCTTTGTAACATCGTAACTTTCTATATCTCTTTCTCCCTCCCCCCCCCTCCTCTCACCTCTCCGTGTCTCTCCACCCACTCCCCCATGAAGTGCACGCATCCGGCCACGTCATCTGTCAGCAGGTGCTTGTACACAGAGTAGTACGGCCACGCCTCGTCCTGCAACACACTATAGACTATAATAATTATCATGTAATTATTCAATAACATCATTCTATATTATTTCGTCTATCCCCATTCCCCATGCGGTTCAGTGGTTCAAATTTGAGAGTACTGTGGGGAGTGTGGGGCCACACAAACACGATACAATACGCAATCTTCAGTTTTCTTCGGAAACCACAAACAATACGCTTCACTATTTCACCAGATGTTTCATTGTGTAACACACAAACAATTACTTCTTGAACCCTGTTGTATTTTTTAAAAGTTCTACATTCAATGAACTACTGAATCACATGAACTGCTCTATGTGAAATCTCCTCAGTCACAACGAGTCATGAATTTCATTCCACTCCTCTCCTCTACCAACGAGCGAGTATAGCATACTAGACTACATCACATTATATTCCCCCCTCCCCTGACCGTTCCCGTTCCGATCTCGTCGAATATAGCCTGCAGTGTAGAGGGGGCGTCTCCCAGCTGCACTGCCGACCCGCCCAGACGGGCCTCGTCCAGCCTGCAACCATAGTATCAGAGACTACAAAGTCAGGGCGTCTGGTTTGTCTGTAATCCGACTAATACTCTAGTACTCACGAGTACGACTGACCAAACACTCAATATTACATAACTATCAACAGCTTACCTGGTAGCAGAAAAAGTGGTGAAATACACAAAAAAGAGAAACCATCCGAGTTTTGGAATTTGGTTTACACACCGCGTATACATTGTTCTTGTTTCAATGCGATCAGCCATGAACATTAAGCAAACACGCATACGAACATGTTTAGATCGTTACTGTGAAACGTATCATACACAATCTCCATGATATTGCCATTGACATAGGCAACATATTTCGGTGCACCTTTCCCATGAGAAACGTAGAATACCCAATTTATCCGAGAACAGTGCATTGATAAATACAAAGCCAGTACTTAACAATGTACCACTGTGAAACTTATTCAACACACACCAGTCATCAATCAATACCCCGCCTAGCCCTTATCTCAAATTTACCCGAGTAAAGTCATTCATTCATACACATAGCCAATAAGCTCTTCTCCCCATTCTCTTACTCACCTGGCCTCGACGGCGGCGTTGGCATAGCACCATATCCTGTCCTCCGTCCGGCTGGCGAGAGACAGACACGGCTCCAGACGACCAGCAATCACAGCCAGAAGGAGACGGTGCGTGGAGGAGAGGGACGCGGAGTGCTGCAAAGAAGGGGATTTTCATTGTAGGGAGAGATAAAGAGAGGACGGGGATAGAGGAGAAAGAGGGAGAGAAGAGATAAAAGGAGGAGAAGGAGAGGGCATCCCATTCCCATACCTTCTCGATGAGCATCGCAGCCGTCTTCTTGAACAGCTGTCGGCGCTCGGCAATCTACAAACGTGTTAGAAAATGATTCACAATATCACAATTCACATGATTCGATGTGGACAGATGAAAGCAACCGATTATACTCAAAACAAATAACCAACAGCTCCCAGATAAAATAATCATCAAACATCATAACTAACAATGCAATTAAATACAACATCAATTGCAACAAGATTTCCAATAAAGGTCCTCTCACGCACCTTGTAGTTGGGATGGTCCTCGTCGGTGGGTGTCATGCGGGGGTCGACCGTGTATCTCCTCATCTCCAGCAGGGGGACCAGGGCAGGCACACCCACCTGGCGGAGCAGTGCGATCGCCTGCAAACGGGCGAGACAAGAATGGATATTTATGAATGATTCAATTTCTACATTTCTCAATCAAAATGAGGAAATCCACGACCAAATCCACAAAAAATTGACTTTGCACAAAAAAATACAAATTAGGTTTCATTAGTGAACCATATTGACCAGAGCTAGAGTCGAATTAGTTGATCCTTTAGCTTGTTAGACGTAGAAAGTTCAAACAATTTACTAAACCTACATTTCAACAAAGAAAATGCGACAACGTGTTCCAAAAGAGATACGAGCCCTGTGCACGAAAGAACATACCTCGTCGAGCATTCCACAGCGCACGAATCCGAAGGCCGTCTTGAGGAGCCTCTCCTGCAGCTGGTCGTCGTCCGGGTGACAGGCAGCGTCCGCGTCCGCGCCCCAACCACGAGAGAGGGCGCGCGAGTCGCGCACCGTCGTGGACCTGAAAGAGCTCGCAAATGAGAGCGAGGAGAGAGAGAGAGAGAGAGAGAGAGAGAGGGAGAGAGAGAGGGAGAGAGAGGGAGGGAGAGAGAGAGAGAGAGAGGGAGGGGGGGGAGATGCGCGACCCTAGCTCTACCTGATGTCCCTGACGCTCATGAGCTTGTTCTGTTCGCTGGCGAGGTCTGCGAATCCAGTCGGATCCACCGCCGCCACGGCCTCACTCCACCGGAGGAGAGTCTGCAATCGACCATTCATCACCAGCAACAACTCTATATCGCTCATCTCTCATTCCCTTCTCACTTTACTGTCTTTAGTCTAGAGTAGTTTCTTGTATCGTTAGCAAACATCGAAGGAAAATATAAACGTGCGATTTATGTAACTTTTCGAACATCGAACCGTCCAAAAACCGCATCAAAATGTCCACAATATGAATAACAGCGAATAAAATTGAGTGCAAATAACCTACTGACCAGCATCTGTCTGAAGTCGTCGTCGGTGGAGACGAGGTTCGCGAGGAAGGACTGGTCCTGCAACCACACAGTACAGCTCTACCGTTCTAACTACCTTTCTCTTTCTCTCTTCCTTCTCTATCAATTTCACGTGATGAGTGGTGAGCTAGGCATCATAACAGTCAACGATATGTTTCATAGACAACAAAAAAGAAAATATTCTTGTGGTTTTGGTGCATCTCAAAAAATTCAAAGAATACAATAAACATTTTTTTTCTGCTCACCTTGAACGGGAGGTACTGCTGCTTGTACTGCTCCCGCAGCTGGATCAGCGTGTACGCGTGCGACTCGCTGTGAAGCTGACGGATCGACGACACCTGCGGGGATACGGTACAGTATTCTATACAGAATCATTGGATGTACAGTACCCCACCACTAGATACAGTACCCCCGCATACCGTATGGGCGTCGACGCCGCGTGTCTGGCTGTTCATGTCGAGGGTGACCAGCATCGACTTGACAGTGTTCGACACGGTCTGAAAAAAGGAGAAAGATGCACTTTTGACAATTAAAAACTCAAAACAGCAGTTTCTCCGTTTCACAACCGATGTATATGAACCGGCAGTACAAGGCTATAATGTAGTTCCTGTATTCTTGAAGTAGGACGTTTTGAAAAGAAAACTTCGCAATTGTCATAATAAATTTGAAGCAGTTAAATTTACGTTTCTCAGTGGATGTGTACAAATAATAAGCGAATTCGCAACAATACATTTCTTTTGAAAATAATAACGCAAGCAAACCCGAACTTACCGACGATACGCTTCACAGTGAATGTATAATAATAATAGTAATAATAATAATAAACGAAAATTGTTTAACAATAACGAGTGCAAAGAGCGTAACATGCAAACCCGTTGCCCACCTCGTGCATGGCTGCGAATGCGGCCTGCTCCCTGCCGGCCTTGCCGCCCTCCTCCCCCTCCATCTCCTCGTCCGACGGAGCAGTCGAGACGACCACGCCGTGGAAGTCCTCCGAGATCGCGCACATCACTTGAACGACATTGGTTATCGTAGCATCGGCACCGGTACAATTATAGATACAAGTTACAACGACGTATAAAAACATATTTAGAAGAATGTTTAGAAGAATGTAAAAGCATTTTAAACTTTGCAATGTGCAATACAATAACAACGTACACTGGTGCAGCATGTGGTCTCCGTCGAATAGTCGCGGCTCGGGCTGCTGCTCGCCCTCCTCCATCTGCCACAGCAGAGAAGAGTCCGCAGTCTGAACATCTGGTTGAAGAATAATAAAAGCACGGTTAGGTTTGAACGAATACCAGTTGATATTACGCTTCAGGAATAGAAACACTCTCATCAGTTTCTTCCTTCTTCCTGTCTTCTAGCTACTTATACATGAGATTAGTGAAATGTTTCAGACAGACGGACAAACATATGACGATCTTGTGTTCTTATAACTATTACTACAAAAAAAAAAGACAAAACAATTTAAAAGAAACTCACCGCGCTGGAGTGCGACATGAACGAATCGTCTACCGAAGCGGCCATGCTAAAATGAGTTTTATACATATAAAAATACCCTCAATTGATATGTTTGAACAGATAACATCGAACTGGTTTAACAACAGCACAACACAAAACAAACAAAAACTAAAATCGCGCGCGAAATTTGGGTCAAAACCACACCGAGTTGTCTCCGTTCAAGCCGTGCCACGAGTTTTCGCGCCAATTTTCGGGTCCCGAACAAGAAACGGCGCCCGTAAACGACACTACGAAATTTTCAAAAACTTTGATCGCCTTAAACGGCCGTTCGAAATCCGTTAAAAAAATCCGTTTAAAAAAAATCCGTTTAAACGGCCCGTTCGAAATCGTAGTGAGACATCACTGACCAACGGACATACACTACATAGTGCACAACATGGGCATCGCCGCATTTCTTTATTTTCAGAAAATAAAACACAAACATATCAATGTATTTAATATCTCTCCACATTTAAACTTATAGAATGGAGAGAGTGAAATAGTATTACAAATTGCACACAACATCAGCCAGCAAAACTTATTGATTTCAAATTGAAAAAAAAGATCAGATGAAATTACAAAGCAAGAAGCCTTCAATCTAAAATATCATAAGTCTACGCATGTTCACAGTTTGCACACCTCCTTTGTCTCGGTTGTCTTCTTGAAGTGGTACGTGTCCTCCCACTCCTCCACTCTCATTGGAGAACCACCTACGTCGATATCTCCCCCGACAGCATCGACGACAATCTTGTACAGGTATACGATACACGATAATCTTGTACAAGACTCGGCCGGTAGCGAAAAGGTTTCAACAAACGTATTTTTTTAAGGTTTTCCTGACCAACGCGCACCGTGGGCGGATGCTGAAAGAGTGCAGAGAGCTGGCGAAAGACACAGAGATTGCGGTAAGACAGACTCACAGTAAAGAACATAAAAACACTAAAAAAAATCAAACAGGTTCAGTTGAGCATATCAACCAAATTAAAAGAGAGCATATCTGCAGAAACCACTGTACTTGAGATTTATACAGTATGCGCTCACAAATCATGCCCTGATCGGTTTGCGTCCATTCCCCACCCTATCTCACCATAAGGACCCTTGTGACCGGAGAGAATGTGTAAATCCCTATTAGATCTGCTTTGTAATTTCATCTAATCTTTTTTTCAATTTGGAATCAATGTTGTGCACTATGTAGTCTATGTCAGTTTCTCAGTGATGTCTCACTACGATGTGATGTCTCACTACTGATTTCGGAACGCTTATCCACATTAGCCAATTACTTTTCTATGATCACTACCTCTCAATCATCCCGCTTCCAATCTCTCTGTTATCCCTCTCTATCCTCCAATCTGTCTTAGCAGCCGTATGTACTTGACCAGATCTGCTGTCTGGCTCTATCCGGCTGCCAACTGATTCTACTGACACAGGATCTGATAATCGAATAATCGAATGATTGAGTATCAGTAAATATATCACCACTGAATCACATTCGCACAATAATAGTTATTTCCTCTCACTAGATTTTCTCTCACTTCTTTCCTCCCCATACTGTTCACCTCCTCCCGAACTGCTGATCCGAACTACTGTACCCAGCAAGACGAACCGTTTCTTAAAGTTCCCGCCAATTCTCCAGTTCAAATAATATCCCCGCACCATTCGCGCACAAAGACGATTTTGCACTTGTCGCGCGCAAGCAGCTCAATTTGGAATGGAATATACGAAAGCAATCCTTGATCGATGTCCTGGAGTATACATTATGCTTGCGCACAAAGTGTGCTTTTGGAGAATTGGAGAGGACTTTATTTGTAAGGAAGTCAGGTGGAGAATTAAAGTACAGTTTTTTTGCATGTAGGGAATGAATAAATATTCTGCTAAAATATGGTAACATTAACATATCACAAGGAATAGACGGGACATGAGAAATACAATGATCGAACAACAGAACACGAATGAAACAATAAAAAAAAAACGACGATGGAAACTAAACATTAACAAGGAAAATATGAATAGAAGCGAAACTCTGTGATCACGGATCATCTGCCAGAAGATTCGGGTGCGGAAGTCAGGACCCTCTTTGTATAGCCATCCTTCGCTGTACCAGTTCAGCTTCCATAGTCTGCTCCGGCAACCGAATTTGATTCGCACCCACGTCTTGACTTGATATGCGACCTGTATTGGAACACATTAAAGGTCTTCGTTGTTTTTGTAGGTTGCGGGTGGACTATTCGTGGTCCGTGAGATTCGGAACAGACAACATGTATCATACAAGGGGGGGGGGGGCTTGAGCAGCCCAGCTGCCCAGCCACCAGCGGACGACGTTGAGGGTCCGCCGCCAGCAGGCGCTGCATCACATTCCAACACGGTGCGCGCTAAACAACACGAGCGTACTTGGTGTGTGAAAGAAAAGTGACATGGATGGTGTGTGAAGTAGCGAGTCTCTGGCTCGGTGACGGTCTTCCTTCTGATGCGATGTGGATCCACGAGTGAGCGGATGCGGGCACAGCTCGAACAGGATGAACACGTTGTCGTTGTCCTCGAAGAAGCCGTCCAGTCGCACAATGTGTGTGTGTGTGTGTGTGTGTGTGTGTGTGTGCTGCAGCTAGCTCGCGGTTGCGAGGCATCGAAATCTCCTGCGCCAGTTAGATATGTGCACAACATGTGCGGTGCATCGCATTTCTTTATTCATAAAAAAATCAAACACAATCATTTCAATGTATTTAATATCTCTCCACATTCAAACCTATAGAATGGAGAGAGTGAAATAGTATTACAAATTGCAGACAACATCAGCCAGCAAAACTTTATTAATTCCGAAATTAAAAAAAGGTCAGATGACATTACAAAGCAAAAAGCCATTGAGTAACTATCTAAAATATCATAATAATGTTCACAGTCGGCAGACTTCCTTTGTCTCGGTTGTCTTCTTGTAGTGGTATGTGTCTTCCCACTCCTCCACCCTCATCGGAGGACCACCCACGTCGATTCCTCCCCGGCCACGCTGCTCGTAGCGAACGGTCGGAGCGGGGCGGCTGGAAATAAACTCTACTTCATCATTATCTAGACAAGCTTCTTGTGTATATACATAACTATAACTATAAGTGTTTCAAATTTAATTGACTCACTCATTGACGCGAATCCTGTCGAATCTCTCGTGCAGTCTGTCGAATTCGTCTCTTTCATCCGAGTATCTCTTCGGTGGGAGCATCTCCCGCTGGGTCGTCTCCCTACCCCTTTCCACGCTCCGACCACGCGACCGCCACAGAGGCTCCCTGCAACATTTCCATATTCCATCCCATCCAACAATCATTGACTCACTCGCAGTCCTCGATATCCCTGCTCCTCCGCAGCACATGCACCCCGTCCCTGCCGTCGCTCGTGCCAATCGTGCCGCACCTGCCGTACTCCATTCTGTCCACCCGCCCATCCTCTCGTCCGTCCACTCTCTCCCTCCGCGGACTCTCGAACCGCACTCGCGGCTGCCAGTTCTCATAGTGCCGTCTCTCCAGGGGCATTCCAGTCGAGGCAATCCTCACCGGAGACGTGCGCCTCACGCGAATCTGCAATCATTTCTATCGGATTATCAGGAGTAGTGATGTCATTATCAACAGTGGTGGTGAGCTGGTGGTTAGAGAAAGAGGCAGATAGATGTTAAACTCTACCTCCTCCACATCCCACGCGTCCTCGTGGACCTCCTCGTAGAACCGCTGCACGCTGCGGCTCCTCGGATGGTCCCTGTCCCACTCCCTCCTCTCCTCTTCCCGCCGAGGAAAGCGACTTCCGAAGCAACGACGTTCCATCACCGAGGAATCAATGGATTCTGAATCCCCTCTCCCACCCAGCCGCCCTTGTGAGTCAAGCACCTGACTCATCCGACTGGAATATGATTTCGCTTTTCTCGACGTCGATTCACCGCCCACCCGCAATGAACCACAACAAAGACACATTCAACGCCATTTACTTCTACCATAGAAATCGAGCACACTCTAATCTACAAAGTGAGTCAGTCGGAGCAGAAACCACACTGCTGCCGATGCTCCTTCATTCTAGCCCTCGGGAATTGGCTGCATCTTGATCTCTCCTTCTTGGAACGAGTCCTTTTTCTTGGGAAGATCCCGGCAGATCACAGAGATACGACGACCACGAACCACCTGCATACAGTAACTCACAAAACTAAATACAGTTATCTACCGTACCTTCTTCCCGCAAAACTCCGACTCCTCATCTCCCAGCACCTCGTGGGTGAAGTCGTACCGACCGATGCCACTGGAAAATCTCTCTCTCTCTCTCTCTCTCTCTCTCTTTCTTTCAGTCCCCTTCTCCCCCCTCCCTTTTCTACCTCAACTTGTAGAGGCTCAACCGAGGCAGCATCAGATCAACCACCAGAATGTCCTGAAATACATCTCTCTCTCTCTCTCCCCCCCCTCTCTCCTCTCTCCTCACCTTGTCATCCTTATGCCGCAGCCGCATCACACACTCACTCAGCAGTGACACGCCAGTGATCACGTCACCACAGTACTACAAATATAAAGTATAGTAACCCGATATTCCCACTACAGTAACCCGTACGGGCCCTTTTATACTCCGCCGCCGCCGCTAGCGGCGTAGTGCAAAAGATATAAATATCGATTGACACCGCCGGCCGCTGACCGCTGGCCGCTCGCGCACCCCTTTATACTCGAACGCCGCCGCTCACCGCTGGCGGCGGCCGCCACCGCTAGCGGTCTCCAGCGGCGATAATGCTCGCGAGTATTTTCGCCGCTGCGGCGAGGGTAATGTGCTTGAATGTTTTCAAATATGATAATTTTGTTTTATAAGTTTTGTTGTACTATGAAACAATACACAATTCTGATTCAGAATATACTAGTTTCAGTACAAATTGAGCTTCCTGTGCTGAGATTTAGACAGTAACATAAATTGTGTACTAGAGAGTACAGTAATCATGTATTTGGTAAGTAGACAAAATTTTGATTGATTTAACATAAGTTTCAGTTAGTAATCGAAAGAAACACGAATTATGAGCACCCTAATATTTTTGTACGCCGCCCGCCGCCCGTTGACTATTCCCAGCGGCGAGCGGTGAGAATACTCGTCTCGGCGGCGAGCGGCGAGCGGTGCGGCGGCGGCGGAGTATAAAAGGGCCCTACCCGGATACTGTCGATATGGGGTTTGATCTTTCCCTCTTGATGTAGATCGAGTAGATGAACATAACTGAGATGGGCAGCCTCGCCGGGGAAAGAGGCCTCGCGGATCCTAAAATGATCTCTCTCTTTCTATCCCTTTCTCTCTCTCTCCTCATTATTATTTCCATTTCCCTACCAAATCATTTCCCGATCATGCTACCTCGCCTAATTAATTTTGCATTGCAAATCGCGCGAGTTTCGGTGATTAGCATGCCGTCCTTTCGTACAAAAGCGGGGCGCGACGGGCTGCCGGCATCCATTCGCCATGGCTCAGTCCGTCCCTCCCGGAGACATCAACACCCAGCCGGGTACCAAGATCGTCTTCAACGCCCCCTACGATGACAAGCACACCTACCACATCAAGGTACGTGTTGTTATCGATTGATCATCGATTGATTCACGAAAAATTGTTTAGATCACCAACGCCGGAGGTCGCCGCATCGGATGGGCCATCAAGACCACCAACATGAAGCGCCTCGGCGTCGACCCGCCGTGCGGAGTGCTCGACCCCAAGGAGAACGTGCTGATGGCCGTCTCTTGCGACGCGTTCAAGTACGGAGAGGAGGACACCAACAACGACCGCATCACCATCGAGTGGACCAACACCCCCGACGGCGCCGCCAAGACCTTCCGCCGCGAGTGGTTCCAGGGAGACGGAATGGTCCGCCGCAAGAACCTCCCCATCGAGTACAACCCTTGAATGCGCTACGTGCAGAATAAACGTGTTTTTTCCACAAATTGTTCGTTGCAACATTTTACGACATATCGATAATAAATCGATAATTGATCGACATGCCCACCTGGCGATGACAGCCTCATTGGCGGGGCTCCACCGACGCTGCTCCCTCTCACGGTACTTGTGGATTGCCTGAAACGTGTCCGCCCTGCCTACAGTACCCACTCTGTGAACCCACATCGTCCCAGTGGCTGCTCTCGTAGCGGAGTCTCTTCATGTGGGGCTCGATCTCGCGGAGCAGCTCCGCCTCCTCGGAAGTCGAGATGAACGAGGGCGTGACGGAACAGGAGGACGCCATCTCAACTATCCACATCACCACATTCTTGTTGTGCATCTTTCTTTCTTTCTCCTCTCCTCATACCTCACTCTTCAGCCCCTGTGGCCACTTGTTCGCATTGTGAAAGTGCACGAGTTGCGATAGACGTCGCAGCGACAATCGCATACCTGCACATCATCCCGTTACTGTACCGCATACCATATCTCCTAGATATCAAATCGACTCGACGAATCTCATCCCACTATTCAATCAAAAACTCCGTACTTTATGACATTTATTGTACAGTATAAAATTTACACGCAAAAACGAACCTCAAAACTCACAAAAAATACATCTTCCACTAAAAATCTCTATGAAAACTGCAAATTATGCTCATCATCACAAAATGTGAGCTAGTCAGGGTTACAAAATCGATATGAGTGGGTGGTGATTACTGGTTACTGCACGAATTGAGCTCTCTCTCTTGTACAAAAAACATGGCTTACACACACAAAAGTATGGCTAAACAATGGGATAAACGCGGGACCTGTCATACATACACACGATGTTGCTAGAGAGTAACTAGACTGATCAGCTGATCGCTGATCTCTTATCAGCTTATCATCACTTCTTGGGAACGGCGGCAGCTATCAGAGACTTCATATCCATCAGAGACTGCTTCAGATCTTCGCGGAATTTGGAAGAGCTCTGAAAATACAGGTTAAAATAAACAATAGCGTCTTTTTTTACAAATCACTCAATTATCTATTGATTACATCACACACTGTGAATAACCAGATGTTAATTTCAATCATTGTGCATTTTGCTATATGAAATACCCAGGTTTGTGCATTGATGCAACAGTTCAAAAAATCACAACAATCCCCTGTGAAACATACAATTACGGTGCATTCCTTGAATGTGCTCCCATACAATACAGTGCCCCTCCTCCCTCACCGTGTTGTCGGCGCTCCTCTTGCTGGAGATGTGGAACGAGATACAGTCCTCACCGGCCACAATGTACGACACTCCGTAGCCGCGGTCGGCCACCGGACCGAAACCGCCTGAAACAAACAAGCTACTCTCTCCCTCACACTCTCCCCCTCACCTCCAGCCGTGGCGAGTCGGTTCCTCTGCTCCTGGCTCATTCCCTTCATCTCCAGGTCGCACTGGTTCATGGGTGTCTGCGAGGTGGAGAGGAGGTATGTGGGCGGGAAGATCTTGTCAAAGAACGGCGACTCCTCCTCCAGGTAGCGCTTGATCACGTACCTAAATTATCAAAATTTACACCAAAATAATTTCACACAAATGTCACCATGAAATTCTGAAACGTCATTTTTTTCATTAGTCAATGGCATTGGTGAATTATCTTATAAAATCCATTTCACGACAAATGCCTAAACGAAACCTACAAAACAGTATTAGTAGCAGTGAACATGGCTATTGACTAGTGATAGCAGCAGAATAGCAACTGACAGTGCGAATAGGTGTCTGTCGATGCCCTGTCCACACATGGCGTCCCTGTACAGCTCCTGGTGTCTCTCGCACGCCCTGCGAAGAAGGGCAAGACGCTCCTCCAGCTGAAATACATGGCACGGTCAAACCATACTGTCTATCCCATCTTCTCCAAATTCTCCTCCTCCTCCTCCTCTACCAATTCGCGTTATTCTACACTATCTCTCTACACTCCTTCTATTCCGCTTTCTCTACCACATTCACATACTCTAATACGTGCACTACCTGATACTTTCATCTCTCTAATATCCCCCCTCCCCCCACCGTCTTCTCCTGGTTGAGCATGGCGAGTACGAACTGGCTGCTCTCGTCGGTGCACGACCTGACTGTCTCCGTCCGTCCCTCGCGGAACAGGCGGGTCATCGACGCCTCGTACGTCAGAGAGAACTTGTGCTGGTTCTGGCATGAGGAAAATGTATTAACACTGATCATAATATATTATTATTATTACCTTCCACCAATGTTTCGAAACAATTTTTTTCTACGTTTCACAACGACTTTATCTGCTCGATTATGTAAGATTTCAATCAGAACCGCCTCAAACGAAAACATGCCACACCCGTAACTCGATAATTCTCCTTCGTCTCACTCACCCTAAAGTACGTGAGCTGGAGTGTCATTTGAAGGAACGCATCCGGGGACACCTTGAGCTTCTTGATCAGACCCTGCAACAGCCAATCATCTACCGTCTCTCCCTCTCCTCTCCTCTCTCTCCCTCTCTCTCCTCTCTCTCCCTCTTTCTCCTCTCTCTCTCCCGTACCTTTCCGAACTCTGTCCACACGAGCAGCTTCATCTCCACGTCGTCGATGAGCTTGTTGGCGACAGTGAGTGACTGTTCGATCTGTGACTGAGCCTCCTCCGGAATCTCCCACTTCAGGCGCTCCGGCTGCATCTTGATTTCGGGAGTGCCTAGAGGGAATACATATCAATGAGACACAGTTTAAACAAAGTAATTGAGTAATACAGTAATACAGTGTATACTCACCCTTGGTGTTTCCGTCGTCTGCGTATCCAACAAAGACGATGTCGTGCAGGAAGCACCACTCCATGAAGTGGGCAGTCACGGCAGCGTCGCCCCTGCAACACACAACATGTACCACACATAGGTAGGGGTAAAGATAGAAAGAAGTCACTGATTCAAGAGATATTATGAGCACTTTGCTATTTGAATACTCACACAATAACCTACTAGCATTATGTTTCATCAATTCGTTACGTTCCTTTTCTACAAAGAAAACCAATTTCCCTTAAACTCAATGTTAATAAAAACACTGATAAGCGTGAAAATACAGCCAATATATTCATAATTACAAACACGTGAATAGTATCAATACTATCGAACAACGAAATCCATGTTTCACAACATACATATATGTTAAAGTTTCAGAAAATCTAGTAATCCATTACCCTTCATTCTTAAAACCATGTCATAACGACATCACAGTCTATTCATTCAAGACGCACTTACAGTATGAGCCCCATCTACCGTACCCTCCCTCTCCTCTCCTCGCCACCCACCACGAGTGTTCCGTGTTGATTCCCACGTGCGCGTTCTTCGAGATGATAATGTTGAAGCTCTTGTCGAACCACCGATCGTACGCCTTTCCGTGCAGCAGAGAGTGCGCCCACGAATCCAAGCGAGACGAGTCCTCCTGCAATACCGTAATACTAATACTGTTACAGTACCACGAGTTGATACTACCGTAGCCAATACTACCGTATACTGTATACCCACCGGATCATAGCTCTGCTCGTCCTCATCCAGAATCACCACAAACGCCGCGCGCTCAATGTCGTTCAGCGATGTCTGGAAAATTATTATAATGTACAATAATCTCCATAGAATAAACAACCATGTACCATTGCCCTACAGTACCCCTAGCGTACCTTGTTGACTCCCTGTCGGAAGTGTGCCTTCCTCGTCTTGGCCCACGGTGTGCGGTCTCCGGCAGTCAGAGCAGCCAGGTGCTTCTCTCCTAAAACACACAATTCACACTGCATAATTGAACGTTAGCAATAGTTACGTTTCACCGGCTCAATATAAAGTGGTCCATCCTAGCCGAGTAATTGTTGATTGCAATCGGTTGTTGCAAAATAAAATCTACAGTACCCTCTCCCCACCAACCAGGCGCGGGCTGGAAGTCTCCCTGCAGAATAGCGTCAAACTGCACCTGCAGCTCGCACGCCTCCAGAAGCCTGCAAAGAGAATATCGTAACCCAATTCAACCTACAACACTCTCTTTCCCTACAACACCTTTCCAACATACAGTACCCTCTGTCCTCCCTACCGTACCTCTTTCCATTGTGGACGATCACCTTGAACCAGCATCCCTTGTGGTAGACGGCCACATGACGGGCCTCGCCCCACTGCAGGAAACGGTCAACCTACAAAACGATTTATTGTACCACAACCATACTCAAAATACAAAGTACCGTAACCCGTCTACCGTAACACGTCTCAAGTACCGTACCTCTTCGCCGGGCACACGGCAGCTGTTGAACAGACGCTCGTACTGCATCGTGCAGAACGGCACCTTCGACTTGGGAGAGATGGCAAACTGAAGTTTTCAACATCGTGGGAGAAAAAGGAGACCCTGAACTACCGTAACCCGTTTCCCGTGTACCGTACTGACCGGGGTGACCTCCTGTCGCTCGACCATGCGGCGGAACTGGATCGCCGCCCAGACGAAGCCGGCCGCGCGCGCGCCCTGTCGCTCCGTCGGGTGCTCGTTCAGAGTGTCCTCAAACACAAATCGATAATCAATCAATATCCAGACATCCCCACACACCTATATATGATCCTCTTTATACGAACAGAACATTAATTAATAAATCAATAGCGACTCACAAATCCGTAGTAGTTCGAGTTGATCATAATGGGGGAGCGCTGGCGGAGGTAGACAAACTCCTCCCACCAGTCGGTCACCTAAAATAACAAAAAAATAATAATGGAGGAAATACGTTTCACAAAATCTGTGTAAGCAAATACACTTCAAAGTTTACAATGGTCGAAACAGGTTGAAATTTAATATGAACACCAAATCCATGGTTACTCACATAGTTGCTGCTCATCCAGCTCTTGAGTGTGAGGTACCTCTGCAGCCGGCGGCCCACCCCCCGCCTGAACGTCTCCGACAGCTTCTCCAGCTCCGCGTACTCCTTCGGCGGCAGGATCGGGTGCATCGAGCGGAGGTGCTGGAATTGTTCAAGTTCACTTTGTTTCCACAACGCCAGTCAGGTATGAAAAAAGCTGACAACCACAACAAGTATGTTACGCAGAAATCGTATAACTCGAAAGAAGATAAGGCACTAATAAAAGCTCCATTCTCCTTGTGACAGTCTCATAAATTCCACTGCATGCTAAGCCTCAATATCACACTACAGTACCCCCGACTCCATCTACCGTACCCCTCGTACCTTCTTGACCGTATCATCGAGGGAGGGGAGGACGAGATGGGGCAGCGCGCCCTGGAAAGAGTGCAGCATCGGCTGCGAGCGAGAGATAAAGTGCAGGAACGCCTGAAATATAATGGGTACTGGACTGTACCCTTCTGCTACAGTAACCCATTTCCAAAAATACCATAACCCTCACTCACAAACCACAGCTTGGTGGGCGTCGACACCGGCTTGCCCACATTCTCGTACATCCAGCCCTAAAAGACGAGTTAAAACAAATAGTATTACCGTAACCAAAAAAACTACAGTATACCTTGTATGTGAGTAGCCACTTGATGGAGAGTCGGATAATCTGACAGAGGAGGAACCATATGATCACTCCAGATACCATGCAAGACAGCAGCTGACCGATCACGCCGTCACTGAAAAGGGGAAGATTTGTAAATTGTAAATGTGAACATTCATGAACATGTTTCTGCTTCATCTGTATGTATCCCACGATCCCGATGATATTGTTCTATAAACTGTTTCACAGATGCATAGACTGAGTGCCAAGCATATTTCCTCAATGAACGTGCACGTGCGTCTATACTTAAAAACCAAAACATCTCCATGATATAGGTACAAAGGCCGCTCTCTAACCACACACACACACCCAACACCCAACTTCCCGTTCGCTCTCACGTCACAGCGTCACGCTTCTTATTACACCACGAGCAGACCCCCCCCCCTCCACTCTCTCTCTCTCGCTCCCGTGGTCCACTGACCAGTGATGTAGGACACTCCCATTCATCTCAGCATCTCTATATCCTTATCCACGTTCGCATACTCTCTCATTCTCTCGTAACACGCTGTAACGCAGTCTGAACAAAGTCCACATATCTCTCCGCCTTTCTCTCCTACCTATAGTTAATGCATATGATCACTATTCCGAATCACACTTCGATAAACGAATGTCGTAATTATGAGTTTTAGTGATATCATGGTATAGATAACATTTCATTGATCTTATACCATGATAGCACCAACAAGTGCACCCACCCGAACAGGTAGTAGAGTACGTAGTGTCTGAGGAAGGGCACGATGCCGAGACTGATGTCGTGCGCCCCGAACGAGAAGGCGGCGATGGCGACTGTGACGGCGGCGAAGGTGAGCGAGTTGCCCGGCCACGTGCCAGTCACAAAGTTGTTCTGCAAACACACACTTATACTAGTAACTAGTATCGGACAAGGTAGGTTGTATATGATCTGCATGATGTTCTCTACAATCACACATATCTAACATTCCTCGCAATCCCCAACTAGTTAGGTTTCACGGTTTCAACTAGAGCAATAACTACCAAGTATTTTCAATTTCCGATTGTTTTGGACGAAAAATCTAGAGTAAATACGTTTCAAAATTTCTACAGCTAATATAATTATTAAAACACTTTAATCTGTGATATGATTCAATCCATGAACAACCAATTACGGTCATATTGCATTGTCTACCCCCCCCTCTCCCTTACCTTGAACTTGCCGGCCCTCTTCTTGTACTGGCGGGAGAAGGCATGCCAGATGTCTCGCAGCAGCTCCTGGTCGTACGACACAGACACACCATCGTGCGTCACCCTGCAACCAGTAATACATAATGAGAAGAACTTATGGTCACATTAAATATATAAAAAAAGAACAAGAAACTCACGAGAAGCTGAGCGCAGCGACGGAGCGCGCCTCAGCCATGGCGGATAGTCGTGTTCAGATGGAGCTCCTCGCTGGCAACTGATTCTCCTCCCTCGGGTGCCTGCTGTCGCCTTGTTTTCGAGACTGCGACGAGCCTGCAACAGCCATGCAACAACACATCAATAACACCACGTGCTATGTTGCATAAACACGAGAAACTCTCAACAGAGAAACAACATCAAAGACGCACGCAGATTACAATACGATTACGTGCCCGTCGTAGTGCATATAACCGGAAGGGTCAGGGGATACTTTGATCTTGCCCGTATATACATACTAACCGCCTCCCATCACAACTGATAAGCGATATCTCACATGTGCCATCAAATGTCTTATCATCGCACTCAGTCTATTCATATGACTACCAAGTTCGGGCATAAAATAACAGCGTAAATAGTATAGCCCTTCCGGCGGATACAAGGCGACAAAAACACACAAATTATAATCAACAAACAAATCAAGCGAGTAGACGTCACACTGCTATAGTGAACACTAGCTAGCGCCCGGAGGCGGGGCCTTCCCTCTCCTCTCCCAGCTCGCTCAACGCACTTTGTACTCTGTAGTCTATGCACACGTGGGCCGTGGGAGAGAGATCACGAAAGAGCATGCTGCACCCGGAGACACCAGACGGCGCGAGTAATGGATAGGAGTGGAGAGTGCGCGAGAGAGTGCGCGCTTCCGAGAGACAACAGGTCTTCAACCAGGTGGGTATGGGCTGCCCAGGTCACCCAGATCACAAAGATTACCGCCACTCATCACCAACCGATCGCTATCATCGAGAGGACCCGAGAGTCCAGCAGTCCACGATTCATCTCGAAAAGGAGTGGCTCGATCCGAATACAAACACTCGCTGGCAACTCGATCACAACAAATGTGCCATCCTTTCTCAATCATTGCCCGAGTATCAAGTACATACGAACGACAGACAGTCAACACACACCCCGAAAGCTACGTCATAGCATCGCTATCACATGCAGTCTGCAAACAGTGGGGAGGGATAGTGGAAAACTGAAAATCGAGGAGGCGACTATGTGTCTTCTCTCTATTGACGCTAGACACGCGGCCAGTGTACTTTGTCCTATCCCATCTACTTCCATTCCTTCTCTCTCTCTACTACTCCCATCTATCTAAACACTCCCACACAACGTCCAATCCAATTTTTCATTGCCCAGTTCTTATCAACACCATCAATGGTCACACGTGTGTTTTGGAGACATCAAGAGATCAACCAACCATCACTAGTTACGTAGTGACATCAACCACATTCCAGACTACCAAAACACGGAACAACTATTCGGGGAACGGATATACAGGATGCGAGAAGAGCCAAGTCGACCGGCCGAGGGGCACGCCATCACTACACGTGACACGCAAACTCGTACTGCCCATACAGACTACAGTATCGCATTCCCAGACAAAGAGTGACTACTTCTCCCAAAGGTGCGATAAGAAAAGAGATCAAACAATCAAAAAGCGGAAATCCAGATACGCATTCGCGTCGACGCAACAAATCAATAAAAAATCGAAACAATCACAAAAAAGAAAACCTCTTTATTACAGCGTCTACGACACTTCAAGTAGCGGACAGACTCAAATCCTAGGGTCAGAAACAGCCTCAGAATTGTATCTGAGTGTCAGAAACAGGTTCAGATTTTGGGTCATATTTGCCTCAGATTTTGCCTCAGATTGTTTCAACAGCCTCAGAAATAGGGTCAGATTGTTGCTTCCCGCCGAAAGAGGCCAAATCTCGATTTGTCCCACTGCGAAATTGGGGGCATGGTAACGGGCATTTTGCCAGTCAGCACACCGTCCAGGTTCAGAAAAGCGCGCCAAGGATGGGCGGCCCAGAAAGCAGCCATACCCTCAGATTCGCTGCGAGACCAATCTCAAACTCGCCACCTTTTGGCGGCAAGCAACAATCTGACCCTTTTTCTGAGGCTGGGGAGACAATCTGAGGCAAAATCTGAAGCAAAATCTGACCCACTTTCCGACCCTCAGATACAAATCTGAGGTGTTTCTGAGGCAAAATCTAGGCCTAGATTTGAGTTTGTCTTCCGCTTCACTCACAGTGCGAGACTAAATAGGGCGAGTAATATAGAATGATAGGTTGGCGGAAGTCAGCTCAGCTGAACAACCGATAGTCACACTACATGGTACAAACCGAAATGCGCTTACAGTATACGTATACAGTAAACCATCGACACAGGTCTACTGTACATATACCATCACCTACAGTACGCCTAGACAATGACGAGATCGGGCGAGAGGGCGACGTCTGCAAAGTCGCCGGCGGAGAGGGAGGAGGACTCGGAGCCGGTAGAGTCCAGAGAGATGTCGAGGTTCTGAAATACGACAATCACTCACTCGTGCTTCAAATGGGACAACCATCAACCACTGCTCCTCCTGCTCCACTCACCTGCATCCCCTTCTCCACCTGCACCCCCTCCTCCTCGTCCTCATCCATCCGCACCACCTCGATCCTCGCCCCCTTCGAGTTGAGGTAGGCAATGAGCATCTCCCGAGGCGGGACGAAGAAGGCACGGCGACAGCGCACCTCAGTCAGACGCATACCCGACTCGCTACACGTCACACCTGAAATTGTGGTTTCAAAAATTGAATTTGAAGTTGTTATTCCATTATCACTACCATCAGCAGTACTTTCGACTCCACTCCATACAACTGCTATTCTCATCCACATAGTGCTCATTATCAATCGTATTTCTCAGAGTACACCCTCCTCTGTCTCCAGTCTGCTCTGCAGCCACTGCCCTCTACAACTACAGTATACCTAAGTGCCAAGTGCAACACGCGTACACGCGTACCACAACAAATAACAACCACACCCTAGCTACTCAGAACTCGTGTTCCTAACAAACTATTCGATAAACCAAAAACATAATCATCAACAACACTCCCTGACTGACTCTGCGAGTGGAGTCCGAGCCACTGGGCGACTCCGTGGACACAGAGCCTGTCCATCGAAGACTCCAGACACGACACCCACACACCGTCGGACGGACAAGACGCGTCGCCCTGCAGAAAACATCCATTCATGAACCAGGTAAAGTAAGCTTCCCTCATAATACATACAGCATAGAACATTCATTAGGCAATTCGATTCCTTTCATCACTTCTACTACAACTACATGCACTTCTATTACGCCCGCACCCACCGCTTCTGCCGGCGAGCCCGACTGGCCAAAGAAGGCGAGCAGCGAGCGCTCCGTAGAGTCCACCACGTCCTGCAGATAAACTATCAATATAAACAAATATTAATAAGAAACCAGAATCAAAAGAACGAAAATAGGAGAAGATGGAAAAAGTGAACTCGTGCGCACCCACCCAGCACATCTTCTTCCTGGAGAAGAGGCTCTTGAACTTGGCGTCCAGACGCTCGAAACACGCACGGCCAGAGTACGCCGGGTGGTCTGCAATCACAAGGCATATTAGAATACGAATGTATGCTAAATAATAATACTGAATACTCACTCTAGGCAACAAAACCGAAAATATACACACCACATCAGATATAAACCATGACCACCAATACTAGAACTAATAGAAGCATATCGTCAGCAAAATTAATAAATCGAAAATGGACTGACGGCTCCTGCTATCCTGCTTGGCACCCTCGTCTCCTCCACCGGTCTTCTCCTTGCGAGGAGTCGGGCGGCCGCCGACGACGAACCAACCGTCGCCAGACTGCAACTAGCACATCACTCCCTCCCCCCTCTCTCTCCTCCATCTCTCTTCTTCCCTCCTTGCCCCCCCCCTCTCCCTCTCCCTCTTTCCTCCCCCTCCCCACCATCTCCTCCTCCCTCCTCCCGCCCTGTCCGGCCTCCTCCAGGAACTGTCGCTGTGCAGCCTCGTCCTTGGCGATAAACGAATTCCACGCCTGCAGAAATAGTAGATAAAAACTTGATAACAATACAATTTTGATTTTTGAACAATACGAAGAAAATATGGAATTGCATACTTCAGAAATCCACCAAACAATACTGCAATACTGAAACGTATGATGTGCGTTGAATGAAAACAAAGCGCGACGATTATTTCTTTAGAGAATGAGCACGAACACATTTTCGTCGTGAAACCAAATATTCACAGTTAGCATAACCCGCCGACCTTCATGTTCTCCCTGTCGGCGAATAGGCGGGTGAAGGTGGTGTCCGTGTTGGGCACGAGGTCAGAGTAGTCCTCGCAGATGTCCTCCTTGTCCGTCAGCGACAACAGAACGCGCGCTGCAAGGCGACAGTCAAGATGTGCGCACAGTACTACTGACACAGAATAAGGTGAGAGAGCAGAAACGTGGTAAGAACCTGTAAATGTCACACGATCAACTCCTGCCACATGACAGAATGGTATAGTAGCGCCCGGCAGTCACGAGGTGCAAAATAACCATACAATCACGAGGACCGTTTAATAATTCATTAGCGTACATAACTCATCGCATTATGAAAACTAAAACTACGTCCGCAGAATCAATTGTAACTGACCATTCTCGACGCGCCTCCACTTTCTCGCCCCCATGTGCTTGTTGACGCGCAGAATCCCGTCAGTCTCCATCGTGCGGTGGAACCTGCAACAGACAGTTATCCACCACACCACTACTTCTTCACTTTGTTCTTCATCTTCCCGTTTCCGTTCGACCGACCGACGTGTCAATGCGTGTCATGTGGTCTCCGATTCATGCAACTTCAACAAAACAACTAATGCCCAGCCAGTAGCCGGTTGGTCTTCGACATCGTACCTTCAAGATCTAAATCGTGCTGTGAAAACTAACATGTCGAGCTTCTTGGCCTGCTGGCGCTCCTTGCGGCGGCGCGCGCGCTCACCAGCAGCCTCCACCACCTGCACACATGTTCGTCAGTAATAAACAACAACAACATGCAAACAATAAACAAGAAATAAATATTCTGATCCGACCTTGAGCTCAGCCTTGTCGCCGTTGTCGGGCTGCGTGGGCGGCTGCTGTTGCTGCTCGCGCTGCTCATTGTCACTCTCCGACAGGTCAAAGCTGCAACACATCCAATCAGCCAATCAATCACTCACAAAATGCCTTCCAACTCTCTTTCTAACAACTCCAAATAGCTTCAAACCACTTGCGATTGCCCCAAACCACTAACCACTTCGAACTTCTACATTCTACTTCTTCGAAAATGATTTCCGAAGAGACTGACCACAACCACACCTTCCGTACTTCAGTCGATACTCACTCGAGATAGTTGTACGTGTCCTGGTCCTCGATGCGCTCGGGACGCAGCTCCTCAATCTTGCGAGCAATCACCATGGTTGGATGGGGGCGGATGGAAGCGGGGACACCTGTGTGCACTGCGAACACTGCAACAGCAAGGTTGTGATTGTCGCCAGCGAGTAAATAGTAAATGAACGCGGCCGGCAAAATCACGTGATGAACGCGACAGATTGACAGCGACCACAGTTGCAAGCTGAACAGAAGATTGTTTGAGGCAAGGAGCGATTCGAAATCTTGCGTTTCGTATATCGCGCAGCGCTCAACCGAAAGAATTGATCGCACATTGCACTCCCGCAGTAAGAGAAGGAGGGCGTGCGCGAATGAGCTGTTGGGAGACTTTGACGTAATGATGAGGCGAAACTGAGAGATATGCATCGCGGTGCGGCTGCGGAGTGAGAAACAACAAAACAAATAACGCTCCGCGATCAGCTGACTGCATTATCGCCACCCCGGAGAGCGCGTTCATCGATCGATTACGCAGGCAGGTGTGTCCGTTTTCGTGGAAACCGGCTTCACGCATGGAACGCTAATCACGAATTGACACTGATCACTGAACATAGACAAATGCGACAGAATGTAGTTCAAATTAAATTCAGAACTACATCAGGAATCAGGATGTACGCAGATTGCACATAGAACTGCATAATGAGTACCGCCAAGCGGCGAAGGGTCAGTATGAGCGGGAAAGAGCGACCTCGACGCACGCGCGCCACTCTGGCGCAACATTGCACCACAAATGTCCACGACAAATGCGTGAGTAACAGTGCAAGGTGCGAAGGAAATGCTAGGTTACATTGCAATGGAAAACCCTAGGTGGTCGCGCGACTATATAAAATTTTTGGAATGGCCGAACCGACACTGGACACTGGGGGCGAGGCGAAGGACGGGCGATCAATGCGGCAGCGCATGCAGCTGGCAAGTGGCAAGCGAGAACACTGCTGACCACACTGCACTGCATGCGTCAACAACAACATCGTCCGCAATGAACGTCGATTTCTGTTTGTACATCCGGTTTTTGTTTTATTTGTTCGACGTTCTAAGTTCTAATAGATCATAGTTCACACAGTAGACACAACCTAACCGTGCCACTACAACTATCAGCACATCGTGATAAGACATCGTTTCGAGCGACAAGGGCATGGAGATGTGCACTGAATCGGCGATAACGTCGCGATAAGATATCTCGCCTGTCTATGCTAGCTCCTTCAGTCTTTTTCATGTTGCTCTGTTTGCTCGGCTTTTTGGTTGTTTGAATCCGTTTCATACACTCATTCATTCGTATTTTGCAGCACACTATGAACCGTCTCTACAACGGCTGGTTTACCGAGTTCTCGCCCGATGACGTGCAGCGCATGGAGAGCGGAGGTGAGTAGCAACTTGTCAGATCAAAGTCAATCGACGTTACTGCATGTTTGTAGCGGCCACTTCGGACACTTCGATGAAGTCGGACGGCAAGGAAATGGGCGGAGCATGGCCCGGACAGGCCTTCTCGCTCCAGGTCAAGGAGGTGCTGCATCACGAGAAGAGCAAGTACCAGGACGTGCTCGTCTTCAAGAGGTACGTCTACATGGGAATGCCGTACGAATGCAATGTTTCAGCGAGACCTACGGAAACGTTCTCGTACTCGATGGTATCATCCAGGTGAGGATCTTTGTAAAAGTTTCAAAAGAGCAGTATGCCAATGAGGAAACTTCAGGTGACGGAGCGCGACGAGTTCTCGTATCAGGAGATGCTCGCCCATCTGCCCATGTTCGCGCACGCCAACCCCAAGAGGGTGGGTATTAGTTACAAAGTAACTAAGTATGTATTATACATAGTAAAGAATCAAACAACAAACCAAGTTCAAAAAAACTACAAAAAACGGCATCCTGTAAAATTCAACAATTCAACAATTCAACAACTGGAAAAATTCAACAACTCGGAAAATTCAACAACGAAAAATTCAACAACAAATGACGTCATAGCCAAATTTTCCTAGTGTCTCTAAATAACGGGCCTGTTCGAGAATTCTGTATTTGGGGTCCGGAGAATCCTGCCCTTTTTAAATGAAACCGACGAATGTAATATTTTTGCGACGTACTTTTATTTACTGATGAGGTCTAGTTTCATGCACACGTCTGCAAACCTTTTCAAGGCTCAGATCATATTGTCAATGACATAGTATAATAGAAGACGTATAAATGTACAGGTCGCGTAGCATTAGTTGAGCTGCATCGGCGTGCACTCAATCGCACAGAGTTCTCGATAAGGACTACCGAATACTGTCTAGAAGTCGGCAAAGATGATGTGATTCGGCTGCTTGTTACGGGCACACTTCTCGACGATGTCTCGAAGAGAAACGTCGTCGTCAGTTGTCGACAAACACGGATCACTGATATGCCACGGTACTGTCCTCGGAACCACGCTGATCCGATGCGTTCACAAGCGTTTTCAATACGACTTCATCACCTTCTCAGAATTGTAAACGTAGTTGAAATAGTTTGCAGACCTTGACCTCTAACAATAATTGATAAAAAAATAATTCGCAAAACACATTCATTAAAAAACAGGGCCTGGACTCCCAAACAAATACGGAACTCTCAAACGGGACCGTTATTTAGAGACATGCAAAAAATTTCGCTATGACGTTATTTGTTGTTGAGTTTTTCGTTGTTGAATTTTCCCAGTTGTTGAATTTTCCCAGTTGTTGAATTGTTGAATTGTTGAATTTTACAGGATGCCACAAAAAACAAAACAAAAAAACATTATCTCGCAATCGTGCGCTCGACTCAATTTCTCACTAAGATTTCAACACTGCACTACGCGACACCAATGACTTTTATCGAGAAAATTGTAACACAAATCAACATCATGCATCAATATTAAACTATAACTAGAAGTAAAATTAAATTATAATTCGTAGTCAACTTTTTCTTAACACATTTTAAGTTTTAATACCTTCCTTCTTCTCCGCCGCTAGAATCCCTCCTCCCGTTCTCTGTCCGCCGTGACACGAGCTGCCTCTTGAGCCGTCATGACGCGGATGCGCTTGTCTCGATCAACACCATACAGCACCATCTGAAACAGCAAGGAACACTATCGATTGATTATCCATCGCCCACATCTTGTCGCTGTTTCTTGGACATGGCAAAGCTGACTGGCTGCAAGTCGAGAGGGAACGAGTGCTCGACCACGTCCTTCTTGTGGGGAGAGAAGAGCGCGTGGAGAGCGGACAGTTCCTGGAGAGTGATAGAGGAGTAGGGGAAGGGGAGAGGGAGAGGGAGAGGGAGAGGGAGAGGGAGAGGGAGAGGGAGAGGGAGAGGGAGAGGGAGAGGGAGAGGGAGAGGGAGAGGGAGAGGGAGAGGGAGAGGGAGAGGGAGAGGGAGAGGGAGAGGGAGAGGGAGAGGGAGAGGGAGAGGGAGAGGGAGAGGGAGAGGGAGAGGGAGAGGGAGAGGGAGAGGGAGAGGGAGAGGGAGAGGGAGAGGGAGAGGGAGAGGGAGAGGGAGAGGGAGAGGGAGAGGGAGAGGGAGAGGGAGAGGGAGAGGGAGAGGGAGAGGGAGAGGGAGAGGGAGAGGGAGAGGGAGAGGGAGAGGGAGAGGGAGAGGGAGAGGGAGAGGGAGAGGGAGAGGGAGAGGGAGAGGGAGAGGGAGAGGGAGAGGGAGAGGGAGAGGGAGAGGGAGAGGGAGAGGGAGAGGGAGAGGGAGAGGGAGAGGGAGAGGGAGAGGGAGAGGGAGAGGGAGAGGGAGAGGGAGAGGGAGAGGGAGAGGGAGAGGGAGAGGGAGAGGGAGAGGGAGAGGGAGAGGGAGAGGGAGAGGGAGAGGGAGAGGGAGAGGGAGAGGGAGAGGGAGAGAGAGGGAGAGAGAGAGAGAGAGACGCACCTCGATAGCTTCCGCGTTGGTCTCCTTGGTCCGCCGCCGCCCCACCATCTTGCCCAGCAACGCCTAGACAGGGTGTCAAGTGTTTCGAAAACACACCAACCTTGTTGGGATCGCTGTCTCTCCTGACCATTGGCAGCACGTTCGTTGCTCGGCCGTACTTCTCCCGCTTTCTCCTTTGTAGTCGCCGCAAGTAGCGGTTCAGGCTGCAAATTTCATGTCCGTACGATCCTCCTTGAATAGACCACCCACATGTATATTGCGAGTCCAATCGCGACTGCCAGAAGGGTCCACACTGTAGATACGGCTATCGCCCACTCGGGACTGTCGAGAAACTTCTGAAGAGGGAATAGGGAGAGAGAGAAGGAGAGAGAGAGAGAGAGAGAGAGAGAGAGAGAGAGAGAGAGAGAGAGACGCACTGAACACTGTGCCGGTTGGCCAGCCCCAGCGGCTGGCATAGCCGGTCTGGAGAGAGCGAGGCACGAGAAATGACACGACAGAGAAATCGATCAACTGAAGACTTTTAAAAAGAGGTTCTAAAGTATTGATTTTTTTGTCGTTCAGGTACTGATCATCGGCGGCGGTGACGGCGGCATCCTGCGAGAGGTGGGTGGGGAGTTGGATTAGAATGACGTCACTAATAAGGGAGGGAGAGAACGAAGAGAGAATGAAAGAGAGAGAGAGAGAGAGAGAGTGAGAGTGAGTGAGCGACGTCACTAAATAGGACAAAAAGAGAGAGAGAGATAGAGATAGTTCTCGTTCAGGTGCTGAAGCACGAGTGCGTGGAGCATGTGACAATGTGCGAGCTGGACGAGATGGTCATCGAGGTCAGCAAGAAGTGAGTCGCCCCCCTCTCTCTCAACGTCTCTCCTTCTCTCTCTCACTTACCTCTCTTTCTCTATCTCTCCTCTCTCTCCTCTCTCTCCCTCCCTCTCTCTCTCTCCTCTCTCTCCCTCCCTCTCTCTCTCTCCTCTCTCTCTCCTCTCTCTCTCTCTTCCTCACCCCTCCTCTCCTCCCAGGTACCTCCCCTCCATGTCCTGTGCCTTCTCCCACCCCAAGCTCAACCTCTACTGCGGCGACGGTTTCGAGTTCCTCAAGAACCACAAGGTATCGGCGATCGATTATTCACTAATCAAGATAATCAATAATTCAGTGATTGATAGAAAAACAATAAATCAATGCTCATATCAGGACGACTTCGACGTTATCATCACGGACTCGTCGGACCCGGTGGGACCGGCGGAGTCGCTGTTCGGAGAGACATACTATGAGCTCCTCCACGCGGCACTCAAGCAGGGAGGCGTCCTCTCCTCCCAGGGTACGCAGAGAGAGAGAGAGGGAGAGAGAGGGAGAGAGAGAGAGAAAGAGAGAGGGAGAGAGAGGGAGAGAGGGAGAGGGAGAGATGGAGGGTGGCAGGCGAGTGTCCGTGGCTGGACCTGTCCCTGATCCGCCGCCTGCACTCCATCACCCGCCCCCTCTTCCGACGGGTTCAGTTCGCTGCCGCCTCTGTGCCCACCTACACCAGCGGATACATGGGCTATCTGCTGTGCGCCAAAGAGGTGGATAGCTGGTGGTGTGGTGTGTGAAACTGGTGGTGCAGTGGTGAGGTGATGGTGCGACACTGGTGACTGGTGTGCAGTGATATTGATTGATCGGTGTGCCGTACTTCCATCGCATGCCCATCCCTTGCAGGCGAGTGTTCGTGGCTGCACTCGTCTCTCATCGGCCACATGGTCCGCTTCAACCGGCGCATCGGGTTCAAGCAGGTGGCCTACGCGCAGTCCGCCGTCTCCACCTACCCCTCCGGCACCATGGGATACCTGCTCTGCGGAAAGGGGGTGCGCAACGGAAACCGATCGTCCGTCCGCGTCTGCCATGCATGTGTCCGAAGCGTCCTTGTATGCTGTGCTGTGTCCATAATATGTTGTGATCGCCCGTCCATGTCTTATGCATGTCTCTCGTGTCCTTGCATGTGTTGTGTTGTGTCCATTCCCTGAGTGCCCATGCCCTCCCCCCTCTCAGCCCTCTCCTTCCAGGACCACGACCTCTCTGTGCCCGCCCGGGAGCTCAGCGACGCTGACGTCAAAAACATGAAGCTGCGTTTCTACAACTCACAGGTACTGTATCCGTCCTACTAGTAGCAACAGTGGAACCCTCTTTTCAGCTGCACCGCGCTGCCTTCGTTCTCCCGCAGTTCGTCAAGGAGGCGCTCGAGCAGTAGACGCACAGAGAGAAACAATATGAGTGAATGGAAATAAAATGTAAAAGCCACTTGCTTGTCGTTTGTTGTCTCAATTACGCATTGTAAAATTAAACAGTGTAATGTAAAGGTAAGGTGGTAAGACGTGAAACACAAGTGTGACACGCGCAAATGTTTTCCAAGTATTCAAGTATTTACTTTTTTTAGAATCAAAGACAGATGTGACAGGTCATATCAAGCATAGATAGGTTTAGTCTGCAAGTCTTGTTGGGTTCATGATGATCATCCATTGGCGCGGGAGTTCTCGTGTCATCTTCTGCCAGTTGCTTTCGTAGATCGGAGACTTCTCGCGGTTCTTCCTTTCTCGGCCAGAGTACAGCATCATGTCACAAATGTTATAAAACATTATTATTACTTTGATCTTTCTGCTGGTCTTCTCTCTCTCTCTCTCTCTCTCTCTCTCTCTCTCTCTCTCTCTCGCACCTTCCCCTACTCAAAGCACCTTACTCGAGGTTTGATTCAAGTGCTCACTGGCTGTGAAATGATATGATGATGAGTTTTGCTCTGAGCTCTCCTCCACTCGCGCACTCTCTCACCCGCCGTCTGTCGTCTGGCGCTCTCTCCAACAAGTGCTCCCTCTCTTCGCATATAGAAGGAAGGATGCCTCGCGAGTTTCCTACAAGATTAACAGTCATACTAATTTCCCCCGGACAAATTTATATCATTCCATCTTTACATTTCCCTTTGTTTTCTATTGGATATTCCGTTATTTTCACAGTATATTGCTGACTTTATCAGTTGACACCCAACAAGGAGAAGATAGGAGTGTCGAGGAAGGAAACGTGACTCTAATAAACGTGTCCCATAGATATAGTGATAATATGAACGTAATAATGTAGTAATGTAGGTATTCATGAGAACAACGTGTATAAAACAATGAGGAACGAGCGAGAATAGTCACTAGTACACTGATACGTGACAGTAACACAACCCACGTCCGTACTCTCTCTCTTTCTCTCTCTCTCTCTCTCTTTCTTTCTCTTTCTCTCTCTTTCTCTGTCTTCCTCTTTCAACTCTGTTTCTCACCATTTTCCTTCTCTCTCTGCTTATGTTTCCGGTGAAAAGCTGTTTCAGAAGTCAGAAGCCTACTTATGACTATTTCACTTATCATTCCATGTTCTGTACTCTGGCAACTGAATGTTATCGTTTTTTCGCTTCTTATTTTGTATTTCTGACAGTTTCATAAATAGTTGTAAAGTAGTCAATTGAAACAGGCTTCTTTTGATGTTGTTATTGTTTCGCCTTTTGCTCTTTTGATTCTGTTGCGTGTGGTGAAGAGCTTTTCGGCTCATCAACTCTCTCCTCTCTCTTCCTCTCTCCCTCTCTCTCTCTCTCTCTCTCTCTCTCTCTCTCTCTCTCTCCCTCCTCTCTCTCTTTCTTTCCCACAATCAAAGACGGTCTTCCCCCCAATTCGCCCCATATGTTAATGTGGCCTCGACACGACAATCCGCGCTTCTCTGCCCCTCTCGCATCTCCGCACTCTCTCGCCGCTCTCTGCCCTCACTCCCTCCCAATCTTCTTCCCTCCTCGTCTTCTGTCAGCCCAGGCGGCAAAAGTGATAACTTTTAATATTTTCGATTCCAGTAATGCGTATCTGCTTTTTCAAACGATTTCTGGTCACCTTTTTATAAAACGTTTTCGCTTCACGTCAACACTTTTCAAAGTATTTATCAATGACTCATTCATGTTGATTGCAGCGATGTGGCAGCATGCGCAGCTCGCCCAGTGCGCCTCCTTCTCCGGCTCCGCCCCCCTTAGCCACGCCCCCCGGAAGACGGCGCACGTCGGCCAGGCCCCGCCCACCTACCCACCTTTCACCGAGCCGCTACCCTCTCGCGGCTATCACTGGCGCGCCAAGCGGACTACCATGGACTACGATACCCCGGAGGAGTACGGTACGCCGAGGGAGTACTGTAGCTACCGTACACAGGAGTACGACAACTCGGACTACGGTAGTCAGGACTACGGAGAGGAGTGGCCGGAAGTCGCCCATGCGGAAATACGAAGATGCCATAGGTGAGTGTTCTGTGATTTATTTATTCATAATATTATCGATAAATAAAAAAAAACTACTAACGTGTTTTTTCGTCACAGAGTCAATATTTTAAAAAATATTTATGATTGCATAATTGATTAAATAAGTATCTATCAAATGATAAGAAATAGAAATTGTTGATGTGGTGGTTTGTGTGTGCTTTATGCGTTAGCTGAGCATTATACGTGGAAATTGCCCGCATTGAGGGGAGGGTGGAGAAAGAACAAGTTGCGAGAGAGAGAGAGAGAGAGAGAGAGAGAGAGAGAGAGAGAGAGAGCTCCCGCATAGCTAATAATGCAGACAGCACTGTTCCTCATTCTCTCGCCCTCTCTCCCCTCTCTCTCCCTCTCTTCCGCTCTCGTTCCCTCTCTACCGCTCTCGTTCCCTCTCTCGTTCCCTCTCTCTCTCTCTCTCTCTCTCTCTCTCTCTCTCCATCTCTCTCTCTCCCTCTTTCCCTCTCTCCTTTCCACCTGACTGCATGCAGACTGTTACACCTGATTGATTCGAGAAAAAGTCAGGGAATTGCTTATGATGGAGACAAGGACAAGGAACAACGCTTCCCAAGGGCACTCCGAGAAAGAAAGAGATGAAAAGAGGGGAGATAGAGAGCGAGATAGAGAAGGGACGAGAATCCCTAGTTCCTTAGTTTGTAATGAATACGCGGCTTATGGTATAGAATCCCCGGTAACAAGATACATGACTAACCGATGATGTGAAAAGACGGAGCCTTTCAGTTTTGCAGTGGAACAGTCATGTGCACATTTGGAAGTGTCAATGAATCTAGAAGTGAGCACAGTTGTTTATTGTTGCGCCTTGACAGCAGAATAGT
Organism: Rhabditoides inermis; assembly: GCA_963966185.1. Taxonomy (NCBI): domain Eukaryota; kingdom Metazoa; phylum Nematoda; class Chromadorea; order Rhabditida; family Rhabditidae; genus Rhabditoides; species Rhabditoides inermis. The sequence continues at coordinate 646,681 of CAWZYM010000300.1, read as the reverse complement.
TGACCAGTTGAAGTGTGGTGATTGCGTTTCGACTGTTTGATTTTTGTGTGCTTGCCATTTCCAAGTGGCAATGCATACGAGAAGTGACGTGTCTCTTTTCCATGGCAGCCGGAATAGTTGAGAGGAGACCTGTCATACAGACAGGGAGACGTATCCAGGGGGAAATAGCCCACGCGGCGCATCCATGACATGAATAAATCAGTCCGGAGAGTGTTAGTGAATTGCCGTGGTCTCTCGATCGATGCTTGCATTCTCGCAGGGCACGTGTAGAAACCAGTGTTTTGAATACTATAAACAAGCATGATGTTAGTGGATTGGATATCCTTCGGCGGACGCGATTCGATCTTGAGATTTTAGCGCTGAAACGTAATAAAAAGATGAGTTGCTTTATCATGCATTACGTCGTCTCCTAAACATGAATCGGGGTTTATTTTCGAATCTAAATCGTGAATCACGCACTATCGAAATAAAAATCGCCCTGGTTATTTCAATTCACTGATGATAAGTGGATTTTCATATAATTCAATGACGTTTCAACGTTCACCTGCAACAGTTTTCTCTCTCGGTTCATTATCCAGCTCCTTTCCACACTCGCCCCAATTGATTTTGTATTACAAGCGAGACTTTTTTTCTTCCACCGCCGCCACAGAAAATAATGGTAGACGTCGTGTGGGGAGATTAGTTGTTGGCAGGCAATATTACAAGATTCCACTTCCACCCTCGGACACATATTGATTGTGTTTGATGGTGCACTGTAGTGTGTGCACTACAATATATATATGACACCTTTTTTGAGTGAGCACTAGTTGCACAGAACAGATAATATGATATATGAGTGACATATGTTCATTCCGTAGTCAGTACGTCGTCTGTCGTTGTATACACAAAGGTTGTTCCGTAAATTTACAGACAAGTCCAAATGACCAAATGGTTTGTAACAGACGACGCCATTTTATGAAATGTTATCTAAATTCAAAATGCTTTAAAAACTGGACTTTCTTTAAATAAAACCCTTGTTTCGAAAAGTTATCATATTCCGAAAGAAGTTGTGAGCGGGGAGTGATAAAAATGTCCCAGGGGACAGAAAAGGGATAAGAAGCCACTCAATTAGCATCCATGCCTCATTCCGTCGCGACACAGCCGCTCTCTCTCTCTCTCTCTCTCTCTCTCTCTCTCTCTTATCCCCTCTTACTCTCTCCATGTCCCACTCTTCATTAGAGAAGTAGCGTATAGCCAATTGTGTGTTGCCTCGAATAGTTTGGCGAGTAGTGGCGGAGAAAAGGACTATCATTGGAAATGCATGGTATCGAAAGAAGCCTCTTCGGGTCAGCTCTCTCTCTCTTTCTCTCTCTCTCTCTCTCTCTCTCTCTCTCTCACCCCTCTCCCATTCAAATGTATGGTCCTGAATTATAGTGGCCCATTTCCCTCCTCTTTTTTGTCTGCTCTGTTTTCGAGACTGATTATAGGGACAGCTTCCGTCTGTAATTGTTTGTTTGTTGTTGCGAGAGATAGATAGAGATAGAGAGAGGAGGAGAGCGAGAGAGGGAGAGGGCAAGAGAGATTGGCGCTTCTCGCTCTCGAAAATGTAGCGTTCTGTCGTCGATTTCTCTCGAATTGTGGGGCATACCCGACGAGTGCTGTCCATATTTGATTACCACTCCCGGGTCAAACATTCTGCACTGCATTTCTGGTCAAAACCGCTACCACTTCTATTTTACATTGCCATTGTAACATCAACGTTATCTCTATAATCATGGCATTGCATAACGTTGTACACGATTGTACAAGACCGTAACATATATGTAAAACGTGAAAGGTATGTGTTTGTATGCTGTTGTGTTGCAGCTACCGCGCGGCGTCGTCTTCGGATCGCCGCCAGCCACGGAGGGAGCTGGAGAGACGACGACCAGCCACCCTCCATATACGGAGGAGTGGTGGAGCAGGAGGAGCAGGAGGAGGAGGAGGGCCCATCCCGGAGGTGCGAGATCTCCCTCTCTCCCCCCCCCTCTCTCTTTCTCTTATCCCTGATTCCAAGTCTCATAAGGACTCCAACGCATTGTTAGAAACAGTTGTGAGTATCAGATCCATGTGTTTTTAGGTGAATGTGGAAGCGTTCGACATAGAGCGGAAGCGCTCGCAGCAGGCAGAAATGGAGTTAGCAAAGGTGAGAAGTTTTGCTTTTCTCGGTTTTCTGCTTGACGATGAAGAGTGTCCGAGGGGTACCTTCTTCCACAGGCAGCGCGCAAGCCGTCTGCGTTCTCTCAAAACGCACAGTCTTTCGCCCTACTGATTTTGGCGCGAGTTTCAATCCGATGCGCAAACCACTCAAACGCGCAATACTCGTATACGCGAAGTCCTACAGATTACTTTTCAATTGATCTTGTGTAATGATGTCATGGTCTACCAAATAGACCTTAATCATTTTTATGTGAAAACTGTCACTTTAAAATAAAAATTGCTCGATTTCTTGGAATGACAATCTATTAAATCCTGTTGACTAGTCTTTCGTAGTTTCTATTTCATATCATCCTTATCCTTATCCATTCCAACTAGAGAACACAAACAAAGAGAATACCCTTTGGTATGATGTTACATGGTCATTCCAAGAGTCTCCGAGGTCTGTAGTATTTACATAGATTATGTTATGAGTAATGCCACACGACTTTATCTCTCTTTCTCCCCCCTCGTACCAAGGACATCCATAGTGTCTCAAATCCGTCGCTAACCTTCTCATAAGCAGCATCAAAGGATATCGGATATGTGGAATGCTTCTAATCCTCATAGAATTCCTCTTTCTCTATTCTATTCACACTCCTTTGTCATCTGTGTATTGTCTGCTTGTACTACCTGAGTGCGCGACTGTGCCATACTTATTGAGTACAAATGTCGTGGAGTGTTACCCACCTATGGGACGCGCTGTCCGCATGGGTGGAGACTATAAAAGAGCTCCTCGAACAGGTTAGTCCCACTCACTCTTCCATGCATATTACAGCACTACGTTTTACGTTTCACGTGGGTGTGGGAGAGCATTATCGTTTGTCTAGTATCGCCCGCGAGACGCATCTCTCTCTCTCTCTCTCTCTCTCTCTCTCTCACTCTCTCTCTCTCTCTCTCTCTCTCTCCTCATTTTCCATTCCGCGCACTCATGTGATGCATGCTTGCTCATCCCTTGGAGACTAACTTCATTTCAATAGACTTCTTCCTGACTTCTCATTATTCACTAGTTAGGTTGCCGATGGCTCGCTGATGATATTAGTGTTGTCATATTGTCGTTTCCTCTCTATATCTTCTCTCTTCTTTCCTTCTTCTCTCTCTTTCTCATTCCCATACCGCAGTTTTTATCGCCGTCCACAATTCCCCTCCCTATATTCTCTTGTCGTTTTCTTCATTGTCTTATATGGGAATCGTATCCGGGGGCTTTATCATTCCCCCCTCCCTCTCTCCCTCACTTCCACACTCTTTCCGTCTTCTTCTCGTCGTTTTCTATCGGCGCTCTCTCGTTTCCCACAGTCTTACGCGTTTTGTACGTCCTGGGAGATTCTGAGGGTGGTACAGAGCAATTCAGAGAACCTCTCTATCTCCCCCCCCCCTCTCTCTCTCCATTCTCTCATGTACATCCCTTGTGCTTTGCCAACTGCATACATCATACATATCAATTGTCCACTCCCACAACGTTAGTGGCTTGCCGCAGCGGTAATTATCAAATTCAAATGGACTTTCTTTTTTCACTTTAGTACAAACATATTAACTATTTCTTCATTTTAAACACGTATTGTTGTCGAAACGATTTATCGTGCTCCGATATTCCCATTCACTGTGCCCAATCTATCTCTATCGCTCTTTAATTGTTCCCCCACTCATCTCCACATTTCACTATTGATGGTACTACGGTGGCATGCATACACAATGCGTGCGCCAGCACAGTCACCGCACTCGCGCCAGTCGCATTGTTGACGCAGCTCTAGTGCTACTTCGCTGTTCCAGAAATGCCCCGAATTATCTACCAACCGAGGAGTGCCGATGAGAACTTTGTAAGAATTGATCAGTAAATGATTTGATGTAGTATTGAATGCCAGCCAAATCACTTTTGATCCACCCGAAAAAATGCTTTGACCCCCATACTTATTCAATATAGAGCGTAGTGAATCATTTATGAACTCTAATGTAGTAAATTACAATAATAAAAAACATACTGTATTCCAGCTGCGTGTGCACTCTGAGGTTCCGACGTTCCGATCTTCCAGTGCCAGTCCCAGACAACACGTGGGTATATTTTTTTTATATATAAACAAGGAAACAAAAATGAATTGTTGACTTCTGGTTTTCTGTTTTCTGGTTTTTTTCTGGTTTTCTGGTTTTTTGAAAACCAGAAATTTCTGGTTCTGGTTCTGGTTTGGCCAGATTTCTCAAAACCGGTTTATTTTGGCCGGTCATTTCTCTGGCCAACCAGAAAATAACCGGTCATTGGTTTTATTTTGGCCGGTCATTCGACCAGAAATCTGGTCGATAAATTGGTCCAAACACTAATTGTTGTACATAAGACATGGTAGAATTTACCTACTTATTTCAATATAATAAGCGTTTATATTATTGTCGAAACTTAAACGTCAGAAAATCATTTATCGTACAATTCTAGTTGCGTACGTTTTTGTTATCGGCGTAGTACGCCTAGAGACAGTTCCTCTTCAAAACTACATGAAATCTGTACTTGTATCGTTGTATCTATGTATCAATCAGCATTAGCAAAACATTGCGCTTCAAAGTACGGTCATTTTTTTCCACAATTCCAATGCTGTCTCGTGATTTCTCTCGTTTGGCGATAAAACGCACAAGAGTGCATATGAGTGTAAGGCGTCGTTTCCTCTCCGCACCACATCCGGTATGTGGCATGTAACATGTGGCCAGTTGAACCGCCCTCCCACAAACATCCACATTCATTCACTACCATTCCAACACTCACTCAAACTGTATTCCAATTGTGAGTATTCCGACATGTGGCTGGCTCTGCTACTGCGCGAGTGTTTCCCTATACGACAGGTACCGCGTAGTCCCTAGTTGCATGCATTAATTTTTCTTTTATATCCGCTTCTTCAATGTGAGTGAATTTAAAAAAAAAGAATTCATTTATCAAAGCGGCAACAAACAATAAGTTCTATTTATACGATTTCTCCGAAGAATGGAATAATCCTTATACTTGAGGATGGGATCGCTCTTTTGAAATTCTCTTTGCGCTAAAAAAAAGTGTTAAAAATACGAACGGATGGATCAGAGATCATTCTATTGTCCGGATACATCCTATCATTTAAAGAATTTATCCGGACAATGTAATATTGCCTGATCTTCAGGTTTGAAACGCTTTTGTTCTTGTCAATGAGACCTTTTTTTTGAAATTGTATAAACGTGGAAAAATTGATTGTATTTCGTCTTCAAACTCGTCTTCATTGAAGAGAACGAAAGCGACCTCATCCTGAAGATCAGAGAATCATACATTGTCCGTATGAATCCTTTAATCAATTACTTTTCATATTCAGCCACTTTAATCATAATTCAAAATAAAACAATAATTTCTACAGTTGTAACATTCAAAGCGGTAATAAAAAGTTTAAAATAATATAATACTACATTGCAGCCGCACGGGCATGGCTGCTCTACATCCCGCCGGGATTCGATGGCGTCCCTCAATCGAGTGTGGAAGAGCGACGAGTGCAGACGGAATCCAGCCATACACAAGTGCGCCACACTCGACGTGCCGAGGTGGGTATGACGTAAGAGCGACGTAAGGGTTACGGAGGGTAGTGACGTAGGGATCATACGTTTGAACGGCTTAGATTATCTGTGATATGTAACAGATACAAGCGAACATTTTTTTGTGTTTGTGTTCAGTATCGGCAGCACTTCACATCTCAAAAATGCTGTGTTGTTGAAAAAAAGACTACTCTAAAATACGTGTTTATCAAGTTGCGACGCGTTCAACCGAATAAGTTACATGTGTTATTCATAGACAAGTACGGTAATCGAATTCGCCAATTCCACTACAACAAACAAAACATAAAAGCCGAAAACACCCTGGAAAAGGTTTCGAGCCAGCATACGGGAGGAGGACATTTTTCCGCTCGGGTTGACCCTACGGAAACGCGATTGCGGAAAAGAGAGAGAAAGAGAGAGAGAGAGAGAGAGAGAGAGAGAGAGGGAGAGAGAGAGGGAGAGAGAGAGAGAGAGAGAGACAATGTATTTAGTTTGTCATCGTGTATTTTGAGTGAAGTGAGGTGGAAAAGAAAGGATAATGGTCTTGAACTTCGAACTTCCGATTGTTCGGATTTTGGATTCGGAAATAATCTGTGTTGTACTGTTGTAATGATGTAAGTCTGTAAAAATATTATAAAAACTACATTCAAAACATTAATACGATTCGAATTCACTGTCTTTCGTGGGTTTTCGGGATGTGTTCATTGTGAACTATCTCCGAGTTTAGAAGAACATTTCCACTTTTCATTCACTTATCGACTATCAGTAAGTTGAGAAGTTTGGCAGCGTTCAATGTTCACTTGGTAATATTTGTCGCCCCTTTTTGCACCCCCACATGCCTCCCACTCGGATAGAGTTGCAGAGAGGGAGGGAGAGAGGGAGAGAGAGAGGGAGAGAGAGAGAGAGAGAGAGAGAGAGAGAGAGAAAGAGAGAGAAATGAGGAAGCGGCGATTCCCAGGTGCCCAATTAGGTGTATGAGGAATGCGAGGCACTGCGACCCCCGCACCCTCATCTATCCGTGAACCATCTTCATCGTTCACTTGTTCCAACAAAACTATGCGAGATTATAGCAGTTGTTTCTTGTTCAATTCGTGGCTTCCCAAAAATGCCTGCTTGATGTCCAACTCCCAATTTTTAAAATGAAAATGAAACATTCATAAACTTCGTCTTTTCTCGTAATTGTTCTTCTTTTGAACGACTATTTGTGACTAAAATAGACTTTTTCTCCAATGGTAAAGACTTCTCCATTGTTTCTCCGTACTCCATTGTACGTCATATCATTTCCGGATTCTCCAGCGCAATGAGACGGAGAAAATCTATGACGTGAAATGATCATATCTCTCTCTCTCTTTCTCTTTCTCTCTCTCTCTCTCTCTCTCTCTCTCTCTCGCTTTCTCCCTCCCTCTCTCTGTATTTCTCTTGTCTCTCGTTTCAACACTGATACGGTGTTGTTTATTTTTCTTCCTAGCACTATGTGTGGCGAGCCTTCCTCTCTATCCTTTGTCATCCGACACCAACGTCTAATGATTATGATAGAGAAAGAGAGAGAGAGAGAGAGAGAGAGAGAGAGAGAGGGAACTACCTTCCTCTCTCTCTCTCTCCGTCGAGAGAGAGAGAGAGAGGGACGGGAGAGACTTGCCTCAGGGCAAAGCCACTAAGCCCCGCCCCTTTTCCTGTCACGGCCATCCGTATAGGCACTCTCACTTTCTCTCTCTTTCATCAGGCAGGATAAATCGGAATGGAGAAGGTGCGCGGAGCAATCTCGAGCCGCTCTCTCTCTCTCTCTCTTTCTCTTTCTCTCTCTCTCTCCCTCTTTATCTCTCTCTCCTCTCGCCTCTCCTCATTCCATTCGCCTTCCCCTCTCAGACGGGTATATCCCTCTCCGTTTATTGCATGTTTTGGTGCGGCATTTGCACTTGAAATGTTTTGGAAGAAGTGTAAATCATTTTTTCGTTTCACCCAATTCCTCAATATCTTGCGTGTTTGCTGAAGAAAATTATACTTCATTCTCAAAACAATTTCTAGTGTATTCTGGAGCTCGCTAATGCAGTTTTCCGGTGAATTAAACTTTTCAACATTTCTATAAACATGTGCAATACGAGGTTTACGCGGCGCTAACTTGGCTATCGCATCAAACAGTTTGCATATAATATCGTTTTGTCCTCACTAATAATGGGAGTGTCTTCAGTCAGACATTCGTTCATAACTACTTTACTATTCTCTCTGTCTCGTGCCTGGCTTTCTTTCAGTGAGTGAATACTGTGCTTTTTGTGAGCCATAACCTAGCGCATGCATAACACACCATCACTCCTTCACAATTGTTGCGGTGTTGCCTAGAACTTGTGTGGAGCACTTGCCGTTTGCATTCTCCCTTTTCACCCTCGGGCTGTTGTGAACGCGATCAGTGCACATCCAATCTCCCATTCATAGCTTCATAACATGCGTACACCAAGCACACACAATCGTCTCTATTCTTGTGTCTACTTCTCTGTTCGCAATGCGCCATCCGTGAACCGGCTATATCCACGTCGTCTATATCCTTAACTACTTGATTGTCCTCTTCGCACCACAACGCGCCGTGTCGCACCCATACTCGTCTCGATTGTTCGCTACGTGGAGTCGTGCTCCTGTATGAAGTATGATGTGTGCTGGCAGATGTCTGTCCGCCATCCGATGTGTCGCGCGCACACCATCGCCGATCCCGCTGACCCCGCGGAGTCCGGGGAGTCCGGGGAGGGCGCCCCCCACCCGCACGCCCGATCCAAGTCAGAGGCCGCCGAGCTGTGCGATGAACTAGACTCACTCAGGAGCATCCGCAGAACGGGCTGGAGGCAGAAGGCAGACAAGTGCGTAGAAGTCTTCAACCGGTTATACTTGCACGTTTCAACCTGTTAACTTTCTGTTCTACTTTACAATACGTTTTTGTGAGTGAAACGTGAGGAGCCAATGTCACGTCTCCCGTGATGTTTTGACAAATGTGGCTGTCCCACCGGCGAATGTGGCATTCTGTCAGTGTGCAAATGGTACTCTCGCGTGTGGCGCAGAAATTTATGTTTTATGGTGTGTTGCTATGCGCGCGTTGTCTCTCCGAAAACCGAAATACACGTGTGTGGTGCCTGAAACATGTTGGAGATCTGCACGAGGACACGTAAATAAGTCATCCTCTTCGAAGTCCTAATCAGTTCAAACATTCAAACGTATAAATAACCCCGAGAAAGCTGGCTTTAGTTATTTTGACTTATCACAATCCTCTTGCCAAGAAGATTGACTCATTTTACCAGTTCAATCAGCTAAAAAAGGATTTGAGTCGTTGGCAATAGGCCATCTTCTCACGTACGCCGTATTTTGTTATTTATAAAGTAGGGATCTGGATAATCTGAATCAGCGTGGGGTGAACCAAAATAGCTACTATGTCTAACTAATGTTTAGTTAACAGTTTACAACATACGGAAATAAATACTTTAAGAATAATTTTTTTTACGTTTTCTCTCAGCGGCGAGCTAGTTCGCCAGCTGTCGCTGTCCGATTCGCTCGTCAACGGCAGCGAGTACGTGGCGCCGGTGGGTTACTGTACTTTGAATAGGGTTACTGTAATAAAGAATGAGGTTACTGTATCTCAATGTATCGTGATTTCAGATTCGCCGGATATGCTCCCTCACGCTCACAGTGAAACAGAGACGCAGTCTCAAAGTAAGTATGACAATCACATTTATGTATGTTTCACAAAAAAGTAGATTAGCGTGAATTATGAGCTTTAAACTTTAAAGGCACAGGGGCGTTTAGCGTTACCAAGTTTCATCAAAAAAGTAGATTAGCGTGAATTATGAGCTTTAAAGGCACAGGGGCGTTTAGCGTTACCAAGTTTCATCGAAATTCACTTATGAAAACTTGGCAAAACTGTTTGCACGTGGCGGGAATCGAACCGGCATAGTATGGTTCACAAACCGTGAGCTTTACCACAACACTATAACTACTTGTTCTGACAACCTCATATCGACGAGATGCGCACAGAGCTCAACTTTACGATAAGCATTTTGGCGCGAAGTTTGAATTCGCCTTACCAAGCTTCGCACGTGCACATTTTGGTAAGCGTGTAGGTAACGAGGAAACGCCGTTCTTTCGCGTTTTCTTTGGTTATTTCGTGTTTCTATGGGTCAAGCCAAAAACCAAAGTCAAAAACTGAGCGCCTCTGTTGCTTTAAAGGAAGTGTGCCCTCTGGTTTTCGAAGTTGAGTTAGCATCGGAAAGTGAAAATACATCAAAAATGATACACTTTTGTCAATTGGACCATATGCCGCAAATGGCGGGAAGTTAGAGAAACCATCATCAACCGTGCACGTTTGTGCACATTTCTGCACACTTTTCTCTAAAAAGAGCGTACTCGAGCGCAAGTTACACAAACTTCAAGGCGATTTGAGCATAACTTTTCTATGAGAAAGTATGATATTTATGACATATTTCAATATTCTGATGCTAACTCAACTTCGAAAACCAGAGGGTACACTTCCTTTAACTAATAAACCTATGATGGTCTTTCAAGAAAATATGGTTTTAGACATCTTTCTACAATCTGAATTCTGGCGGAACATTCCTGAAAATCATCGAGCAAATCTTCCGGAGACTGGAGAGCAAGTGCCCAGATATAAGGTTGATTCTTTTTTTTAAATTCAAATTTGACATGTATTCATATTCAGTACAGTAAGATATTCTTGGTCGATTACCCTGAGATGATGCGATGTGCTGCGAAGCCTAGAAGTGCCATACAAAACCGTGGAAGCGAATGGTTTCAGTTTTTAGGCGAGGCAAATGCGGAACGCTTTGCGTGCTATCTGAACACTGCGTTACTGAGAACTAATCATACGCATAGGTGAACGAGGTTTTTGTCCAGCTGATATGGCTTTTCCCTGAAACAAGGAAGTGGGTTAGAGGTAGAGTTGAGAGAGAGAGAGGGAGAGAGAGAGAGAGAGAGAAAGAGAGAGAGAGGAAGAGAGAAGAAATGCATACTTTTTATATTAGCCCATTGTCGCTTGCGACCAAACTTAGCCCGACTCTGCGGTTAAATAATTCAGAATGGGAGAGAGCGAGGAGCGATGCTCACTCACACTACAAACAATACTAGTAACACAAAGATGAGGAAGGAGAGAGAGAGAGAGAGAGAGAGAGAGAAAAGAAAAAGCGAGAGTTCCGCTGGCGCTTGCCTTTTGCCACAATGAATTATTTACGGTTCGATGGAATCATGTGAGACAATAATTGCTACCAGCTTCTTGTAGCTTCCGATGGCTAGTGTGCTTAATGGAATGAAAGAGTGAGGGAACGAAAGAGAGAGAGAGAGAGAGAGAGAGAGAGAGAGAGAGAGATGAGCGGGCAGGATTAGAATACAAATGAGGCAATCGAAATTATGTTCGCTAAAAGTCGGTGTGGACGACATCAAGTGAGACAATAATCAATAAATAAATACTTTCAGATCGATATTTTTGACCACTGCTTTCGTGAACTCTCTTTCTCGTGAGAGGATGTGCCCCGTGGCTGTCAAAACCGAGTACGACCACTGCAAAGTACGTTTTATTGATTCATTTTAATTATAAAATTGCGTAATACTACTATTTACATTAGAGTAGCGCTCCACACTTCCAGGAATACACTACACTTCTACTTACTTAATTAAATTAGATTTCATCTTTCCTCGTTGCAGGAATGTAGAGTGTATGCAGATTAGTTCATTATCATACTGCATACGCATTGTTGTTCTTAGAATGAGACAAAAGATTTTTTTTGTATTGTAGATCCTTTTTCTTGTCATCTTATCTTATCTGGTCTCTATGGAAGAATGCAAGAGATATTTGAGTCATTCACTTACTTTTAAATAACTTTTTTTATCCGATATGTGACATGCATGAATCGAGAAAAAAAAGCCACCACATCCACAAACATAGCAAACCACACGCGATAAGTAGAAACACTGTATAAGGTTACAAAAAACAAGGGATTAAGAAGCGCATATTTTTGAGTAGTACATAATTATACCGCTACAAAAGCATACCGGAACGAGCTTCTAGCAAACATGAGAAACATGTTGTAAACAAATAAAGTTTTGTAAAACGTAGTATATCTGAAGCGTACCAAATACATAAAGGATACGTTTCAGTGTCTGGTGGCGCTGTTCGAACGACTGATGGAGAACGTGGATGATCTGGACAAACACCTGGTCTCACTCAGGCAGTACGGAGAGAAACACGCACAGGTAAGCGACTCTCTCTCTCCCTTCTCTCTCTCTCTCCCTTCTTTCTCTCTCTCTCTCTCTCCCTTCTCTCTCTCTCTCTCTCTCTCTCTCTCTCTCATAATAGCAAAGTCAGCATAAAATGCGCCAGCGTCCTTTTTTTCTCTGCCACTGACACGGAAGTCGTATTAGAAATGAAAGAAAGCGGACGGACGCATTGTTGTTCTAAGAATTGGATATGAGAATCTATGTATTGCCAGGGCCATTTTTTTATCATCTTTTTCGGATTCACATATTCATACTTTACATATGAGCAGAAACAAGCACAGTCTCGTTCTCGTACTCTATTGGCTAGAGATCAGCGAGCACTTGCAAATTTGCCCAATCAACCTAGTTACATAGTACTAGTTTCCTATTCACGCCTTTTTTGGAGTCTATAGTGACATCCGGGAACGAATGAGTCACGGGCGCGCACGCACTTTTACCTATTCTTTCTTCCGTCTATGCCACGGATACGGTAGTGGAATGATTGAAACGGTGTTTTGAGATATAAGTTATAAGTAGTATGTGTGATGAAAATCGTTGAGATTTCAAACATCGTTCCATTTTTCATAAATATGAATGATGTTCCCGCCAGTTCTCCAGTTCAAATTGAGCCGCACCATTTTCTGGGAGGTCTATGAGCTATGAAGCATTCAGTGATCAATGCTTTACTCTAGTCCCTATTTACCGGAGTGCTTCTTTAAAAGAACAGTAGCGACCAGATAATTCGTAAAGTGAAGAAATTTTCAAATTTCGCGCCCTCTCCTGTGATCGAGAAAAAGAATTTTACTCGAATTTTTTCCCCTTAATTAGATGAAGGAGTCTGGCTTCACTGGAGCGATGATCGAGCATTTCGGAGAGATTGCAGTGGCTGTCATCGGGTCACAGGTCAGTGCTGTTTGTTTGTTTACTTGTTTATTTGTTTGTTCACTTGTTTGTTTATTTGTTCTATATCATTTTTTTTAGTAACTGTTGTATGTTTTCCAGGAATGCGTGAAATACAATCACGATACGGTCAAAGCGTGGCGACTCCTACTCGCGTTCATCACGGACGAAATGAAGGTAGGGAGGTCTCTCTCTCTCTCTCTCTCTCTCTCTCTCTCTCTCTTTCTCTCTTTCTCCCTCTCTCTCCCCCTCTTTCTCTCTCTCTCTCTCTACCTATCTCTTTCTCCCCCCTCTCTCTCGCATTAAAACTGTTCGTAAAAGGTATCAAAGTAGTAAACAAGTAAACAAAGTTAAAATCTAGGTTGGCTACGACCGCGCGACACGGATCAACGAACGCCGCAGCAGCAACCAGGACTGCTACCAGCGATGAGCTGATTCTCTCCATTTCCCACACTCTCTCATCACTCTCTCACCACACTCTCTCTCCCTCTCATACTCTATGTTCTCTCCTGTATCTCCACATATCGTTCCCGTATACCTCTCGCCATTATTGAATCTCTCTCTCTCACTGTAAACTCCTTTGCACTTTTTTGGTTTTCTTGATCGTATTCTTTTGGTTCACGGGTTCCGCACCGCATTTTCTTCTCACAACAACCAACTCGCAACGTTGTTACGCTTCACAGAAATATATACTGTATACATAGTTATTATGTTTATATATTATCAATAAATATGCACACGAATCTTGGCAGCAATCATTTTGTGACAATTCTTTGTCAATGTGCAAGGTAGAACAGATTGAAATATCAGGGGAGGAAACTGATATCTATGCGTTGTTCAACCCAACACGCTTATAGGGCGTAACAGCTGACGTGGCGGTTTTGTGGATAATCGAGCCGGCTAAAATGAGATGCACAGGTGAACAGGTAAACCAGCTCTCACCTGTGTTCGACTGCCGGAACCAGCCGGGGATGACGGCTCTCTTGACGTCTTCATGATTGAGAGTGAAGATGAACATGTTGACTATGCCTGATGGATGATAGTGAGTGAGAAAAGGAACGAAGTAGGAGGTGAAAAATGAAGAGAGAGAGAGAGAGAGAGAGAGAGAGAGAGAGAGAGAAATGAAGTGAAGGAGAGATGGAAAGAGATGACCACACCTTTGGACAGTGCTATCAAATACAGAACAGCTTGGAACTGCAACAACCCAAAGATGTCGAATGTCATGATAACGTCGGGTACAATCAGGAGGAGGGAACTGATAGCTGTGTAGGCTGGAAAAACCTAGTTTTCTGTCACAAGACGATTTAAATTAACATGTAATTATCACTAACCTATAGCTTTGGTGGTGCGCAGCATCTTGGTATCCGATGATGACATCGTCACTGACCGGGCCTCAGAATGAAGCATCTAAAATGGGTATAAGTGGCTTCAATATGCTCGTCAATAGACTGTGGCGACTTATTTTCGACTTGGATTATTATTATAAATAAACATATTAACCCAACATGCATTTTGTGTTGTGCGAAAGAACAATGATTCTGCGTTACTTTCAAATCTGCAACTGCTCGAGATGCAGAAAATTTTTCTAATTCAAAATTGGTCTCAACACGAATGACAAACCGCCCAACGCTTCAATACTATCAAAACTGAAAACTCGTCAGTGCATGTGCGCTGTGTTGGAGCACTCTGGCATCTGGCATGCTGATCTACTAGGACCGAGATACAAGAGAATACATAAGAACTATTTTACATAAGAACCACACGTATCTTCCCATACCCTCTATCATGAAAAAAGATTAAACTGAGTGGATGAATCTGACACTATACCTTGTAAATCCGTATGTAGATAGGAATGTATACAAGTTCTGATATAATCATAACAGACATACGGAGATACAACATGTAATCCCACACAATTTTCGGAAGAGCAGAGTCAGTGAAACACAGCGGAGAAACTAACGTCTAAATAATAAGCGTAATTATAATTATGTAGCGAGTTTGATTTGCAGGTAATCGCTACCTCCGAATCATACAACGCATACACTACACTGATTGCGAAAATAGATAGCGTCCAAATAGTGATGGCTGAAAGATTGTTTCTTGGAAAAATAAAGATAAACCCTCTCACCTGCCACTATTTTGTATGCATAAGCCACGCTGTTCGATCGATACTTGATCATATCATATGTGGCATAGAAGCGGTCCAACGCGATTGCAAGAGTGGACAGTGGAACCTGAACGATGCAGAACAACAGTTTATTTTGCATGAAATTTATAATTGCATTTACTTACCAACTGATAACTGACGATAAAGACCCCTTCATACAGTGTTTTCTTCAGACAATTCGTGTTGGGAATGAAAATGGTGTCTGAAAAGTGAAAACACATATTGATATAGCGTGAAAACGTGTAAAAAGCAAGCGAACCGATTTGATTGACGACCTTCGATCTTCGGTCGAATCCCGCCGTACAACACGCGAATCCTTGCAGCATGTCTGCGATACACAGAACACCGATGATTACTAGTTCCTAAAGTAGTACGTTAAAGTTCCCTAAAGTAAGTTTCACGTATGATTTGAATTTGAACGCATTACAACCGCCTATTATGATAAGGAAATGTTCTTATAATCTCTGGAGAGCCACTTTTTCCGACTATGCCCACCTTCTTTTCTCGCAGTGTCCGGTGAGTGTAGATGAGAATTGCTAGCGGAAGATTGACAAGCATCAAAAACATGCCTGCATACAATGTAATCTTAGTCAAAAATGCATTTCAATTGTTCAGAACAATTGTGTCTTGTGTCTTTCTTGTCAAGAAAAAGTCAAAGAACTTGTATTGATGACGGCAACCTAGGCTAAGATATGCATATATAAAATGAAGCACGCTAAAACGTATTCTGTGAGACATCATTAGTCAATTAGAGAGCAACAAGGAAGTTTTTATTATTATTTTCGAATATCAGACAGAAAATGTTCTCAGTACTGTTCAAAAACAGTATTTCGTGACAGTATGTATACAAAGTCTTACTATTTACGAAAAAAAACTGAGAAAAATGTAAAATTTTACCTTCAATAATGAAAATAAGAAACGTGAGCTCACTGTTGACAGACATTTGGAATTGCCTGAAAATGAATCGACTTACAACATTGAAATCGAGGGAGGGCCGCACTATTTTAAGTAAGTAGAAAATAATCGTCTGAAACACAAATTTGTGCAGCTGATAAAACAAAGTGTAATTAAAAAGAAAATATGTGTAAAAAATACAGTAAATGAAATACAAGTGCTGACTAGACACATGTATTAAACGTATAGTGTTATAACCGCTAGAGAGAAACAAGACGGAGATTGTGTGAAATCCCTAACGCAATAATGTATTTGTTCGACTTATGCTCAATTAAAGAAAACGTGATGAAATGAACGAAAAAAACAATTCCTTATGATATAAAAAAGTGTACAAATACAATTTAATTTTTATACGATCGTTTCTGTCAATTTTGAACAACGTGGGGAAGAACTTTCGATTCTTTAATTGTTATCAATTACTCAAGTGCAAATTATCATTAAATGGTGGAAACGCGTGACGTGAACGTAAATCAAGGAATATTTGCTTCTCTTGCGAGCATCTGTAGGTAGGTAGTTTTGCAATCAAGCTCACGCACACATACTATCTATCTAATAAGAGGTTTATCCGTTTTTTTTCAAACTCGCGAGTGCCACTTATGCAAACTTAATAACAACGATATGAGTTCGATTCGCCACGAAAAATATTCAACAGGAAATTCCCAAAAAAGAAGAAAGAATAATTAATACATTACATAAAGATTTTACGATTTTTTTCACAAATTTTGTTTGTATTATCATTTAGTACAATACTAATGATTGCTACAAACCAAATTCAAACTCAAAAAAAGGTTTGAGAAAAGAGTTTTTCTTTTAAAATTAGTGATTCCTGAGGGGACGAAAACGATGCCAATTTTGATCAATTATCGATTTTCATAATGTTTCATAAAATAGGAATGGACGAGGTTATATTTTCTGGATAGATTGTGTGGATCTACAATCCTGAAGAAACGATCCCAAAGACACAATCATTCTTATTCGAAGCATCAAAAGTTATGACAGAGCGGAACTGCAGAATCTGAGCGTAGTAAAATATTAATAGAATGCCTCAAAATGTGTCTGGTAAATATTCTGAGTGAGAAATGACTGCCGTACGATGAACGGGAGGGGCCGGCCTATACAATAACCATAATTATACCATATTCGAAAAACGGAACGTGTAGAAAACCATACGAAAGTTTTTATGAGGAAGTGAGAAATACATATCAATTCGGCACGTATTGTTATGCTCATCAATCAGAACTTCGAAAATGATTTTCTATAATATTCGTTTTTTTAGCAAAGGGTTCATTTTATGAAATGCTAATCTACATATTTTGATATTCTTTCAGGTGACAGTCGTAGACGAAGCTGAAGTGCTGAAGTTTAAAGTGATGTGTTCCTTCAAAGGATTTTTTCAGGGGTAATCAAAGCACTGCGATATAAATACAAAACGTTTATCACACAATCCACCCTCGTTTGATTAGGGCGCGTAGGGTCATGGCACATTGAATATTGCAGCAATGGATAAGAAGAGTATTGCGGGTATGGTAGACGTGGCGTCGTCCAGATGGCTGGAAAGCCTTCAGAAGCGTCTCTTCTGTGTGGACACGAAGATGAATGCGGCTGCCCCGGATGCGATCGCCGCAGCCAGAGTCACCAAAGCGGCCAGGCCTGGGAAAGATTTTACTTCAAGTTTTCCCCCCTTACGTTTCATTTAATATATACGTCTGGATCTCTGGATGAGTTCACCACTACAATGACACAGCTGAAAACCGCAAGATGAAAAATAGAAACTTCAAAATCGAGTTTTCTCAAAACTCACCAGCGGGGCTCATGCAGACACTGCTATGCTGCTGCTGGGACACATTGGAGAAGGTCTGAGCGGCAGCAGAGGGGAGGGTGACACGGTCGGGGTCCTGGAAGAATCTCTCTCTCTCTCTCTCTCTCTCTCTCTCTCTCTCTTTCTCTCTTTCTCCCCCTCTTCCTCTCTCTCTCTCTCTCTTCCCTCCTCTTTCTCTCTCTCTCTCCCCCCCTCTCTCTCTCTCTCTTTCCCCCTCTTTCTCTCTCTCTCCCCCTCTCTCTCTCCCTCTCTCTCTCTCCCTCTTTCTCTCTCTCTCTCTCTCTCTCTCTCTCTCTCCCTCCCTACCGTCTCCATGATATCCAGAGTGGTGAGTTCTGTGCGCACATCAAGTGTATCCGAGAGACCGTATCCGGAATCCCTGAAATGCATTATTGCTTACCATGTCTGAAGATTATAGAAGAACTCAAATCAAAACGTAATGCTAGACTTCAGAGACGTCAGTGATAGAGAGGATGGTGATGGCAGGAGAGAGAGATAGGGAGAGAGAGAGAGAGAGGGGGGCAGCCTACCTCTTCCTGAGCAGTCTGAGTGAGGGAGAGGCCGTGGTGGCTGCTCCGGCGGCGGGTCGGGCGGTAGCAGCGGCCGCAGCCGCACCGTGGCCTCCACCGATCTGAATTTCAAAAGAATTGGAAAGTCATTGTTTCCTCACATGCATGGGTACTTTGTACTTTATGTTCATGAAATGCGATTCTGGATATACCTTTGACTTTGACTGTTTCGCTCTATTCCACTATTTCAGTTTGTTTGTTTGTTTGTTTATCAGCCTGATTCCGACATGTACATACAATGGTAGCATGATGGGTTATCTGGAAGCACACACAATCCTACAGTGGGGTATTGGGGCTCCTTGGCTGGAACAGTGCGGCGCGAGTCCTGACTGTTCATGGTAGATGGGCGTGAACATCGCGAAGTGACCAGTTCCGGATGCGAGGCGTGGTAGAAGATCTTGAAATCTGCCGCCGCCGATGGTAGGGCTCTCAGAGAGTGAGAGTGGGTTCACGCGCCCCACCGGGAGGTAGTGGAATTCGGTAGAACAATTGCCCGCGAGGGGAATCGAACCAGCGACCGTTCAGTTAGCAAGCTGTGACGCTATCCACTTGGCCAACCCGGCCCCATTCCCCCGGCCCCACTATTTCAGTCAACTCCATTTGTCACATTGTCCGTGATTTGTATTCGATATGAAAACTTTCCGTGAAACGTATCCCGCTCTCACCTTGGGCGCGTTGAATCCGGTTGGCTCGGCGCACTGCGGACGGGGACACTCACTTCCGGGGTCCTGGAGAGGATCAGTGATCAGTTATCAGATCAATCAGCTGATCACTGATTACACTCACCTTGATGGAAATGGAGATCTGGCACTGGTAGAAGAGCTGCGAGCGGTCCGCGTACTTGTAGACGTGAGCTTCCTAGAGGGATTGATTATCGATTGATTCGTGGTTACGGTACCTGTCCAGCCATGAGATCAGTGGGGTACTCGAGGTTGTTGAGAACGAACTTGTCCAGTGCGCAACCGTCCTCGTTCAGGATCTAAAAGTGTAATTTTTAAGCATCTTTATGTTTCATATTAATTTCGTCGGGAACCATGTAATTGACCAGAACAGGGACGTTTCATTGAAACGTATGGCGTGAAACGTACCTGAATGGTGTCTCCGTTTCCGTCATCGACAGTGCACGAGTGGACGACGGCACAGAAAGTGTCGGTGGTCTCCGAGTCACAGGTCCACTTGTGGTACACCTGCAACGACGGTGGGACATTGTGAAAACCTTCATTACTTCTGTAATACTTATACATTTTGTACGTTGCATGTGTTGTGGATGAAATGCATTGTCACATGAATATTACCCCTGTGAATCCACTGCGTGTTTGTGTTTTCTATGAAACGTATCGATGAAATCGTTGTCCAGCAGTGATCATTCGAAATAATGCATTTTCACTGCATTCCTACAAAATTCCTAAGCCTTCCTCAGCCCCAAGTTGAATTATCTTTCAAAAGTACTTCCAAGTAAAAGTAGTTGGTTTGTACTGTTGTCTCAGTTGAGCAAAAGGACTAACATGTTTTCAATGGAGACATGTGCCAACAGGCTCTCTCTCTCATACCAGTGCAAAGCGGCCATATTATAATGAACGCGTTTACGAAGTTATGCAGTTATTATCTAAAAGCACAACTTCTGTTGTAACATAACACGTCGAATAATGCTGAGAGCCTGTTTGCACATGTCTCCATTGAAAACATGTTAGTCCTTTTGCTCAACTGAGACAACAGTACAAACCAACTACTTTTACTTGGAAGTACTTTTGAAAGATAATATCTGTCCTTTTCTTAAGTTTTGTTTCACAAAATTACATTTTCATACACGTTCGCGATTCGCTGCGAGGATACCGACGCGCACCCGCTATTCGCCTCTCTCTCACTCACACACAAAGGGGGCGGGGCGAAAGCGATTGTCCGACGCCCGCCCGACACCAATCTCAATCCGCACTCGAATGCGGACTCTCCGTATCTCGCTTCAAATTCAATCAAACTCAATACAACTTTCTATAACTCTATCGAATAGAGATGTGAATGCAATGTAACAGTGGAAATCACTTCAAAATGAGGAAAAGTGCTTCATCCGGGAAAAGTCGTTTTTGAGCATTCTAGCGCGCAAGGACATCCAGTACAAACGAGAGGGCGCTGGCGCGCCCTCTCTAATTTACCGTATCGCAGTTTTCGAACTACCGTGTTCCCGATCTCAAAGTACCGTATACCTGCTGTCCGATGGTGGCGAACTGAATGGGCTGTCCAGTGGGACCGCCCTCGAGGATGTCGTAGCGACACACAGGCATGGGAACCACCTAGGCAAGACTCTCTCTCTCTCTCCCTCTCTCTCTCCCTCCCCCCTCTCTCTCTCTCTCTCCGCACCTGTGTCTGGAATGCCGTTGTGAGATCGGAGACTTCGATCTGTTGGGAGACAGTCTTGTCTGCCTCCATGTAGAAGCATTGTATACGGTACGCACGATCAACCTGGAATAGACAGGTGACGCTCCGCCCACTCAGACCACGCCCACTAGAAGTCATATAATCTTGCACATTCAGGTCATACCTTTTTTCTACTTTAACTACAGAAGTAGGCTCAAGAATACTGCGTATGTTGTCGTCAGTCATTGTTGGCCGAGCACCAAAAAACAAAGCTCCGCCCACACTAGTCCATCCCCCCTGGTACCTTGGTGACGAACTGGGGATGGAATGAGATGACGACGACGGCGGTGATGAACACTCCGCGCGGGTTCAGCGAGCGGGTTCTGAAGCGAACACATGAGGTACTGTAGGTCATAGCTTTCATTTGCTGTCATAAATTGAAAAATCTTCATTAATGCGGTGAATTGTAATGTATGAAAATTTGGAACGCACCTCTGCACGTTACAGCTGTCGAAGGGGAGCTCGATTCCCGCGACCTGTCGACCTCCCTCGTCGGAACTGCAAGGGAAGACTCTCTCTCTCTCTCCCTCTCTCTCTCTCTCTCTCCCTCTCTCTCTTCCTTTCTCTCATTCTCTCTCTCCCTCTTTCTCTCTCTCTCTCTCCCCCCTTTCTCCACCCACCGACATCCCGCCTGATCGAACAGTCCCTTCACATACACGTGTCCCTCGAACGGATTCCGCGTGTTGAAGTTGACAGTCATCGACGACGGACCGCATTCCACCTGAGATTTGCATATCAATCATATTATGCTAATGTGATAATACTGCAGTGATAGTAATATGCTAATGATGATATGATGATAACTTGCCTCGGGTTCTCCCTCGACTCCGTTGTCGACTGGGATAGCGGCGGCTAGTCCGAGCAGACACAGAATGGGGAGCGCCTGGCGCCACATGCCTGCAAGGGAAGGAGGAGTGGTAGAGGGTGTAGCCCATAGGGTGTCCACAGCTACAGTCCACGCCACATTCCATCGTTAGTGAATTGTACAAGAGTTCACGCGTTACAGAGGATCAGAGTGGTAGAACGTACGATGGTACAAGTTATGCAAAACATATTCACATAGTCGCGCGCAAATGCGAAAGCCGCGTTATGCAACGCGCCAAAAATAAGCGAATAATGGGAGTTATGATAAGGAGACATTATGTGAGCGGACAGGGCTGGGCCCGAGAGACAGGATTACTCGGGTAGCTGTGGGGGAACCGGTATGGGCACAGTACTGGTATCTACTGGGGCAAATCCCCTTCGAGACATGCAGATAGCGCGCTCTTCCCTTCTCGACGCGCGCTTTTGTAGATGTCAGTTGATCATCAATCAGTGCCGTGCAGACTGGCAGATCCTGTAATGTACAAGGACAACTAGAAAAACGAGTATGTTGTGTGAGATTTCACGCCTTTTTGCTGAATGATTCTTGACGCCTCTCTATATCTCTCTCATCCCTCGCTCTCTCCCCCTCTCTCTATCTTTTTCTCAACTATCGTATCTTGTTTGCATCCTTGCAATACTATGCTTCACCGAAGTATGTAGCTTTTGGGGACGATTTATCGCAACCGTGCGGGGGAACCTGCTGTTCTGCTAGCGTTTCTCGAAGGGATATCTATATCATGGAAACCGTTTACGGATTATCTCTCTCGCCCCGAGAGAAGCCAACGTATGGACGTTCACACCCGGATATGTACCGATAAACAGTCTTTCTCTCTCTCCCCTCCCCCCCCTCTCCCCCCCCCCTCTCTCTCTCGCACTACCCTGTGCACAACCCAATACCCAAACCGGCTAACCCCAGTAGGAGAGACAATGAGAATAGAGTATCTTTATGCGGCGAAACATCATTAGCATGTGTATATCTTTATCACTTTATCACCCGTCACATAGCGGGCGGCGCGCAAATTATGTTACAGACATATTGCACGTATGGGACGGAAGTACAAAGTACAGTAAACAGGGTGTTGTGAGTACAGTACTCCTACAGTACCGTTTCCGTCTATGCGTGGCTGTCGTTGACGCGTCGTCCGGCAGTGCAGGTGACGAAAGCCATAGCGATGACGAGGACGGCGATCACTCCACTCACTCCAGCAGCCAGGCTGAGGGGAGACAGGCACACGTCTGAAGTACAAACATGTGGACCAATCATTAGAGTTACTGGTTTCAGGAGCCTATTCGCTGTACATTGCTCGCTCATCGGCTCTTTGCCGCTGGCACATGTGCGAAAGCGTGAGAGAACACATGAAGAGACGATAACACAGTGACGGGAATTAGAAAATTTGCATTGCCCTGAATCGGTGTGTCGTAGACACAAAATCCTCAATGTTTTTGTAATAATAGTGAAGTGTTTCGAAAAGTTGTTCCTGCGAATGAACTGACCAGTGGGAGCTGCGTTGGAAGGTGCAGAGAGGGCCGCCGCAACAGGAGTGGCCAGGGAGCGCTGCAACTGGTGGGTGGTGGTGGTTGTTGTTGTTGTTTTTGTTACTTGTTTGTTTGTTTGTTTATAGTTATTGTCCCCCCCTCACTCACCGCCTGTTCCTCGGTGATATCCAGGGCCGTCATATCAGCAGAGACATCGAGCGTCAGGCCGTTCGTCACAGACCTTGAATAAAGTAACAATGTTTCAACTTTCAATTACAAGAAAGTTTTTACAACGAGTCAAGTGATCGCTAGGTTGAATCTTCGTACCCACCTCTTTCTGAGCAGTCTGAGTGTGGGGGCGGGGGCTGCCTCCTGGGGAGCCGGCGGTCCGGCCGGACCAGGCGCGGCCGTCGTGTTGCCCACCTGAGAGACACAATTTGAACAGGGTCAAAGTTCAATAAACGGTTAAGTATCTAACTGGGTTGATTCGACCGACCTTGGCAGTGTTGTATCCGGTCGGCTCGGCGCAAGAGGGACGCGCGCACTCGCCGTGCGGCTCCTGACAGACACGTGTTGGTCGGCTCTCTCTCTCTCTCTCTCTCTCTCTCTCTCTCTCTCTCTCTCTCTCTCTCGCTCTCGCTCTCTCTCTCTCTCTTTCATTCTCTCTCCCATTTGGTTTGTAATAGGTTACGTTTCACTACTATTTTACATGAAATCATTCGAATGCCAAAGAAAACAATCAATAATCATATAAAATGCAATGTTATGTACCTTGATGGTGATAGTGATTTGACACTGGTAGAAGAGCTGCGAGCGATCAGCGAACTTGTACACGTGAGCTTCCTGTACTCATTTCTTTATCGATCATTGATTGCTTATCGATTACCTGTCCAGCCATGAGATCAGTGGGGTACTCGAGGTTGTTGAGAACGAACTTGTCCAGCGCGCAACCGTCCTCGTCGAGAATCTGAAAATTCGACTGCGGTTTAAGCATTGAACCCGGTCGAATCGACTTGCCTTGATGGTGTCTCCGTTTCCATCGTCGACAGTGCACGAGTGGACGACGGCACAGAAAGTGTCGGTGGTCTCCGAGTCACAGGTCCACTTGTGGTACACCTAAATCAACGTGTTCCATAAAAAAGCGATCTACCGTACCCCCATAATTCAATCTACCGTATACCTGCTGTCCGATCATAGCGTACTGCACGGGCTCTCCGGTGGGTCCTCCATCCAGAATGTCGTACTTGCAGATAGGCATAGGCACGAGCTACAAAGGACTGTCTGACTGTCTGCACCTCTCTCTCTGTCTCTGTCTCTCTCCCTCCCCCTCTCTCTTTCTCTCTCTTTCTCCTCTCTCTCTCTCTCCCTTCCTCTCCTCACCTGTGTCTGGAATGCCGTTGTGAGATCGGAGACTTCGATCTGTTGGGAGACAGTCTTGTCGGCCTCCATGTAGAAGCATTGGATACGGTACGCACGATCAACCTGGAATATCTCCCCTGAAGCCCCGCCCCATTTGTCTCCGCCCACCTTGGTGACGAACTGAGGGTGGAATGAGACGACGATGTTGAGGGTGACGAACACTCCGCGCGGGTTCAGCGAGCGGGTCCTAAAGCGATTGCGTGGGGTACAGTAGCCTATGAAGAAGACAAATTCATTTCAGCGTATTTTCTGACGTGATATGCAGTCAGTGAAACGTATCATGAGTTTTTACCAAACTGCATTATTCAGCTGAACTCTACGTTTCAGCTACAACACAAAAGAGCCAGTTAGGTGATAATCAACAATATATTAAAAATGAAACAAGGAACCTTTTAAATGCCTACCTCTGCACATTGCAGGTGTCGAAGGCGACCTCGATGCCAGCGACCTGTCGGCCTCCCTCGTCGTTCCTGCACATGAACGGATGGACAAACATCAAAGTGGCACACATGGAATCCTTATCACATAGAGACGAATTGACAAGGAAGCACACAACAGAAAGCTTCCCCCCTCCCCCATACTCGATGTCTACGCAAAAAGCGAAACATAGACTCGTCTTGAGATTCAGATTCAGACCACTTGATTCGAGATGAACAATCTGAATCTGAATCTGAAGACGCTGTCACACAACATGCTTTCTACCTGCACTCAGGGTGGTCGTAGAGTCCCTTGACGTAGACGTGTCCCTCGAACGGGTTGCGAGTGTTGATGTTGATCGCCACCGACGTCGGCCCGCACTCGATCTCAGGCTCGCCTGCACACAGTGAAATTAGCATAATCCAGCTACTGATCACATTAGATACAAAACCACTCATGATTATGACACTTTTTCTGTTCGTCATGGAGTTGAAATCTCACAGAATGGATGAGAATAAAAGAAGTTTCGAAAAAGTTGTTACTGTCAATCGATTACATATTAATCAATACAATTGCAACAAATACTTATGACAACAGTGAAACGTAAATTGAAAAAAATAAGTAAACCGACCTTCAACGCCGTTGTCGACAGGAATGGCGGCTGCAGTGGCTGCGAGAGCGGCGAGGACTACCCAACACCTCATGCTTATCAGATAAAACCAGGCACCGCCCCTCCCCCCATCCTTTATACCCACTTCAAAGTTCGGAACTCTAATGCGTCAGTTTATAGCGGCTCGCGCGCGCCTGCGCTCTCTCCTGATCCCACGCTCTCTCGCGTGGCGCGTCTTCGAATCGGTTAGCTATGTGTGTGGATATTGAGCTATGCGGATCGAAATGGTCGGACGGGACGGGTTTGCGAGGGCGACTCGAAATGATGCTGCACTAATCGGCTAATCAGCTATCATCACATGGATAAGCCGGCACAACCGATGACCATAACGATGGCAAGTTGCTAGCCAGTTTCGATAAGGAAGCGTTTTCGTTGACTGTATACGGTTGCGGATCACGGGTTATCATAACGTGATGATTGGTGTGATCAGGGAACTTGTGAGCGAAAAGAGGTGCAATGTCGGGTGGCATTCATAAAATACCACTCCTAAATGTAAGACCATACTCTGACGTAATTCACGGTATTACAGTAACCTGTACTCCACGTTCCCACTTTTACCTTCTTGTCGTTTACATGTTCCTCCATATCACAAAAACGTTTAAAAATTAAAAAACATCATACGCTGATCTAGATCTCATGTAGTGATGGATGCATTGATCAATGATTGATTATTAAAGTTTATAAACGTACATATGTATTCACACAGCAAAAAAACTGGTTTGCAACTTCTTTATGTGTTAGAGCTTATTTTTCTGCTTTGGAGCTTATTTATCTGATTTAGAGTTTCTTTATCTGGTTTGGAGCTTACTTATCTGGTTTAGAGCTTACTTTTCTGGTTTAGAGCTTAATTATCTAGTTTAGAACTTAGTTATCTGGTTTAGAGCTTACTTATCTGACTGAGAGCTTACTTGTCTGGTTCGTAAATTACTTATGTATACATGTAGGTATAAGTATAAGCTTAGTCTTGTCGTATGTATTTCGTCTTGTATCTCTTAACATTTTCATCACTCATTCTATGACGCATAATTGAGTCTAAAGATCTAGACCACATTTAAGTACTTCCCGGTGTTGAACCCTTCAACTATCCGTTCCTTTTCCCTTTGACTCACTTGATTCCTTGATTGACAAGGCGCCTCAATACTCAGTCAGATGACACTTCCTTATTTATTCGATACGAAATTTGTTCCAATTTTTTTTATTCTTTGAGAAAGGCTCAAAAATGTGAACTCTTTCGGAGCTATTTCCTAGAATTTGTTTGACACTAACGTCACACATTGTACATATCACAATCTTATAAACGTTCTGTAATTTTAGATTATATCGAGGCTTTTACTATTTGTGTGATGTATGAACGTTTGATTTTTCTGATCCTCTTTTTCTGGTGAGAGTCTTTCTCAAATTGACACTGACATATTGAATAGAGCCAAGGATTTATTAACATCGTTCCGAGGCGACACAAATATACAAGACAGCAAAAACGGAATACATCGATACACACAAATGCACATATATAGCATATAGAAATACACGAGTTAGAATCACTAGAACTGACTGATTACACCGGAGTCTAACTGTAGTTGTGTGAGAATCATGATATTGGCGATGAACACTATGTACACAAGAGCAATTTAGCATAATATAGCTTAATATTGTATCATAATTAATAATTTTGTGAGAAGAAGTAGTTTCAAGCCCTTCGGAATCGCATGTACTGCGGAGATCCAGGCTCGTGCGCGCACAGAGAGTTCCTGCAAATATCAAATATATAAAAAATCGCCGATTCACTTCATTTGTCGTTTAATCTGCATATCTTCCTTTTAAGACGGTATGATTACGATTTTATGATCTCTTGCCGGATTAATGAATTGTTTCAAGGTATGTGTGGAGCAAATAGAATGATAATTTTCTTTAAAAAGTACTTGCGTAAACAAATGAACTTTGTCTTGTCCCAATGCAGCAAAAGCACATGCATAAAGCGTTTACAAATACTAACACAAACCTGCACCTCTCTCTCCTCTCTTTCTCTCTTATCTCTTCTATTTGTGTTCACTGGTTAGTATCAACAGAACTTTCCCGAATGCGCAGGTTTGTGTTAGTATTTGTAAACGCTTTATGCATGTGCTTTTGCTGCATTGGGACAAGACAAAGTTCATTTGTTTACGCAAGTACTTTTTAAAGAAAATATTCGTCCTTTTGTTAAATTTCATAGAAATTTTGAATATGTGCTGAATTATGACTATTCATCTGGATTTTATCAAAAACTACTATCTCTCACTCACTCTGTTCTCTCCTTCTCTTCGTCCCTTCTCTCTCTTTCACTGTTCCTTCTCTCTCTCTCTCTCTCTCTCTCTCTCTCTCTCTCTCTCTCTCACTGTTCTCTCTCTCACTCTCTCGCTTTCTGCCCTTCTCTCTCTCTGTCTCTTTATATTTTCTGCTCTTCTATCAACGTTTACAAATACTAACACAAACTCTCGGCTGTTCTCTCTCTTCTTACTCTCATGTACCACAGATCACACGTTACGTTTCGGATCGCCGTTACGTTTCACAAAAACGTTTTTCCCCACATATTTTCTCACTACCGTTCGGAGTCGCGCCTACTGCGCTCAATCTTCTGGTTATAGTTGGCGGACCCAAAACAACGCAAACCCGGCGCGAATTAGACGCTGGCGGCAGCGGGGCGAACTACACTCAAAGTGCTAGTTGGAGAACACGGGCAGAAAACGCGAGAGAGTACGCTTTCGGCAGAGAGTCAGCGTTACCGGACACGACATCCACCCACCCACCCACCCACCCACACACACGCTGGCCTCTCGCCTCATGGGTGCGCGGGATCGCTCATAACTTCTTTCGGAGAAAAGATACAAAGATGCCCACGACCAATGATCTGTCCTACGGAACAGTGCGAATCTAACTAACATGATTTGGATGAGTCCACATTGTTGTTAACATGACCTTTGGATATCGCTTCTTGAAAATTCTGGCGCGAGCCCTATTCTAAGCCAAAAGAGAGGGCGCTGCGCGCCCTCTCTAATGCCAACCGAC
Organism: Rhabditoides inermis; assembly: GCA_963966185.1. Taxonomy (NCBI): domain Eukaryota; kingdom Metazoa; phylum Nematoda; class Chromadorea; order Rhabditida; family Rhabditidae; genus Rhabditoides; species Rhabditoides inermis. The sequence goes on along the minus strand of CAWZYM010000300.1, from coordinate 617,984 downwards.
CGTCTCTTCTCTTCTCTGCTGACGCACTGTCGCATGCAGTTGAAGCAGGCAGCGAGTGAGGACAGCGCGAGAACGAGGAGGGACACCACCCCCGACGAGACGAACAACAACAGCTGCCGACGACTGCAAGGTGGTTTATCAAGGTTATTTGTTAGGTAAATATCCAGAACAGTTCTTATCGTATATCGATGTTGTGTTTATTCGAGGATCGAATGATTGATAATGTCTCGATATTCTCCTCACCGCTGTTCTCCGATCGACCCTGCCAGTAGATGGGCGGATGAGGTGGGGTCCTGCAACGGGTACGGTATACGGTATGCACGTGATAGTTACTGTAGGACGATTTGTGTTTATGAGAATAGAGAGCGTACGAAATATTGCGAATATTTTCACATGCGCTTGATATGTGGGAGCGTGAAAAGTAGCAATATTTCGAGTTATATGACTACGTTTATACGTTTCACTCTCATGGCTTATCACGCTTGTCATCGAATGACCAATATGGAACGCCGCGGACGTCTTAAACAATCCTAAATCAAAGAATAAGAACAGCGGTATATCTTCGAGCAAGATATTCAGTGAATCACTAATTCAATAAAAATATTTTGATCTTCAATCAATAAAACATTACTTGATTAAAGATCTATCAATCAAAAAACCATTACTCAATAAACAAAAAACTGAACCACTCACCTTCAACACGTCACTGGACTCTATTCCGAGGGGGCGGAGATACTCGATCAGATTCGTATTCACGTTGGCGATCTGGAAAGAAAAATTTGTACATGGACATTATACAATTGTCTTCCACAAGCTATTCTCCAATCACCAAGACTTCAGCTCGTAACATTATCATACAGAGAAGGTGCAAAAAGGAGGTGATGGGGGGAGAGAGAGGGAGAGAGAGGGAGAGAGAGAGAGAGAGAGAGAGAGATCAACGGACACTGTATATGATCTCTGCCAGCTCCTGGTAGTCCGTGTCGGGATGGCTTCTCTTGTATCGGTAGATATACATCGGGAACTGAACGCACATCAGCATTGAGAAGAAAAAAACCTGAAAAAAATTTAGAATAAAATTATGTCGTAAAATCGGATCGTTCGACCACATCATTGTGAAATGACTCATGATATCAAATGGTACACATTCGACCGAAAAACTCACTAGGTACATGTACTATACACATTTCTAGGCAAAGTAACCTACTTCCGATTATTACCATCTTATCAATTGTATTAATCACTTTGAAAATGGGATGTTTCATTCTCTTCTGGTGCATCTGACACGCGTACAGCAGCAATCCTCCCATCACTCCAAACAGGAACAGATTGTACAGTATGCCTGTGACATCATCGTTGTTCAACACCTGAAATATAATCGTAATATAATCGCTTTCATAATATAATCGCTACACCATTCTTCAGATACTTGGTGTCAGTTTTTATTTCAGTTATGATTATTATTGCCAATTTATATTCTGACTATGAAAAGAAATGTCAAATTCAAATTCAAATTCAAATGTTTATTCGGAATCGCAAATATGATTATGACACGTACAAAACGTGAAATGTGTGAGCTATTTATGATTCTACGGTTTTCTGAAATAGATGGTATTGCATAAAGCAAAAGATTCATAAAAGTGACACTTCTACTCTTTCTCGAGTTTCCATAAGTATCTTTTTTTGTTTGTTTTGCGTGTGACGTCATAGCCTCTTCAACGTTTCTTCCTCGTCGCGTTAACTATTGTACGCATTATGCGGAAGGATGTTTGCACGGCTGTGGTGTGTGTTATCAATGTCACCATCTCTCATCTCTCCTCTCTCTCTCTCTCTCTCCTCTCTCTCTCTCTATCTCTCTCTCTCTCTCTCTCTCTCTCTCTCTCTCTCTCTCTCAACAACTGCAACAAACGAGTATTCAAAAGTCGCACCTTCTTGTCTAGCCTTGTACATAAGTTGAAGTGACATAGAACGCACCAGCACGTTTTCTTCTCTACTGTTCGTCTTTTTTCACACGCGTGCCGTTCTCGTTTTTATTGATGTCTCTATGAGCCATTCGCTCCCGCACTACCAATCTCTCCCCTCTCTCCCCTCTCCCCCCTCTCTCTTTCTCTCTCTCTCTCTCTCTCTCTCTCTCTCTCATGTTCTTTGTCAAATGTCGAATGTCGAATGAATGAAATCACAACGTCTGATACTCGGCACTTTTTGAACCATTTTTGTTGTAATTTTACGTTCCACAATGAACAATGTTGTTGTCATGCCAGAAATTGATGATTACTGAAGATTTTATAACAGAAATAATGTTTTAGGTGCTCACAATTCTCCATATCGGCTGTCTGTAGCTGCTCAGGCCGCCCTGCAGATTCCACGACATACGAAGGAATGCGAAGAGGTACGAGATTCTGAAAGACGGGATACTGTACTCTCTCTCTCTCTCACTCTCTCACTCTCACTCTCTATATCTATATACCGTACCTCATAGAGTATACAAACGCGGTGAACAGAGCAGTGATTGATAGGATGAGTAGACCGAGTGAGGAGCACATTTCTGAAAAAAATAAGCTTGAAAAGGGATCCAAGAAACAAACAAAATAATAGAGAACAGTGGCTCGGAATGTGCATGTACAATCGTAATGGAAACAATTGTTCGCGTGCCATTTCGAGCAAGAAAAGGAGAACGCAAACGAGAAAAAAAACACGAGATTATTGCATTCCGTGCAATAAACGCGCCAAATTCAATAGTCACGGAGATTTCATAAATGTCGCCGTTCCAACAAGATCTACTGTGAATAGTCGCTCAATTAGGTTGCGTTGCGAGAATGATGAGCGTACTTTCATTTCCTCAGACTACCTCTCCTTCTCCTCATCCTTCTCTCTCTCTCTCTCTCTCTCTCTATCTCTCTCTCCATTCGTAACCCAAGCAATTCCACTTCTATTGAATTAGGCAGCTCGCCTGAGAGAAAAGAAACCGCAAATGGAGGACGCGAACG
>CAWZYM010000300.1:595000-612500 GCA_963966185.1 Rhabditoides inermis | reverse complement strand
ACCACCCCAAAACAGCGGTCGCACCGGCGGAAAGTGAAACGATACGAATAGGATATGAGAGAGGGGGAATATGGGATACGCGTCTCTTCAAAAACGGGTACAGTAGTAAACAGTGTAGTTGCTTTCGTTTTCTTTTTTTTTGTTGTGAAAGCGGGACACTATGGTGTGGATGGTAAAAGACGTGATTCTTCTCTAAAAGCTTTGTTGTAGCGTAGCATGTTGTTTAGCCCGTTAGCCGATTGAATCCGTGCTCCTCCAAAGACAGCGTCAAGAGGTTGAGTATGAGTTGTGATGTTATCACTTGAATGACAAATGTGATTATTGTCTATTGTGATATAACTATACTCTATAACTATCGCAGTAAATGGGAAAGGGCGAGCTTTCGGGGTCTCCTACCACAACAAGGTCGATTCAATAGAAGGATATGAAAGGGGAGGAAGGAAGGAAGAGAGAAAGAAGTGTAGTAATATAAATAAATGCATAACTACTCACACACACACCCTACAAACACAGAGTACAGGAAATGAAAGAAGCGGGCGGATACAAAACGGATACATAGTGTGTTGTGGTGTCGAGGCAAAAAGGAAGGGCAATAGAAAGAGGGAGATATGAGGTGGGGAAGAAAGGGGGGAGGAAGTGAGCGGAAGATAAGTTGGCTTGTATTTGTATATTGGAATGTTCCAGGTGTACTGGAACGTGTTCAGTGGGGGATGCAAAGAGAGGATACCCCTAGAAGACTATGACATCATTCACAATGAAGGTACTTTTCATATGAGTTCATTCAAATGAACACGAACTTGTTGCATAATTGCATTCATGAATTTATGATGTTTTCACTAAACGCAAACTAATCGCAAACCAAACTAATCGCAAATCGCAGTCAGTTAGTTTATTATTCACGTTGTTTGAACAATATCACAGTTTTTTTTTTGCAGTATTGTTTGGCATTTTTCTGCATATTTTCTAGATCAACGCTTCTTTGGAGATGAGATAGTGATCCTCTACGACGATCAAATAGACGGATTCCCATATATGGACGGAGAGAGGGAGAAGTATGGGGGAATACCACAGGTAGGCGAGTCTCTCTCTTTCTCTCTTTCTCTCTCTCTCTCTCTCTCTCTCTCTCTCTCTCTCAAACTCTCCAACTGTCCATTTCTAGAGAGTGTCTCTCCACAAATGGGACTACCGTTTCCAACAGTACATAGAAGACAAGATACCAAATAAAGGATTTAGAGGAATTGCGGTGAGTGTGAATGTTTGTTTATTGTGTTCATAAGTTTTTGCTTTTCTTCATTTGGTCCTGTTTAGGTGTTGGACTTTGAGCGGTGGCGAGCCACCTACGATTCCAACTGGGGAAAGTTCGTGAGTTATGTTTGCATACGTTTCTATGTATGCACTCACAAGTGGTCAAAACACAATTCCTGACGCGCATTGGGTTAGTGTGTTGTAGTGAATACCTGGAGACTCAGAAGAAATTTGAAAAAAATATTTTAGAGAGTGTATCAGAAAGAATCGGACAGATTCCTCGTCTCCCTCCAGACTCCAGACTGTTGCATAGATGGAAAGAGGCCGTGCGAGTATGGGAGGAAGGTGGGAGGGAAAGAGAGAGAGAGAGAGAGAGAGAGAGAGAGAGAGAGAAAGAGAGAGAGAGAGAGGAGCAGACTGTTGTAGGTGTGTTCGTACCTGCTTCGCAACCCTGCTCCCCGCAAGAGAGACTCGGACTTTGACAGGATCAGCAGACTTCTATTCGATATGGCCGCCAAGCGAGTTCCACCTTCAAACTAAATCAAACCGTAACAAATAACATATAAGTAAGTAAGATACAAGCGCGTGCGGCGGAAACAGCGCGAGCTTAGCTTTCACAAAGCACTTCTCCAATCTTATGCCCTGAGGCAGTGTTGTTTTCACAAAAATATGTATTATACATTGTTTCCAAGAAGAACAACATTGCATTTTGTTACAAAACATGAGAGGAAGATAAAGAAAAAATGTCACTCATCTCATTGTAGTAACATAGATTGTTTGTCACAAAACGGTAGATTTTTGCAAATTACAAAAACACATCCACCTGTTTCAGGCAATTCTGGCAGCGTTCTCTGCAAATACTGAAATATCTCCGGCCACAGGCGAGAATAGGTGGGAAAACTATCTTATAAAACAAAACATTAGTATTGTAATTATTTTATTTATGAAAAAATGTGAATAAATAACAAACTTGTTTTAAAAACAATTTGATAAAAACTACAAGTCTACCAATTTCAGGATTGTACATTCTCCCGGAGTGCAACTCTATACCAGAAAACACCGCGACTTGCGGGCCGAAATTTAGGGAGTACAATGAGAGGTAATACACCTTTTTTGAAAATATAAATATGTGTTAATATTTTAAAATTTAATATTATAGGGTATATGACAAAAGTTATAAACTACAAACACGATGAAAGAGCGAATATATAGCAACCGAGTATACATTGCTTGCAAGTCTGTATAGAAAAAGCGAGAGATGCAGAATAGAGAATACTAGCCAAATTGCCTCTCGCAGCTCTCATCTCTCCCACACAAACTGTGTTTATTCTAGAAGGAAGAGTGATGTTTTTCTTGTTGCCTATGAAGAATGGGCAGCGTATAAACTGTTATATCAGAGTGAGAGGGTTACATTCAGAATTCAGAGATCTAGAACAAAAAAGAAGTAATAGTAGTGAAACAATTAAATTCAGATTAGAGTTCGTGTACTCTCTGGTGGACGTTTTTCTGCCCTCTCTCTATATACACCAGAAGAATCAACCAGAGAAGAACTACGCAACAACTTACGTGAGTTCAATTCGAGGAGATTTCAAGGTGTGCAAAAGATGCATTCTATGAGACAAAATGAACCAGAGTACACGTAATTAACTACTACGCTCACATCCGGTTTCGGTCCGTTTCACCAGACCGAATGTGTGATCCTACCGTCCGGGAGCATCATCAGTGATTAACCAGGGGAATGGAATTTATGTATTCATGTTTGATATGAGAGGGTCTATGTCCGGTTCTTCTACTCTACTATTCAGGCGAAACTCGCTGAGGCAATGCGCATCGCGACCGCGGATGCAGCAGGTACATCACTCATATTATTATTTTACATTTACATTATTTCATTACAATCCGCAGAGTAATCTCTTGAATCGGGGAACATTTACCTTTACCTATTTTTTTCAAAGCACCTCCACCTCGCACATTGCCTGTCGACAGTAGTCGTTTTCTAAAACGGAGGATAGAAACGTACCATATTTAACATACGTTGAGATTGGTCAATCTGTTTTATAATAGATTGTTTGTTTCGAAACGCCAACTCCGCGAACATTGACTGTTCTCGTGCACCATTTCATATATACGCGAACCGAAACGTATCCCATTCTACAACGTGTTCTGTGATGTGTTGTAGGAATCCCCCGGCGCCGCCGCATTCCAATCATTCCGTATATGAGTCTGGAGTATACAACGGATAGGAACACGATGTTGGATTCGGTGAGCATCTCGATTTCACGTCGATAGCTTGCAAATCTCTGACACTTGAATCGTGAATGCATACTCTTCTTTCAGGCCGACCTATGCGCTGTCACGCAACTCGCGAGCGATTTCGGAGTCGATGGTCCGTTCATTTATTATGTCCATTACACAACATTACAACACATTTAGCAAAAGTGTAACCCATTATTTGTCATGAGCCTTGCAATCTGTCTGTCAGAAACGATGCTGGGACATTTGTTCGGTGCGTGATGTATGATAAAAAAAAAGTTTTGCTGAACTGTGAATTACAACAAAAAAACCCACTCGCAGGCCTGATCGTGTGGTCGACCTCGAATGGGATGTTCGCCCGCTGCTCAGCCATGGCAGACTATGTGGAAAGAGTATTCGGACCTGCCATTCAAGACATACGAGGTTTGTTCGTTGGTTTGTTTGTTGTTCCAAGCCATTCACCACCTAATCTTTTCAGTTGTTATAATCATTAGACGTTGAAACGTTTTCGAACTAAAAAAAATCAAGCGTAACGAGTGGTTGACTTTCACACCATTACAGTGGGGTTATGTTTATGTGTAGCATGCGAAATGTACACATGATCACCGAGAACCCATTAAAACATGCGAATAGTTGTATCATACACTATATCCTACGAACCGTTCAAACAGACGTTTCAAAGACATGGTTACAGCGTCGCTGACCTCCTGTTCCTCCTCGTGTTTCTCGTCTCGCTGTGTCGGAGACCTGCCCTCTCCCCAACAGGCCGCATATGCCACATGCACTGCCGTGGGTCACACGCTCGCTCTCATTGGAGTAACTAGTCATGTATTTCTACTATTTTAATTAACACTAAACGAATATTGTGAATCAACGTGTTCAGTATTTCTCTCTAAGGCACTCTAAGATGGTTATCAGCGGTGGATACCATTCTAATTCTTCACATTCCATTCATTGTTATAGGGTAGTTAGAACCAAACTAGGAAAGTGTTGTACAATTCATTTCCCTTTCAGCCGTCCTCGCTGCAGTGTGGTTGTTCGGAGGGCGACTCTCGTTGTTGGTTTGAATGGGGCAGGCGACACTCGCAGCAGAACACAGTTCGGAGTGTGCAATGATAGAGAATGTGCAATAAATGTTTATTATTGATTATCTCCATTTCATTTGCTTTTTGTTTATAATTGTAGTGAATAGGCTTTTCCCATAAAGTCAATGCTTCCCGACCTGATCGAAACAAATTGTTTATTCAGTTTCTCCTTCTTCATCTCTCTTCCTTCTCTCTCTATTTCACTCTCTTCTCTTTATCTCGTTTTTTTTATTTCATCTCCTTCTCTCTCACCCTTCTCCTTATCTCTATTTTTTTCTCTCTTCTCCCTCCCTCTCTCTTTCTCCCTCTCTCCATTCTCTCTCCCCTTCCTCTCTCTCTCTCTCTCTCTCTCTCTTTCTCTCTCTTTCTCTCTCTCTCTCTCTCTCTCTCTCGCAAACGCACTGCGCCGTACCACGTAGGAAAAGATGTCATTTGAGAGGAACAAGAAATACATTTCTCCTCCCCATACAATCCAACAATTGCGATAAAGACTATTTATTAGACTAGCTAAGTAAAACCACAAAGAAATATAATGCACCGGAGAAAAGCTCACGTCAGTGGGTAATGCGCATAAGTAGAAAACGAAAAATGTGGAATCCTAAAAGTAATCGCAAGAAAGCGTAGTCATTCTAGAATTGGCTAGAATCAGAAAGTGACTGGGTAACAACGTGGATCAATCAATCGATCAATCAATCAAAATCCCTCTCTCTCTCTTTCTCAGAATCCGGGCACCGGCGGTTTGTTGATGACGTTGGTGAGAGACGAGCCAAACTTGGAGAGAAAATGGATGGCCTTCAGCTCGCTCACGACTCGGTCAACCTGCAACTAGGGTCTCTCTCTCTCTCTTCCCCATCTCGCTCTCACCCCCTCTTCCTCTCCCACCTCTTCCCTGCTAGTCTCCCGTCCGAAGCTGAACCGCACCGTCTTCATCGCCACTTCCACGGCAACGCCGCTCGCCTTCAGAACAGCGCTGCAAAAATGGAGTTTTTAGAACATGTTCATTCTTCGAAAAAAAATCTTTAAAAATAATTTATTTAAAAAAAATCACCTCACTTCTCCAATGTGACAGGTGGCGCATGTACTGGCCTGGAATCAAAACAATCAATCGATACTTGAATCAATAATAATGTAAACCACACGGCGAGTGATACATGAAACATGCGATACTTTCTATAAATCAATAAACCAATCAATAAATCAATCAATAACGCACACTGAAGCTCTTGCACTTTTCCAGCAGCTCGCACGACGAGTCGGGGTAAGTGGGGAACGCCACCTGGAGAGGAATAAATAAATAAATAAATAAATAAATACAATGAGTTAATGTAAACAATTAAAAGACAGCCTCTAGATATTTTTACAAGTAAAACAGCAAAATATACACAAAAATAAAAGACTAATAAGAAAATACAGTAGTACGACCGACCGAGGATGTGTTGGGGAGGCGGGGCGAGGAGGGGAAGTTGACGAGGTGCTTGCCAGGGAGAGCAGACTGAAAGAGGGAGATCTCTCTCTCTCTCTCTCTCTCTCTCTATTCTACCTAAAAGTTCACTCAAATAGTCCCCCCACCTCCAAATAACTCTAACCGCAAAATATACGATCCACATCCACACTACATTCTTGCTAACATACAACAATGCAATACGTCGTCATTTAAAATCTCGATATCGAAAGGTCCTAAAAACCCGCCTTGAGTTGCTGCTCGAAGTAGTCCCTTGTATCCCTCATGTGCTCCGCGAATCCAGCCAGGCCCTCCCGAGACACTCGGGCAGCGGCGCCCAGGCCAACGATCATGGGAGTGTTCTCGGTTCTAATCAATAAATCAATATCATGCTGATTAGATGTGAGCGGAGATGAGAGAGAGGGAGAGAGAGAGGGAGAGGGAGAGAGAGAGAGAGGGAGAGAGAGGGAGAGTGAGAGAGACCGCTCCTCACCCGCTCCTCAATCCTCCTTCCTGGTTGCCTCCGAACAGCAGGGGATGCATCTGTACTGTCAGAGTGGAGCGGATGACGAGAGCCCCGGTACGCGGACCGTAGAACTGAAGGAGCGAATCGATAAATCAATACACCTATCGATTATCGATCGATTCTCACCTTGTGTCCGACAATAGTGACGGCGTCACACTTGAGCTTCTGCACGTCCACCTGAAATCCAACATACCGTATTACCGTAACCCTATGTACAGTAACCTACGACCTACAGTATGCCAATTCCCACCTCCATCTTCCCTATCGCCTGGGCAACGTCGGAGTGCATGAAGATGGAAGTACCCATCTGAAATCGGTAGGGATTAGAAATGTTGAGTTCATGTTTGATGAAATTAGTGATGACATGAGTGATTGGTGGAGCAGTACTGTAGTGCGTGAAACGTGTAATAAATAGTATGTAACAACGCACCTTGTCAGCCGCGCGTCGCACAATGTCGGCGATCTGAATAGAGAAAATACAGTAACCATAAGAGTCTACAGTACTCCTACAGTACCTCGTCGACGGGCTGTATGACTCCGGTCTCGTTGTTGGCGAGCATGCATGAGACGAGGCATGTGTGTGGGGAGAGGGCGGCAGAGAGAGAGGACAGGCAGACCATGCCCGTGTCGGGGTCGATCGGGACCAGCACCGGGTCTGCATGAATACATGGGCATATGTTAGCAGGTCCCAGTGTTCCATCGATTGGTATATTAACACTACTGTCTACTGATAGGCCGGGTTGGCCAAGTGGATAGCGTCACAGCTTGCTAAGTGAACGGTCGCTGGTTCGATTCCCCTCGCGGGCAATTGTTCTGCCGAATTCCACTACCATCCGGTGGGGTGCGTGAACCCACTCTCACCCTCTGAGAGCCCTACCATCGGCGGCGGCAGTCTTTCAAGATCTTCTACCACGCCTCGCATCCGGAACTGGTCACTTCGCGATGTTCACGCCCATCTACCACGAACAGTCAGGACTCGCGCCGCACTGTTCCAGCCAAGGAGCTCCAATACCTCACTGTAGGATTGTGTGTGCTACCAGATAACCCATCATGCTATCATTGTATGTACATGTCGGAATCAGGCTGATAAACAACAAACAAACAAAACTGTCTACTGATGATATTTCTCTTACTCAGGGAACATTGAATGCCAGATGATCACAACTTTGTCTCATTAATCGTACTCACCCACTGTCCCAGCAAAATGTACAGTCAAAACCCGCCACTCACCCACTCTGCCCTGCTTGCGCAGCTCCTCGAGGGGCTCGAGTATGGAGGGGTGCTCGATGGAGGAGACAACGATGCGGGGGAGTACAGCGGTCTAAGAACATTGTAGGTATACGGTATGGTAACAACGACGTGGTAGGTGGTGAGGCGAGTTGATAATATGGAGTACGGTATTCAGGTAGGAAATGGCACTTGGCATACCTGATCGGGATGCGCCTGCCTGTACGTCTCGAGCGCCGAGTGGATGATCCAGTTGTTGGACTGAAAGAGGCAAGTAAACAAACGACAAAATAATGAGTGACTCACCTCGGTGCCGCCCGAAGTGAAGATGACACAGTCGGGTTTGACGTTGAGCAGGTCGGCCAGCTCCTCCCGCGCCGTTGCGATCGCCGCCGCCGCCTTCTCCGCTGAAAAAAAACATCGAATGAAAAATAAATACAAACAACCCACCCTGTTTGCTCTTGCTGCCGGGGTTCGGCCACAGATCGAGGGCGCCGGCGATCGCTGTCCTCACTGTCGCATCGATCGGCGTCGTGGCGTTGTAGTCCAAATAAATAGGCGACTGCTCTTCGATGTACCACGACATACTAAACGTTTAGGATGGTGAAACGGAAAACTGAAAAACGGGGTGAGAGTGAAATGCAACACTTTTATTCCGGACGCAGCCAAATGCCGAATACGCGCGAACGAATGTGCTCACAGCCCGGTTGTGGGTGGAGCTTGGCATTATTTGCCATTTTTCTCGCTCTTCGATGTTGTTTGTGTTTTACGGTTTCGGCCGCCCTCTTCGTGGTTCTGTGTTTTGCAAGACGTTGTTTACTGTTGCGCGCAGTTCCATGGCGATTGATACTGACGCCGCTCGCATTTCTCTCACTTTTCGTTATTCCGTTACCTTTCCGTGAATCGTGTCACGCGCTTTTTTGTACTTGAGCGTCCGACCCGATGGGTGAAGGAACCACGTATTCTTCTATCTCGTGACTATGTGGTTATAACCGCCGTCATTGGATCAGTTGCGTATAGCGATGGCTTCCAGAATGTCGGACGGTTGGAGTAATTATCAGCAACGACAGCCGCAGCAGCAACACTATCCCGGAAACGTCACTTGTAAGTTTCAATATTTCACATTTTGCAAAAAAACATAATCATTTTTATTTTAGCGTGGGAGGACGCGTACCTGCAGCCGGCGCGCAACTACCAACAGCAGCAACAGCGCCAGCCCCAGAGTTAGTGTCTTATCTGAACACACGTTCACACTTCCGGTTTTTTTTGTATTATAAGTTACAATAATATAATATTTGTTGCAGACGGCATGAACTACTACCAGCAACAGCAGCCGCAGTACCATCAGCACCAGCAGTATGCATACAACCAGCGTCGCGGAGGTGAGATTTAAAAATCATGAAATCGTATTTTATTTTCACGTTTTTTGGTCTGTTCTTACTAGTGTTGTGTTTGAATTGCGTGGGGGTTCGCGCCAATGGTCTGTTTGAGGATTAGTTCTCTCTCGTCGGTTCTCCCACTCTCGCTTCCGTTTGATCGTCCAGGGGTTCCAGGCCAGTAAGGCGATTATTTTGGCAGAGTTGCACTCGCACGGTCGTGGTCTCCACGTCTGTGATTGAGCGCTTGTTGTTCATCATTTCGTGTTTTCGTAACTTCAATCAGCAATCAGTGTTGTTTTCACGAAATAGCCGAACTGTGCTTTGATAAGTTATCAGTCGTTCTTTACCGGGAGTTGGTCACAGGATGGTCACTGTCGGTAAAGCGTGAATAATATTTCCATGGTGTTGGCTAGTTCTACTTCTACTTATTCACTTTGATGTATCATCTAATTTTGATTGTTTTTTTTTTAAATATTTTTTCACCAAATGAAACTAGATAGCTATCTTCTACTATACACTTCTACTAGAAACTAGATAACTATCAGTTGTTTTTATTTTGGTGCGTTTCGATTCGACAATCGATCTCGCATTTTGAGGATAGCGTGAAAATATTTTCATGTGATCGGTTATTGCTCTTGCTCTTCACTGCCTTTGATCTGATTTTGATTGAATATTGAACAATTCTCTCTCGTTGTTGTTGTTTACTTGTTCGTTTACAGGCCACCACCAGCAGCAGCATCAGCAGCCCCACCACCTGGCCATGAACCCGAACGCAATGGAGTTCGTGCCCGGCAGAGGCGGCGGCGCCAGGCAGTACAACCAGGTGAGACTGCGTTGTTTACCTGTTGTTTACTGAGTTGTTTGTATTTTTCAGTACGACAACTTTGCGAGTGCGTACGGTGCTCCTATGTATGGCGGAGGAGGCATGGATAGCTATGCGCACCACAACTACTACCAGGGAGGACAGGTGGGGGGTGATGAACACATCGAAGAAACGGATTGTAGTGACCTGGTAACTGATAAGATATCAGAAATGGCATTTCTATAGTGGCCTGGCATTTGTGTATTTCTGATAATTGCGTAGGATTTTTGTTAAGGCATATTGTGAGATTTGAATTTGATTGATTGCAGTTTTTTTTGTGTTAATATGAAATATGTATGAGTCGATTTCATATCCTTGCTAGTTGACCATTTGATCTCTGGAAATAGGAATTCGGGAATGAGATAATGGAAGCTGATTGGAACTGTGACGTTGGCGAGTTGGCGTTGTTTGTACTCGACACAGTGTCTGTCGAGCCGACTTGTTGTTTGTCGGTAGAGTAGACATGCAAAGGGACGGCGGAGTATTTGAAATGCGCGTAACCCGCTCACCTGCCCCCCCCCTCTCTTTCTTTCTTTCTCTCTCTCTCTCTCTCTCAGATCCTGTCCTCTGACTAGTGCTAGTAGTGGCTGTCCTCCTGTTTCGATCGGCCGTTCTCGTATTCACAGCTGGTTTCATACACTCCCTCTCCCCCCTCCCCTCTCCCGATCTGTGCATATGTATTGATTGATTGGGAGATTGGGGGAGAGCGAGATAGTAGGCGTGAGTGGAATGAAGGCTGTAGTGCAGCTTTCGCGCACTGCTCTGTTGGTCGAGTTGCAAATTGCGCTCCGCACCCTCTTCATGTTCCCTTTGCTCTCCGCCGCAGCCGCAGCCGCTCCCTCTCTCTCCCATCTCCTGTCTCTCTTGATCCGTTTTGTCTCTATGGCTGTGCCCTCTCGTCTCTCTTCACTGGACAGCGCAGCGGTGGCGAGTCGTGTATTCGATCGAATTTCACTCTGCGAGTGTGTGTGCGTTGACCAATGAGTGTTTCGTCGATTCTCCCATCCGTCAATCAATCATTTCGTCGCGGCAGTTGTCGTTTGCGGGTTGCGGGTTGCTGGCAGCGGATAGCAGTGATGTATGATGATCTGGATAGGATGGATAGACACTGCGCGGGGCTGTATGCTGTATGGAATAGATGAATGCATGGTTCACTGGTCAATTGACGCGTGTCCCTTGTCCCAATCCCAAATCCCACGTCCCCCCCATCTTTTTCTACGCGCTTCTTTGTGCGGCATCGCTTGCAGATAATTGTAGTATTTCTGGCGTTTTTTCTCCGTATGTATGACGTTCTTTGTGACGTGTGGATATATATATATATATGTTTGATTTGGAATTCAGATTCCATATTTGGAATGGATTGTTTGTTTTTGGTGTATGGGCAATGGGTATAGAAAGTATTAAGGCAGTATTGGTTTGCGTTGTGCATGTTGCATTTCTATCATGTTTGAAACGTATTATTGTACTCGTAACTCACGTTTCTTTTTCAGCAGCCGCGTCACCAGACGCAGTCTATGCCTCAGTTCTACGACGACTGTGGGGGCGGGGCCGACGACATGTACCAGCTGGAGCAGCAACAGCAGGTCGGTGGGGGTGTGCAGTACTCGTGGAACAATGAACAATATGTTTTATAGCTTCCTTTTGTAAGTGTTATTTATTCAATATGTATCCGTCTTACCCCTTTATTTGCAGTATGTTCCCTCGCAGCCACTGCAGGAGGCTATGCTCAAGTCGAACCAGGCCGGCACCCTGCAGGAGGTGCGCGCGTTGTTTACTTGTTGTTGTTTATCTGTTTACTTCTAGATCCTTGTGGGCCTGGAGCAGCTGATGACGCAGACGGAGGAGAGGGAGTGCGAGGCGTGGACGGGGGCTATCAAGGTAGGGAGAGAGAGAGAGAGAGAGAGAGAGAGAGAGAGGGGGGGGATGATGGCCCTCCTTTCAGGATCGTCTGGCCATGCCGACTATGACTCCCGAGTCTCGCATCATCGCCATCCAGATACTCTTTGAGATGGTCGGTTTTTATATTTATTTCACTGAACCTATTCTGCTGGGTTTTTTTTTAATTTGTTGTAGGTGATAGTTGTGATTGGGTGTTAGAACATATGGTGGGATTTAAGCATTTAAGTTATTAAACAAATTTGTGCTAAGGGAAACATTGTATGATATATTTGATCGTGACATATACCAGGATGGTGAAACTAGATGTATTATAATTTCAAATAATGAAGTATGAACATTAACTAAATCGCATAAACCTTTATTATGACAATTACATTGAAATGATTGCCTCAGTTTTAGTAGTTTTTAATTGTTGATGTTTGTATTTCAGGCGGTGGCAGTGTCTCCGACGCAGTATATGAGTGGCAACCCGCAGTACGCATTCGGAAAGTGCGTCCAGACACTGTGCAAGGAGGTCAGTGGGGTGTGGGTGTGATTATCGATTTGCTGGCCAATTATGATCGTTTATGTGTCAATGATATGAGGTATAGATGCTACAGCCGCGTGATCATAGAATTGGAATAGATGCGTAGATGATACATGTACTTGTAAATGAGCAAGACTCAAAGCCAAATTGTTGTTAGCATTTTGGTTGCGATGTATTTGTGTTGTGAAACATGGAAACAGTGGTTATACACAACGCAATAGTAATGTCTCAGATCCCGCCTAGAATAGACCAGGTACTATTGTATTGCACTTGCAACTGCCTCCTCTGCTGACTGCTGCGCGAGTGTTTGCTTATGCTTATAGCTTTATATGGAGAAAGAGAGATGTAAGACTTGTATTGTAATTACTGAAATTTATTCGTCTATGAAACATGGAACAACTAATTGTTTTTTCAGACATATTTAGATCTGATTGCTGCTTTCAGATGCCGTCGCTGCTGCGCGAGTGTGTGTTGGGAGTGATGAAAGCGTCTCACGACACGCGGGCCGAGCTGGAGCCGGAGAGGCGCACCAACCTACTCCTCTTCTTCGCAGAACTGTACGACAAGCTGGAGACGGTGCGTATAGTTTGTGTTTGGGAGTTATGATATTGTCATTTATTGGTCTTTGCTTTGTCTTCAAAATGATTTCAGGAGGAAGAAATGCTAGTGAATTTGAATGATGAAGATGTGACGGTATAGTGTTTTCACGGTGTGGGCAGTTTCTTCAACGCTCTTTCGTTACTCAGTTTAATTTTCGTATTGTGAGTGTTGAAGAGGCTGCCCGACTGAAATGCGTTCAAAGAGATTTGATCAATAAGTCTGGGTGTTCAGACTCCGGGCAACCGGGTTGAGAAGATCGGGGAGGCGCTGTGCGGTCAGATGGAGGACCTGGCCAAGGAGACTATCAACAATGACACGATGAAGACGGTCATACAGACACTCAAGGTGGGAGGAGGGGGGGGGGGTGAGACATTGAAGAATATTATGAATCATGATGTTTTTGTGTAAGAGCAAGAAGAATTGTCATGTGTTTGAAACGTAGTTTTACTTGTGGTTGTGTACTGACGGTCAAAGACGAAGATATGATGTTTTATGTGTGCGGGCATTATTCTTTCGCCTTATTGGTTTTTTTTTTTAAATAGAAAGTGGAGTGGAGATGAAGGAAGTGCGAAGCGGCGGGTGGTTTACTTTGTACAGTGTGTTGATGTGTTGCTTGTTTGCAGTTGTGCGGCCGCCACCTGGACGGGTCTCCGTCGACCCGCGCCCTCATGGACCCCCTCCTCACCAAACTCGGCGGGTTCGCCAACGGACACCCACAGCTCAGCGAGTCAGTCTCTCTCATTTAGTCGGAATCGAATTGTCGTTTTCTCATTTTTGCGAGATTTGCCATTTTGATATTTCTCCGATTGATCACGTGAAGAGAAGGAGATAGACAATTGAATAGCAAAAAGCAAAATATATTTTCCAGTATTTCTTGTAGAACCTTTTCTTGTAGTGATACGTTTCAAGTTTATGGTATAGTAATGTGAATAGTTTTTGCGACAATACCAATATACTGTTTTCTTCATTGCATATCTGGAAAATGTCATATACTACCTACAACCTACTATATTTGCTAAAATCTGTTAAATGTTAAATGTATTTGAGTACATGTTGATGACGTGCGTGCTTGCAGGTCGATGAAAACTCAGATGCGTGCTGTTCTCGCCGAGAGGGAGAGCGGATGGGCCAGCTCGATGGGACACTCGGCGGTCAGTAGATTGATAGAGTATTGATTACTTGTATTGATTGATACCCCTCAATTACAGGCTGGCAGCAGC
The DNA here is from genome assembly GCA_963966185.1 of Rhabditoides inermis. Taxonomy (NCBI): domain Eukaryota; kingdom Metazoa; phylum Nematoda; class Chromadorea; order Rhabditida; family Rhabditidae; genus Rhabditoides; species Rhabditoides inermis. The sequence goes on along the minus strand of CAWZYM010000300.1, from coordinate 598,237 downwards.
GGTGGCGGTCTGGTGGGTGTGGATGGGAAGCCACTGGCGCTGAGTGACGAGGAGAGGGCATTCCTCGAGCAACACTTTGGAGAGGTCAGGGGGGGGGGAACAATGATACTTGATATTTTGAGTTGCGCGACTTTTGTTGTGTTATTCTTGTCTTAACTGACATCCTTGGTTACATTTCTTTTTTTATATGTCTTATTTCTTGTGAAACTACTTGGTTGATGATATCGCACCTGTACTAGTGTGGTGTTGTATTGATAACCTTTCAGCCGAGTTTGAAATTGAAATTGAGAGCGTCTCTAGGATTAAATATTGAAGCGTGGATGAGATGTGGCGTAGATCTGAAACGTAGTTGGTATAGTAATGATGGTGGGAAGTTATTCAATTTCAACTTGACTTGATATCTGTTGTTGTTCGTAAACGATGTAACTATGGTGTTTTGTGTTGTAGGAAGTGACGTGTTTTGAGTCGTTGTATGGTCTTTGTGTGGATGAGGAGGAGGAGGAGGTGAGAGACGGTGTCCCCGGGGAGAGATGGTCGCTTTCCCAATTTCCCAATGTGCTTGCGCGTACAGTCAATGTCAATGCGTCGATACGACACTGTGCTACACTGCTTCCCCCCCTTCCTTTTCAGGATTGTATACAACATTGCACACCTATGTACCCCCACACTCCCACTTTCTTGTAATCCCAATCAATGCCTTGTTCTAGCTGGACGGCGGGGATTCTGGCGAGGTTGACGGTGATATGATGGACGAGTTCGAGAAGTACATGCAGGAGGAGGAGAGGAACAAGCGGCAAAAGGTGCGCGGGGAGGAGGGATACGGTCGAGTGGTTTTTAATGCTCTGGATTCTAATTATGGATTCCCAATTGAATGAAGATTTCTTTTTTATTGTAGTTGTGTTCGTAAAACTTATATAGTTTGCATTTGCAACAGTTTATTGATTTGACCGTGGTTCAATTTCTCAATCTTTTTGTTTCAGGAGCAGGATTCTGTGTGTGCTTCTATGGAGAAGATGAAGATGGGAGAGACGGCGGAGAAGGAGAACGAGGAGCAGAAGAGCTGATCCCCTCCTCCTCCTCCCTGCTCCTCCTCCCCCTCCTGCTCCATCCACCCCGTGGCCAGCTAATGTATGTGTTTGCAAGATGACACCCCCCTCTCCCGTCCGTCTGTCTGTCCGTTAGTCTGTCTGTGCTAGTCTTTGACGGCTGCTCTCCTTCTTATTGTGATTCCCTCTGCTTTTGATTCTCACGTTCTCACATCTATGAGAATGTCTGCGTTACTCTATGTTTAGCTGAGACACGAGTACCTCCCCGATCTTTGCAAAATTCCATAAAAATCACATCCCCTAGTTGTTTTGTGAGTGCAGCGGCGGCGGTCGGTCTGCTTTTGCAGTACAAATGTGTTTATAGTTGAGGACAGTCTTTTCTCCAAGACACCTGTCGCCCCAAATATGGCAACTGACCGCCCCCTCTCCCTTTTTGGCATATAACAGACTCGCGATTGTGCATAGTTGTCTGTGTGTGACTACGTGTGAAGTATCGAGTGATCACAGTTTATGTGTATGCGCATAAATAAAAAGCATTTTTATTCGATTTGTTTCATCGTAGAATACATTTGCACTGTCACTCTAATAAGGCACACTCGGGGGTTGGGGGAATCGGATGGAGAGGGTATGAGCAATGAAAGGGCGCACGGGAGAGGAACACACCCGTGAGATAATCTGTCGACAACGCTACAAGTAAAGCTTTGGAGGGAGGATACTGTATAGGTATGGTACTGTAGTCTATGGATACTCAGCAGCTCTGGTCCTCGGAAGAGTCTTCCGTTCCGTCTTCCGTGCTAGTCTCGATGATTTCCGGGATGGATGGTGTCTTCGGAGAGAGACACGTCTGGAGAGAGCTAGTGAGTAACTAGGTAAGCTTACAGTAGTAAGCACCTTCTGTAGGAGGGAGTCCGGGAGGCGGAGGCCGATCGAGGCACCATAGACAGACAGCCAGCTGGAAACGAGAGGGGTCATTTGAACTAATCCTTTTCAAATATGTTTCACGCTGTATTCAAATGATGAAAAAATCGATTGGTTTTAATCATTAATCCATTTGTATTAGATATTTCTTGATCTACCGAAATTATTGCACGGATTCGGTATGTATTAGTCGGTATTGGATTAAGAGAGAGGAGGAGGAAGGGAGGGAGGGAGAGAGAGCGGGGAGGAAGAGAGTGAGAGAGAGAGGCAGAGAGAGAGAGAGAGAGAGAGAGGCAGAGAGAGAGAGAGAGGGAGGTCGTACCTGACGATGAAGTTGTTGCTGTTGGGTAGCTGGGCGAGGATGGCCGATGTGTTGCAGGGATGCAGATTGTAGAACAACACCTAAGAGAATTTCGGTAGAGACAATGAATAACTACTGAGATTATAGTAATCAGATTGTGAGAAATATGGAGCATGATAAACAAAATAAGAGTAGTCAGAAATGAGTGAGTGAGTGAGTGAGTGAGTGAGTGAGTGAGTGAGTGAGTGAGTGAGTGAGTGAGTGAGAGAGTGAGTGAGAGAGAGAGTGAGAGAGAGAGAGAGTGAGAGAGAGAGTGAGAGAGAGAGAGAGGTGAGAGAGAGGGGAGGGTGACTGACTCCTAGATGTGGGTGTTCGTTGTGTGTGACGAACGGGAGGAGTGATGGCTGGTGGTGATCGAGGGAGAGCACATCCGGCAGGGCTGACAGCGACAGCGGCAGGCCGTCTGCAACCGACAACGGATCAAGGAATGTAGAGGTCACACTCAATCTTTGCTGGCAAAAGACCCTCATATAGATCCTCAGAAAATGCCCTTTTGTAGCATAAAGCGTCTTTCTGATACACAAAACGATTCAAAGTTCAAGGCGATAATATACAAACAGGAGTGGAAGAGAGAGAGAGAGTGAGAGTGTACGCATGACTGGAATCCGTGCTGATTGAGTGAGAGTGACACGGTAACTCGGTTACTGTTCCACGCAAATTGACTTTTGCAATATCTAATATTCGTAGATATAGATAGTATATCGTAGAGAAATCAAGTATATGATTTCATTGGGACAACATGCAACCTTGTAAATATTTGGGAGTTGTGTGACTTTCTCTTGCAAGGTATTTGAATAGGAGAGGGGGAGAGTCGGAGTCACCTCACCGCGTAAACACTCCCAGTTTTGGGTTCTCGAGTGTGGGAACCTTTCTGGATGTTTTCTGATGTCTTGCTATCTTTCGATGTCCGAA
>CAWZYM010000300.1:365000-590000 GCA_963966185.1 Rhabditoides inermis | reverse complement strand
TTGCAGTCTACTTCATGTTTACGTGATCACTCGGAGAAACTAGTTTTCCAGATTCTCTTTTTTGTATTCTCGCTGTTCAGTGGACAGTGGTCCTCTCACTTTCACACGAACTCGGGATTCGGGTGTCCATTTTCTATTTTGTCCCCAGGTTGTCTCTCTCTTTCTTCGAGAGACGTGATTGTTTGTCAGCCGCGGTTTCTCCTTTCTTATTTGTACCCAGTGGGTTCTATCGCTCACTTGGGACGGACTCTCACGCCCAGCGTACGTCTTGAATTTCGTGTCCGCGCGGGCGTTTGTTTGGTTCCCAATACGTTTCGCTTACGTCTATACGTTTCAGCGGTCGCGATGGCGGCTACTCACACGACCACTATAGAGACTGTCAGCGTGGTGCGGCCACTCAAAGTATGTTACGTTTCGATATACATACGTTTCAGTAGCAATTACCCAATTTGGACACATAGGTGTGATATATATTGATATGTTTCACCAGCACTTTATCGTCTATCCAAAATCAGTATCGAATAATAGCGCATTGTTTCTCCATCTGCAAGTAAATTACAGTATATGTAACAGTGGGGCCGGGTTGGCCAAGTGGATAGCGTCACAGCTTGCTAAGTGAACGGTCGCTGGTTCGATTCCCCTCGCGGGCAATTGTTCTACCGAATTCCACTACCTTCCGGTGGGGCGCGTGAACCCACTCTCACCCTCTGAGAGCCCTACCATCGGCGGCGGCAGTTTTTCAAGATCTTCTACCACGCCTCGCATCCGGAACTGGTCACTTCGCGATGTTCACGCCCATCTACCATGAACAGTCAGGACTCGCGCCGCACTGTTCCAGCCAAGGAGCCCCAATACCCCACTGTAGGATTGTGTGTGCTTCCAGATAACCCATCATGCTACCATTGTATGTACATGTCGGAATCAGGCTGATAAACAAAACAAAACAATATGTAACAGTACTTTTCACTGCAAACATAAATGCAATCGACAGTGAATGCGTTCCATGCGCACATGCTATGCGAATAAATACTGTCGAGTGTCTGAATACACCTCTATCACCATGTGTTCTTTCAGATCATCTCCCTGGTGTGTCTGGCGATCGCGATCGGTCTGTCGATCGTCGCCCTCTCCACCACCTGGTGGCTGCGCAGCGGCAGCTTCCGCACAGGGCTATTCCAGGTACACACTACCTTTACTACTCTTTACTGATACTTTTGCTCTACCTTGATGTTACTTGGCCACGCAAGACATTTGTACCACAGTATACACCTGTGCACCTGTCCCCCTTTCAGGAGTGCACCTCCTCCTCCGAGCCGTCGCACACCGCCCCCATCAAGGGAGCCCCGATGCCCGGACAGTGCCATGGACCGGCAAGGGACAGCGGTGAGTGGAAGGGGTCCAACTACATCGGAGCAGTATAGAGTGACGCTCCAGGGACAGCGATGAGACAGTACAGACAACTAGTCCAACACATTCTCTCAATTCCCATTCTATCATTCACACAGAGTGTGAATTATGATCGGATAGGGTTCGACCACTAGCTGAGAGTGAGATGTTTTCGAGTCTCTCACATATAGAGTGTGTGATTTGTATTCAAGATGTCTGTTAGTCGATGAAAGAAGTGAAGGGATGGTGCTGGGTGGATGGAGTGCTGCGTGAGTTGTGACACCAGTGCTCACCAGTGCTGTTTTCTGTGCAGCGACTATCGCTACCAACACCCTCGTCGAGATCGACTATGTATATGTTTTGTCGTACGTTTCACCGATACGATTTAACTGATCTGAATGCTATGTTTACAATCCTGTGTTTGAGTCATGTGTCTGACTATAAAGAACTAATTAATAAATCGATAAATCGATAACCAATCGTTATTGCAGCGTACATCAAGGCGGTGGCTGCTCTGATGATTATCGCCCTCATATTCACCGGATGCGCATTCCTACTCAACGTGTGCGGACTGAGCAGGGTGGGTGCGCTCTCTCTCTCTCTCTCTCTCTCTCTCCATCCCCCTCTTTCTTTCTCTCTCTCTCTCTCTCTTCATCTTCCTCTATCTCCATCTCCCTCCCCCTCTCCCCCTCTCTTGTTTTCCTTTCTTTTTACCAGCTACCACCTTGACTTTGTCTTAGTCGAGTGAAGTCTTTCTTTTCGTAGTAGAGATCACAACTGTTGACGAGTGTTCATTGTTGATGAGACCAATTATGATATGAAGATCTGAATTCATAATTTTTTTCAGGCAGACGTGCGCAGGAAGTACGTATTCTACAAGTTCGCCACCTATCTGGCTATATTTGCCGGTGAAAAAACATAAAATTATAAATTAGACAACGAACAACTCATACGTTTCGAGCATAAGCTAAGATCTCAATGCATACATGGCATGTTTAATGCGAGCACCATTCATTCATCAAACAATGCACTTCGAGAATCTAATGCATACGTTCCATTAAGCAATCAAAAGTAAGAAACAGTTTATTCAGTTCACCGAAGTGAAGTATATGTACAGTAACAGTGGCTCTGAACAATGAGTGATCCGTGTCTGTTCAGTGCTTCTGGAGCTGATCTCGCTGATCGTCTTCCCGGCCTGTTTCTACGTGAAGATGAAGGAGTACGGATCGAGAAGGGACTGGGAGGTTCGTCGTTTCTGTTTTGCACAGTTTTTTTTAAATGTTGGTATTGTGTTTATCGCACTACACTACTCATACCAATTGTTCTCAGCCGAGTTTTCCTCATTTTGTACGTTTTATCCCTTACACATCTTCCCCAAAAGTGTTAGAGAGCCAATGCGAAAACCGGATAGGTAGTACCAATCAAAGTTATCTTCTTTGATCACACTTTACGTCCTCACGTTTCACATACCGCATATCATGAAGAAATGTAAATCATCAATATGCCATGTACGTTCGTTAGTTGAATATATATATATATATATATATATATATATATATATATATATATATATATATATATATATATATATATATATATATATACTTTCCATCGTTTCATTCATTTTTCTAGGCGAGTTTTTTTGTCCTGCTTTGAATGGCATGTGTTTTAATACCATGAGTGTATGTGGTTGTCTACAGGTTGACTGGTCGTATGGCCTCGCTTGGGGTGCTACTCTCTTCACTTTCGGAGCCAGTCTACTCCTCATCTGTGACAAGGAACATGAAGAGGTGGGCTAACGTTCTACTAATATACTTAGTATTTTCCTTTTTATTCTTGCATCGTATAATAGTTTCACCGTGTTTTTTTAAGGTGTACTACAAGGAGAAGACCATCTACAATCCCCCGCCAGAGCTTCCCTAAGTCACTCAGTCGCACTTGAGCTAACGACTTAAGTCCGAGACTTACTCGACGAGCTTGCAATCTACTTACCCCATTGCCATCGTTGTTGTACAGCATTTGTTTTGTGTGTATCAAACCTCATCCAGAGTATTTCTACCGTACCCTCCATCCCTCCTACAGTAACCCCACACCGTCCTGAGACGCCTTTGCATGACCGGTACAGTACAATATATAGTTCTATATGTTTGCGTATATTTCTCCCGTTTCCACATGGGAGTTTCACTTTGCGTAGCTTTACCCCGAATTTGAGTGAGAGAATCGTGAACGAATGAATGTGAATGGTGAATGTTTACTAGATTCATAGCATCTATGTATCATATTCTATAATAAATGTCTATCCTCATCCTCAAGTGTTTGTTTGACCCTAATACATGGAAATAACCAATCGTTTCCGTGTTTCATAAGGAAAATGAGTTCATGTTTGTTGCAAATACACTGACTGACACAGTTTTCATCGATTTTCGTGGATTTCATAATGAAACGAGGGAAATGAGTTCATGTATATTTACGAGTTGCAAATAGTGGAATCGAAGGCTACGGCTATTCGCGTTTGCCCATCTATCTCCCTCCTCTCTCTTTTTTGAGTGGGCGGAGTCTGGTCGGTTTGATCTACCATAACCAGAATACGAGGCGGTTACGCAACGCCTCGGCTACTATTTCCCTGCCATGTATATGTATTTATTTGCGTCTTTGTTTGTGTTTACAATTGCTCAAGTCACGAAGCAGCACACTGGAGAGAACGAATATGAACACCCGAGATTGGTCAGTTCTTTTTTTTTGATTTCATGTTTATCAAAATGTGTTTACGTTACAAATTACCGTGTTTTCGATACATGGTACTATTTTCAGTCAGCAATTGATTGTCTTTTTCTCGCTGTCTATTTTGTGGATGTCTGAAACGTATGGTATACGTTTAGGAGTGTCTGCCGCAGTCGATTCGACTACACATGCGATCTAGAGAGCCATTCAAGGGACATGTTTACGTCAAGGTATGGATAATCAACCCTTTCCTGTGTCTCAGTTGATCGAAAAGAGGTTATTATTCAATGAAACGGAAGAGACAGAATGAATTATTAATATAGCCTGCGCCAGAGCGATAGTTTTCGATCTGCCTCGCTTGCAGTTCTAAATACGATGCCATAACCGTCTGCCTCTCTTGTTTTTGTTTTGCGCGCTATTGCCGATAGCTGACTCTCCGTCTTCCTCTGATCTACCCCACCTCGCGCAACTCATTGCGAGCATAGAACTATATCTTTATTCAAAATTTGTAAGTAGTTTAACTCATACCCTAAATTTCATTCTCTATTAAAATTGTTTATCAGGGTTTCTTCTCCTCCCCTGACCACGACTGCCACGCCAACTACTGCGAGAGGTATCGGTCGATATCGATTCATTGATTGATTATCGATTTCCTGCAGCCCGCAGCGCTCCTCGTTCTACATGGACATCCCGTACAGAAGCGGGTGCAATATGCGCAGAAGCCGGATGGTACGAGGATACTGTAGTTTGAATTTCAATGGTGATGAGGATTGCAGTTAAATCCGACTGGAATCAACTATGACGTCACTGTGATCGTGCAGCATCATCGATTGTTCATGACGTCCGGAGATCGCGCCTATCGGTACGTTTATTGGGTTCAGATCCGAATTATCCGAAAATAAAGAATACTCCCACAGGATCGAATATGTTGTTTATCTCTTTAAACTAAGTTAGTAAAGGGGATACAAGCCGTACTCAATTATGTAGCTATTTTGCAAGAACTAATCAAAAGATGCAATCAAATCTGCATTGGATGATTGTCGACTCAGTGAGCTATTACCAATTCACTGAAACGTATAATCGTATAAACAATAGTATAAAACTTTCAGACTAAACTGTTTCTACCAACAACTAGACACAACGGTGCATCAAAACCTGGATATCGGGTCAGTTATCTCTCTCTCTCCCTCTTCCCGTTTCTCACTCATCCTCACTTTCAGTGAACTACCCTCCGCCGACGTATCTGCAGTATTCAAGCCCACTTGTCGGTGAGCTAAACTAAAGTAGCTAAACTAATATAAATCAATTATCCAGATACGACGTTCTTTCCGGCTCAATTCACGGACCAAAAATCAAATACGCGAATGTGGGAGAGCCAGTGGTACACAAGTGGACGTGCGATGCGCGTGAGTCTCTTTCATTTCTCTCATCTCCCTCCCTCTTCCTCTCTCCCTCTCTTTCTCCCCTCTCTCTCTTCTTCTTTCCCTCTTCCTCTCTCTCCCTCTCTCTTTCTCTTCCCTCTCCCCCCTCTCTCTCTCCCTCTCTCCCTCCGAAGATGCTTCTTCCAGCGGGCATGGGCTTCGTCGTCCATTCGTGTGTAGTGAAGGACGCGACTGGCAGCGAATTCAGTCTCGTCGACGAAAGAGGGTGCGTGGTTTTGTTTTTTATTAGTTTTTAAATTTTTCATAATTCTTATAACAAATTATGTTTTTTTTATTTGACTTACTTTTTATAACAAGCTTGTTCTCGTCTCGCAGATTTCCGAAAATTGTTGAGAAAATGTTGAGAAACATGTTTTCATCCAGATATGTATTCACTAAATCGTATTTGAACTGCATAATACTAACTTCAGACACAGATTCTGATTTTCATAAATCTTACATGAGGATGACTAGAGGTCAACGGATTGAGAAGCTCACTATTTGTGTTTATATGTGCTGACGCTGAAACGTATTTGATTTGGATCTGCAGGCGGAAACAAAAAGATTTTTTTTAAATGAATCCTGTACCAGCGTTCCAATGTAAACGATACTTCTGTGGTCAGAGGAAAAAAGGCTGCCACTCGAAGGGTCGTTGAAATCTCTCTACTACACGCTACTTACACGGCAAACGTTCGTCTCTCTCTCTCTCTCTCTCTCTCTCTCTCTCTCTCTCTCTCTATTCGCGCCGTACAAATCGGCAAGACCGCGCAGCAAGGGGGGCTTAGGGATTCGCTCTTTGAATCATCCCCATTCCCCTTCCCCTTCTCCCTTCCTCCTCCCTCAGAGTCCAACCGATCTGCAATTCACTCTCGGAAACCGGTAGACATGTTTGAATAGGCAGATCGCCGAGGGAGATTTGATTGCGTAGTGTGATTTCGATTAGCGGGGATTCTTGCTGTTGACAGTTGAAAGCAGCACATTTAGCGTTGGCGGTACAAAAGGGCAGCCAGTGAAGGTCGGTGGCACCTGTAAACGGCAGGCCGTTTGTGCACTGTTGTCTCGATTGTTAGGGGTTGTAAAGAGGAAAGTGAGGGTTTGCGACAGATGGATTGGTTGTAATTAGAAGAAAACAATCGTGAATTGAAATCATTTTGAATTCGGCGCTCTTATTGAAACAATGAAACGTAATTCAATACTGAATTCAACCGATGAAATCATATAAGATTCTTCCAGGTGTGTCATCGAAAACTCGTTGATGCCGTCTCTCACCTACTCAAACGATCTATCCGTTGCGTTCACTACCGTTCAAGCGTTTAGATTCGCAGATCAGGTAAGTACTCTCTCTCTCTCTCTCTTTCTCTCTCTCTCTCTCTCTCTCTCTCTCTCTCTCTCTCTCTCTCTCTACACCCTCCCTCCTTCCAGGTAATGGTGCACTTTGCCTGCCAGATCACCATCTGCAGCCGATCCGAGCAGGGTTGCGAGGGAATCGCGGTAGGCGACTATCGATCGATCGATTGAGTTATCGATTATTTCCAGCCGCCCGTCTGTCATCCGATCGATTTCGCATCTCCGATCAAGACCGAATTCCGACATGGCTCGAGAGGAGACGAGACATACGAGGAGATGAAGGTACGAGGACATTCTCATTTGTGTAGCTCTCCAAATTTGTATTCTTTCACTTCTCTTTGATTAGAACTAAATTGTTTAGGCGTACTTTTCGTGCGTTAATCTGATTGCTGACCACATAAAACGATAGTCTTATTGACCGCTTGAAACGTAAAGCACCTTCAGCCGTTCCAACGTATGTATATCCGTATATGAATATGTGTTCTCAAATTCGCATACGCCGAGCCAACGTTCTTTACAAGAAACCAACATTTTATAGCATTATACATCAGAGCGCTCATCTTAATAGAAGAATGTAGAAACTGAAACAAATAGTAACTTCAGTCCTCAACAAAAACAAATAAGAAACTTTGCATTGACGTTTGAATAAAAACGAAAATCTTATTGATCGATTGTAACGTATAGAAACTACAGTCATGCCAACGTATGTATCTTCTCAAATTCTCATTCACTAAACCAACGCTCTTCACAAGAAACCAACATTTTGTTTCTCTCCACATCAGAGCGCTAATCTTATTGACCGATTGAAACGTATCGCCTGTTCAGTCGTCGCAGTCTCGCGCGTCTCGCATCGACACCGACTCGGACGAGGCTGCGGAGGAGTGGCAGGATGGGTACGTTTTGTCGTACGTTTCCACATTGGTACCATGATACGTTTCACCGATTACGTAACACACATCGAGATGTGCCGTAATGATAGCATCTGTAGCGTAATATGGTGGTATCTATTCCCGTTCCTTGATATGATTGCCACTGCAGTTCGCTGTCCGGTCGTACGACGGGCGAGGTTGGTCTGGAGATCAGTCGACAGGGAGTGACGGTCGAACACCTGGGCGCGAGCATCACTCTGCCCAATCTGCCGGGCGAGGGAACCACTACGACGTATGTAGACATCATTGTCATCATACTGACAAATATGTCGTATTCCGTATATTTCAGTGTTCCTACCACAACAGTGCGCACCACTACTACAACAACAAGATCAACGACAACAACGTACACCGCTCCCTCCATAACGACCACACAGCGGACAGGGTTCAGTGAGGTGCGGAATGATAGTCTCACCCTTGTTCTTGGGGATTTAGATATGTACTTGCGCACTTGAACCGATTGCAGAAGCAGTGGCGGTCCGGCTCCGGAGCAGAGGCACTCTCCTCTTCTTCCTCCTCCTCCTCCTCCTCCTCCTCCTCCTCCTCCTCTTCTACATCTCACTCTTCGCAGACGTGGTCTGGCTGGCAGACTGCGAAGTCGGGAGGAGCAAGTGAGTGTATATTTGCCATGCGTTTCAATGTTGCGATATATAATCGACGCAAATATTGTTTTGATAAAAGTAAAAGACTATTCATTGATAAAAGTGTTAATAAAATGTTCAATCTAGGCGTTGACGCGCGTTCGCACGAGGAGCTCTTCAAGGCGGCACTGGAGAAGAGTGGGAACGAAGGTATAGTCATTATACATTTTATATATTGTACTTTATACATTTTATTTATGTTTTATGTATGTAATTGTGCAGTGGCATCATTATATTCTAGAAGTTTGTGTATTCTTCATACTTTTGCTGAAACGTATTTATATGTCCTTAAACTAGTATTCAGCCTACTCCACTCCCTCTCCCACTTCCCGTCACGATGGCACCGCCAGACCGGCGTGGTTCCGACCAGACTCGGGTGGGCGGGGCGAAAAGGGGCGGGGCTTGTTCTGTAAACCCTAGATCAAAATTATGGGCAGTCGAAGGGAATCCATTTTGTCCAAAGGGGCGTGGTGAAAGGAGGCGGGGCTAACTCGATTCTCATCAGATCCGTCTTCGATCAATGTTCCGTCTCGCGAGGAGGAGGACAGGAGGAGGGAGAGGGAGAAGCTGGCCGGATACGAGGAGAGAGGGAACATGTGGAGGGAGTGGAACAGACAGGTGCGCATGGCTAGGGGACCACTTGGTAGGATCCTTTGTGCGGGTGGTTCAAGGGGGTCATGTTTGTCAGCATACAACTAGTAGTATTGTGGTTCTGTCTTGCATGAATCACAACACTACTAGTTGTTTACCTCATTTACAGGTACACGGCGGCGACAGTGAGTACGCCTACGGGGCTGCCAGAGGTGAGTCAAGCCCCGCCCCTCTCACCCCGCCCCCTTTTCAGTTCCGTCGAGTGCAGCGATGCCGGCTGCTATGCCGCCGCCCCACCATCCCACACTCATTCCCGACGCAGTCTATGCTGGTACGTTTCACATATGTTTACTCTTTTTCAAAACAAATACGTTTCACTTGGTGCACATATAAATCATCGTCTCTGCATTATCTAATTCAAACTCGATAGTTTCTACTACTAGATTCATACACATTGATCACATCCATATGGCTACAATTCTGTGTCTCTACCGTATATCTTATCTCTTACAGTACCGGCGGCGCCAGCCTTCTCCGGCTACTCTCACTACCTGGCTGCCAACACATACATACCACCAGACAACCAGGCGTTCCCGCTGCCACAGCCGGCGGAGGTATTCATGGCGAGAGGGAGGAGGGGAGTGGGTGAGTGGAATGATTGAAGAGATGTTTCGAATTGATACCGGGCAGTTGGCAAATGACTTCGGTCCGGCCGCGTCCGTCGTTGATCCCTCAGCATCAGAAGCTTGGACAGTGTTTTAGAGACAGTGTTTTAGAAACACTCACAGCGAGTGAGAATCTGATTACTTTGAGCGTGAGTTACACGTGGACGCTCTCGATCTTCTGTGAAACATTTCAGAGTCTCACAGAATATGAATTTCAGATGTGACCACTCATGGGAAGAAAAACGTGACGATCGACGTTGCGAGCGATGAGGTAGGGTATCGTATACATTCCACATACAGTAGTCCTTTTCCAGCTGATGGTGTTGACGGAGGACGAGGCTCCGCCCCCTCTGACCACGCCCATTTCACTACCAGAGTCAGCCTGCCCCAATCAGGTCTGTATGATCATGTCATGATCCAATTCCATTGCTATTGGCGGTTGTCAATGAAGGGATGACGTTATACCTAACGAAACGAAATCAATTTAAAAAAAGAGAATGAAACGTAATGTGTTTGCAGGTATGGTCGACCGTCTTCATTGGATGTCTGCTGGTGTTGCAAGGACTTTCTGTGATAGTGATACTCGGTCAGAGAAGACAACTACACACGAAGACAAGAAAGCAAATGGCATACCGAACGGCACAGTATTGATTGTTCGAGTAATGTTTCATTATTGATATTTGTGATCTGGTAGATCATTGTTGTACAAATTCATAAGATAAACACGATTAATTACGATGCCAAGCGGATCAAAGGTTTAATCAAACCCTAGCTCAGTTTCTCAGAACAAGGACAGATAACTCATAATCCATCCAATCTTTGAATTCAAAGCAAGTTTTTTGGAAAGCAAAGTATTGTTTATTCAAAGTCGCGTTAACAAAAATGAAATTCGAGACAACAAAGTACCCTTCGATCAGTCAGAAAACTCGTCGTCTTCAATAGAATCTGAAGCGGGCGAAGGTGCGACGGCCTCCACACGAGATCGGTGCTTGCCGGCATCTGGAAAACCCTTTCGTCTTTCTCTCTCTCTCTCTCTCTCTCTCTCTCTCTCCTACTCACAATACTGTACTGGGACTCATAGACTTCGTCGTCTTCGACCAGCCACTTCTTGTTCCATTCCATTGCCCGTCTCGCCTCTGCTGCTTGCGCGGCGCCCACCCGAGCGGCCGCCAGCCGCTGCTTCCAGTCGGCTGAAGGGGACCCATATCATATCTTCTTCATTTCACCGACCCTCCCACTCCCACCGTTCCTATTGCCAGCGTATGCCCAGTGGCGTGCGTGCGAAGCCAACGCGCTGCACACGTATCCCTCGTCGTCGACGGGGTCTACAATTGCGGTGGGGTCTACAACACTCAATCTCAAAACAGTGTCACCGATCACTATCTCATTCGGCCTACCTCTGAGTATGGGTATGTCGGTCTTGTGCATGGCTCGCTGTCCGATGGGGAGGGCGCGCGCTGGCAGGCAGGAGGAGACGGCGGCCGCCCACCGCATCGCGACACGGCAGACGGCACAATGAGCGCGCGCGCCATTTATCGATTGATCGGCTCGCGCGCCATTTATCGATTGATCGGCCCGCGCGCCACTTATCGATTGATCGGCCCGCGCGCGCGCCGCCACTACCATTTGCATGTGCCTGCAACCACCACTCGCTCGTCATTCGATTTGGTACTGTGACAATAACTTATTATCGATATCGATTAACTATCGGCTGTGTATCGATCAACAGTCGTCATCTAAGACACTTCCATCGAGTGTGAAACTGCGTCAGATCATTCGTATTCTTTGGGGAGAACAAGCGATGTTTTCATTTGGATAAACACAGAAAAAAACACATACATCACCTATAATCATGAAATATCTCTGATTGTGAACTATTTTGGTCCATATTTTGCTCCCAACATATTTTGCTCCCACCCGTTGCCCACTGAGAACTGACTGTACGTAGTTTGTTATTACATCTATGGAACATGATTTGATTACATGTTATTGATTTGTGTTTTAGAAATACACTCTGTCCGGAAGTCATTCCAGCCTCCCACTACCTCATATGTATGTAGGTGTGTGTCAAAAATTGGAAACCAAGACGGCATCTCTCTCTCTTTCTCTTTCTCTCTCTCTCTCTCTCTCTCTCTCTCTCTCTCTCTCTCTTTCTCCTCCCCCCCCCCCTCCCTTCTCCTGCTTCGGGCGTCGCTCCATTACATTTCGCGAATATGTCAGGAAGCTATTTCTTTTGCACTACTTTGTTACTTTGTAGCTGCTATATCCGGTGTGTTGTGTGAGAATGCGGAATGCCAAAACACATTTATATACTATATCGTGCCGATGACACCCCTCATACTTCTATCATGTTTTTCTCGGCTGTATTTTTCTCAAGCTACTAATCCTAAAAGGAAATGTAATCATACGCGTCATGATTTTGCATTTTATATTTCGGTTTGAAATTGAGAGAGAACGCCGTTTTTGCCGGATTGGATATTGCTTTCTGAAAACAGCAAAGCGATAAAAGGAAATATGAGAGGTCATCTTGGAGGTTCATAGAAGAGAGAGAGATAGATAGAGAGAGAGAGGGGATAGAGAGAAGGGGGGGGGGGGTGAATCATACAAACACTGCTACTATCAGTTGTCAGACGTCTTCCCAAAAATCCAATTGTCTACATTCCCGTTTCACCGTTTCAATCTCCTTTGTTTCAGAGTTCGAGCTCGAAGTGCATTCTTTTTTCTACATAGTTGTCTCTATTGTCTACATCCCAAAAAAACTTCGAAATGATTGCAGCTACAAAGCACAGCGACAATTTTGCATATTTGAAAAGGCGGTGGTAATGATTGGCGAGTGAGAGAGCGGGTCAGCTGAAAGGGGCGGGGCCACGGCCAGCACTGAGAGCCTCTCTCACACTCACTCTCCCCTCCACCCTCCCACTCGGGCCGCTATGGCCACGCGTTGCGGTGGCTACTGTATCTTTACCGTACTCCTTCCTACCGTATTCCTTCTGCTTCCTGTTGCGTCCGCCCTATCTAATAAGGATTACATCATCGACGATATCACGAAGATCCTACAGAATCGTCCGGACTACAACAAGAATGCGTATCCCAGACAACATCTGGGTGAGTTTCGCTGTGTGTGTCTTTAAATATCCTAAACTCTTCTTTTTCGAATCGTGTTTTTAAGCTGAAAACAGTCTTCTCTCTCATTCGTTTCATAATTGAACAGTCGTCCACAATCCACAAAGCCATAAAAGAACCATCCGAAAAGCCGTTCGCAATTCGCCCTTTCTCGTTTCAATTGTCTATGTGTGTGGGTGTGGATACGTGCAGATAATTGATACGTTTACTTCTATACTTCATTACACATACCTTTTGAGATCCAACAAAAACAGTAAACAATAGGAAATGAACGTACTATTTATCTCTTTTTTCTTTTGTATAAAAGGAGAGAGAGGTAGAGGGAGAGAGAGTGAGAGAAGGAGAAGAGGGGGTGGCATTGTCTCTATGCACAAGCGGATGCGTCTTTGACCATGCAAGCAATTGTGGCAAGTGCTAGCGTGCGCATATAAGAGGTGTGTCACGCTCCACTCCGAGAGAGAGAAAGAGAGAGAGAGAGAGAGAGAGAGAGAGAGAGATAGGGGGAGGGAGAAGGAGAGAGAGAGAGAGAGAGAGAGAGAGAGAGAGAGAGAGACTATGCCCTCTCTTCTTTTGTTCATCTAAAACTCTTGCTCCCTGACTGACTGAATGTGAGCGCGGCGCCTGCTACTTTTCAAACACCACCCGATTCCAAGACATTTTCAATCTACACACATTTCCCGATATACAATGTTGTGTGTTTTGCATGTGGAGTGGGACTTGTAAGTGTTTCCCCCACGCGGATACTCAGTGGCGAGAGAGTGTGGTGATGAGAGAGGGCGCAGAGTGAGAGGAGAGGCTATACGAACCTCCTCCTCTGAAGGAAACGCGATTATTTTGTTCGCTTGTTCTCGAAAGTTTTCAGGGATCAGAGTATCAACGATCGAATTTCTCGTGGTTGGCACTTGTGTTATGAAATTAACGATAATATAATATTAGTATTTCGTGATATGAGACTGTTATGGAAGCGGATGTGAGTACTGAGTAGGAATATGTATATGAAGATGGTGGAGTGTCGGCTCAAAACAAAATTATCGGAAATCGGAAAGAAAATGAAGTCATTTGAATTCTCCTGCTTTCAGAAGAAATCACGACGGTCTACGTGCAAATGTACATCGAGGGAATGTCTTCTTTTCGCGCCCAAACAATGGTCGGTTGCGTTTTGCGTTCTGATTCCACCCCGTTTATGTTTGTCTTACTGAATATTCCATTTCTTTGCACCTTCATATAATATTTTTAAAGTTTTAAAGTATTTTTAAAACTCTCTATTGTTCCCTGTGTGAGCTTCCGTATCTATAAAAACACTGCGCTCTTGGGATTCCAATCTCAAAATATTTCCTAAAGATTTCTTCCCGTATATCTTCTTTTCCATTGTAGTCCCAACAAATCCCGGTGCATATCCAAAAAAAAGTGTGAAAAAAAAGAAAAGGGCACTTTCGCGCGCCGCCGATGGATCTCAACTCTCAACACCTCCACTTAATTTCTCCTTTTCTCCTCTCTCCCCCCTCTCCCTCTCTCCCTTTCTCTTTCTCTCTCTCTCCCTCTCTCTCCTTTTCTCTTCCCCCTCTCTCTCCCTCTCTCTTCCTTCTCTCTCTCCCTCCCTCTCCCCCCTCTCTCTCCCTCTCCCTCTTCCTCCCCCTCTCTCTTCTCTTTCCGGCATTCGCATGTCAGTAAGGTTAACATCCCGTGCGAGTTTGGAGCTCCATGGATTTCTCGGGCAAAAGTCGAGGAAATAGAGATTATCACATTGGAAACACGTGAGGATTTGGTCAGCAGCCAGCAATCAGCCTGGAAGGCTGCAAACTCATCTCTAGTCTGAACTCTTTTTTTACCGAAGGGTCAATCAGAGTACGTACCTTTTTATGACATGTCCATTCCATTCTTCGAAAAGAAGAAGTTGAACGTTTTCAAATGTTTGACTAAACACGACCAGTTCATGGAAAACTCGTGAAAAAGTGAACAAGTGAAAGAAATTATGCAGTCATGTTCCCTTGCTCTCACTTTCTGTCTTTCCAATTGATCGCACTCTGGAGAGTAGTGTGTCTACAATTACAATTCTCAACCAACTGGTCCGAAAAACACACATAATTTATAACTTCCATAAGCGCTGTGAATGCGCACACTTATAGTGAAAGAAAGAGGTGAACAAGTGGTCGACACGAACAATTGCTTTTATTCTTAGCCCTTTCTTAGTTCGACTTCCTCGCGCTCACTGAGATTTTCTGAAGAAAGAAGGGCGGGCGAGAGAGAGAGAGAGAGAGAGAGAGAGAGAGAAGGAGAGAGAGAGAGAAGGAGAGAGAGAGAGAAGGAGAGAGAGAGAGAGAGAGAGAGAGAGAGAGAGATACGTCTTTTGCCCCCGGGAGAGCGAGCAGGCGACGGAAGTTTTGCTGGACCACAAACGCACAACGCCTCTGCAAATACGATAATGAGATATACATGAGGTCGCGGGGTGAGACTCTCTCTCTCTCCCCCCCTCTCTCTCTCCCCCCCTCTCTCTCTCTCGCTTTCTCTCTCTCTCCCCTCTCTCTCTCCCTTTCTCTTCGGTCTCATTCATACTCACGTCACCCAGTAATAGAAACACAAACAAAGGCCAGGAGTTTTCTCTGTCTCGTCAACTGGTTTCTTGTCTTCTGCTAATAAGGAATGCGTGTAGTGTTTCTGGAAGATTTTTGCAAGACTCTCGGTTGACAGCGGAATGATTTCGATGAAGAGGCATATGCGTGAATGTTACAGCATTATGATCGTTTCGGCGCATATGATCGATGGGTTCATAAAGTGAGAGGGAGGGGGGGGGGGGAGACGAAGGAAAGAGAGGAGGAGAGAGGGGGAAGGAGGGGGAGAAAGCAGAAAAGTGAAATTCCGAAATTTGCTTTTGCCAGACGACTATGGTAGACTACCACGTGTGTGGCAGAGTGTCTTGGAGAATGATGGGAATGCAACGACTCTCAGAAAAGGCAGAAAGTGGCACACCATAAATATGAATATCGCTTATTATATGTTCATTTATATCTGCACAAATACGTAATGCATGGCAGAGGGACGCGATGTTTGTCTGAAATGTGGCATAATATTCTACTGAGAAAGTAAACTTGAGAGAAAGTAAACTGGACGGCGTCACATTGTATCCATCAATTTCTATCCACGTGTCGAAACCCGAATGCGCATGAGTAATGGATTGGAATGCATGTGACAGAGTAGAGACAAACCAAAACGCACGTTCAAAGCTCATCCAGTTAAGGCTTATCGGAATCTTTCCATGGAGTATATGAAATTCAATGAACATACAATACAATAAATCAATTCATTGCAGGACTTCCAAGTGGACATCTACTTCCAGGAGAAGTGGATCGATGAGAGGCTCGTACACAATAACACAAAGAGGATTCTCGTCAAAGATCCAAAGGTGGGGAGTTTGAGGTTGTCGTTCACACTACACATTCTCGGTTCCCGTTGCACCAGCAAAGCGTTGTCTCAGCTCTCCCTGCTTAGTGATTGATGATTTGATCACGTGGCTGTTGTTAGTGAGCCAGTAGCACTAGCCACGGGTACATAGTGCACCCAGAGATGAGTTTCACTGCTACTTTAACTTATCTCACAAGTTTTTAAACGTCACGCGATAGTGCGACCGAGAAAGAATCTTCGAACTCCTGGCACATATCCGATTCCCAGAGTCTCCGGCACGTCTAATTGTTACCAGGAAGATACTTACGTATAGAGTGTAGAATAGTTTATTCGAAACATTAGGTTCTGCTGAAGTTCTACTGCATGCGGAACAAAAACTGTTTTCAGAGAGAAAAAAGTCCCTTTCAGCTGTTCGCTCTGATCTGGCACCCAGACATCTACTTCGCGAATGCCCGCACGGCGTCGTTCCACGATGTCACTATGCCCAACTTCCTCGTATGGATATACCCGAACGGCACCGTCTGGTATGACTGTCGGTCAGTGGTTTGTTACTCACCTGTATTGATATCACCAATGAAGTGTTTGTGAAAGAGATTGCATAATGCATATGCATATATGTACATACAGCGCTGGGACAGGTTTGGTTCAATTTTGTTCTAATCCTTCTTTGTTTGTCTCTTGTGTTTTGAAATAATGTAAATGTAATTGCATCTCGAGGGTTTATAAGAACACCGCATACACTTTTAATCACACGGAACACGGCTTATGCAAATGGTTCTCTCCTCTAATTCCCTTTGCTGTTTGGTCGCTGAGTCCCGCATTCGCACTATATTAGGCGTTCTTCTGCATACGCGATTACTAATGTTCTCTATGCAATCGCACGAACTTGTTGCGAGAGCTCGCTAATCTACTGACGCGTTGGGGCGCGCCGATGTGAATAATTCAGGGATCCGGTTTCATAACAAAGCAACTCTATCCTGATTAGATCGGGATTCATAAAACAGTGCATTTTCGAAGACAACGCGTGCTGCTTTGGTATTCCGTTGTGTTCTGAGTATGAGTGTGTTAGAGGGAGTGAAATGGAAAGCAGCTTGTAAATGCATTGCTCCTCTCCCCCCTCCCCCCCTCTCTCTCTCATAGCCCGCTCCAGGGATCGAGGGAATAGCATATTTGACCCTGTCTCTGGAAAGAGTTCCCTCGCAAATCCCAAAAGACTTGCCTAAAAACAAGTATCATTTTCGAGATGCATAAGAATAGATTGCGGAAGTTGAAATAATGAAAATCACATAATCAGGGGAGAGACGCCTGCCCTGGATTCCCTGATATCCGGGGTCTTACACACTGTCGAAACGAATATGATAATGAGGGTCGTATAGTCGTATAGAATTGTATTTTCTCCAGGATCTCTCTGACCGTGATCTGCATGCAGAACCTGTCCAAGTATCCGCTCGACTCACAGAAGTGCGCACTCCGGATACTCTCATGTGCGTTTCATTCCGATTTCTATGATATTTAATATTTATAAGACTGATACAATTAAGTGATTGGCAATAATGCATTGATTCCCGCAGCTCCTTGATGAGATTTGGGAGAAAGAAATCATCCACACACGGAAAGAAAGAGAGAGAGAGAGAGAGAGAGAGGGGGGGGGGGAGAGAGATTTCAGACGCGTACGACAACGACCAGTTGGTGATCAAGTGGAACGGTGATACTCCGGTGGAGACGAATCCGGAGATCAGGATGCCGGACATGAGACTGCGAGGCATCACGGCTCATCTGAGGAACGACACATACGCCAGTGGTGGGTGGAACGATTCCATCATTCTTTATTACAAGAATCTTCCCTTACACACGTGAATGATAGAAAAAAAACAAGAAATTCGATTACATTCTAACTCACAAAAAACGTTTCAAAGACCAAGTTACAGTACCTCTATGATGTTCAGGAGTGTGGTCGTGTGCTCTGGCGGAGTTCGTCGTAGACAGAGAAATCATGCACCACATCATACAGTCATACGTGCCAACCAGCCTCATTGTAGTCATCAGCTGGTGAGTCTCTCTCTTTCTCCTTCTCTCTCTAAGTACCTCTCTCTCTCTTTCTCTCTCTTTCTCTCTCTCTCTCCCTCCCTCTCTCTCCCTCTCTCTCTCTTTCTCTCTTTCTCTCTCTCTCTCTCTCTCTCTCTCTGTTTTTTTTTTGCTTGACTGCAAAAACTCACACTCATTGACTGCAAAATCTTCATTTTTCCATATTGCATTTGATATTTGTCGCAAATTGCTGGCGATTTCATTTTGCAGACATTGAGCTTGCATGAGTGATTCCGGAATTTGAAATCATGGAAAACATATCGCACATGATGTAAGGGATTTTATAAATTTAATATAAAACCACAAAAAATTTTCCGCATATTTATTATAGTACACATCTGAACCATCTGACAATTCAAATTCCACCGTAACCCTGCGTGATGTGCAGGTTCTCGTTCTGGCTGGATGTGGAGGCTGTGCCGGGAAGGGTGTCCCTCTCTATCACAACTCTTCTTACACTCGCTACACAGAGCAGCGCAGCCCGAATGGCACTACCACAGGTAAGAGGAGAACAGTGGGGGGAAACTGGACACGTTTGATCGGAAAATATGCGACATTGGTGTGCCGTGGTAGAAAACGCAGATCTTATTCTTATTTCTATTCCGGAAATGTTAAGTTCATTTTTCACAATCAGCGTTACGTTTTTCAAATATACGTTACGTTTCACCTATGTTTCTTACATGCATCCTCGTTGTACCACTTAATGCCAGGCGAGGTATGTAGGGTCGGAAGACTTCACTTTCACACAATGCGTAAAGACAGTTATATTAATAATAAAAAAAAACACAAAATACAATTGATGATCTAGGGCGGCGGAGTGGGCGGCGATTATTTCGAAGACGATGAGGAAATAGCCATATCACAGGTCGTAATCGATGAATCGATATGCGTTTGCGGTTTCTTAGTTCTGTCTGGGTTGCCTCTTTCGTCCAAGCACCTCTCGATTCGTGGCTGTGCAGTGCAGCAGATGTGGTTGTGATGCGCATTGGGTTTGGTAGCTTCGAGGCATTCTTGGCCGAGGATGCATTGTTGGCACTACAGTAACGCTATGATGTGTAGGCGTCGTACGTGAAAGCGATCGACGTGTGGATGGGCGCATGTATGACGTTCGTCTTCTCCGCCATGATAGAGTTCACGGTGGTCAACTACTGTACCAGGTGGGGAGGGGAGAGGGAGATGGAGAGAGGGAGAGAGAGGAACAGAGAGAGAGAGGGGAAGAGAGAGAAAAAGAGAGGGAGAGAGAGAGAGGGAGAAAGAGAGATTTTCAGACGGAAGCCTAAGAAACACAACGAGCCGAAATCGCTGGCCGCTCAGGTACAGGATCTGGTCACGGAATACAAGACTTCCAAGCCGGTAGGTATACGGTACTTTGATGTACTTCGTCTAACACATTACTAATAGTTAATCTCATAACCCCATTTAGACGTGGTTGAATGAGTATCACAAGGTAACGTTTGCCACTTCTCTCACTTACTTACCGCCTGTTTTACATGTTGCAAGATTTTCACTGGGTCGATTTCACTGGGATGACTGGTTGCCGTTTTGGGAAAAGTTGAGGATCGACGGAGTGGGTAGATCAATAACGCATATCGATTTTTCACCCGATTGATCTACCCAGTAATCCCGTAGTATCAACTTTCCCCTGTCCCTGCAATTGAGTGTTGCCCGAGATTTCCTCTCATACTTACCAGCCCACTGTTGACTCACCCTTGTTTGATCATGTCCTGCGTGTGTTTTCGGATTGATTGTTACTTCTTCACCTATGCGGCGTACACTGTCACTCATGGGTACTGTAGCTACAGTACACCAGAAGATGTACACCAAAGTAATCCGAAACTCTTGCAGAACAATGGAAGCTACTACGAGGTTTCGATGGTTCAGGATAGTTCGAATGGTTGTGCGACGATTGATAGAAGGCAGATGCAGTGAGTATAGTTTTTTTTATAAAGAATTAACTCAAAACAAGAATTTTTAAACATTTTTCACAGCTTTTCAAATGTACAGTAGATTAAAAAAGCTAGCTCGCTTTTATCATACTTCAATTTCTTCTTTCTTTTCCAATCCAACTGTCAAAATCAGACTCTTTCTGCCACTCCCATTCATATCCACTCACCTTCTATTCACATCCTAAATAGTTCCTCACAACAACTTTTTTTTCGTTTTTTCACACGGGTTTGCTCTCGTATTTTGTTATTTTATGCTGTAATACATAGAATTTTTTCAGAGAGCAACCGATGTTCGCTCAATCCTTCATCAAGAATAAACAGAGGAAGGCTATAGAGGAAAGGTGAGGAGATTGTGATAGTCTGCATTTTTATAACATCTAAACCTGTTAAAAAAGTAGATTCATTATTTTGTCGAAATACATACAGTTATACTCAGAATATTTATCTCGAATCAAGTAGCACTATTCAACATTAATCAAGTAATGTAAATTACAGTAAGGATACGGTAAAGTACAGTAATACAACGCCTACTGCGAGTCCCAACAATACGGATTTCGGTGGTCCCGTGGATGTGTACGTGTTGTTGGTAATGCTTGTCATCCCCTGCTTGCGGCTTCTGGGAAAGTTTCGATCTCGGCGGCGGAAGATCCGAGCTTCAACGATCGATCGCGAAGAGACGTCTCAGAGAGTTTCATCGTCTTCGAGGATTCCTCTCCAGTCTCAATGCCGTAGATGTAGAGAGTAGCAAAATCGAATACCAGTCCAATTAGTGTCCTCCGCCGCACAGCATTGTTCAGGGGTCGGGGGAATAACAGGGGAAGGCACGCGACCGCGCGCTGGCAGAGAAATGAGAGAAATGCCCAACAACAACAGTTATACAGTAGAAGAAAATGTATTGAATTCTTTTTTCCAGAATTAACCGCGTGGAGGAAAACCGCAAGTACGCGCAGTCGATCGATCAAAAGTCGAGGTAATCGATAATCGATCATTCATTCGATAATTACATCATTATAATTATGCAAATTTCAGGTTCTACTTCCCCCTCGCGTTCGTTCTATTCAACATTGCCTACTGGGTGTACTATCTTCGATACGCCGACAGTGGACACGAAGACAAAGTGACCATGTTCTGATCAGCTGATAAGGTGATCAGCTGATTCATTGATCAATCTAGAAGTCTGCCTGATTAGTTGATCATCTGATTAGACAATCTCTTTCTACTCTATTCCAACCTCGACGACCAGGGTCGCATTGTAAATACATACGTCACAAATCTTTTATCACAAACAGTGCTTCCGATTTCCATCTTCCGTTTTCTCTATGTACCGCTTGCCATGCGTTTTTGTTGTACCGGTACTCCTGTATTGTATTCTTCGATATCAAGTTCGCGCCGCTCAGATGAATCTATTTTGAGTTAATTTTGAAACATATTGTACATATTGTTTGATTTATTATGAGACGGAGGAGAAAGGAAATGAGAGGGGGCATGAGAAAGAAACGAAGGGCGAATAGGAAATCACACCATCACACCACCACACCACCACACCACATTGCGCATTTAATACAAACGTATAGTGTGGCCTCAAATGAATTCCACTATTTTTATGGAGTGTTAGAGAACGATCAGATCGCGTTCAGTGACTTTTTAAAAGTAGCGTGATATGCGGGAATTGAACCCGAGAACATATCATTTCCAAGCGAGAGCGTTACCAATACACTAACTAGGTATTGTAACTGTTTTTCGAATAGGTGATTGTGAACACGCAATGAAGTGTTTGCTGTCCAACCGTTTAGAAAAAAAACATAATGTTTCTGACAAGAAATGAGCTGAGTTCGAAATAAGTATAGATTATGTGTCATCTTCCTTTTTTTCAAAAATACTGTAAGAATTACATATTTATACAATAATCTTCAGATAATCAACAAATTTAACGACGCTCAACAATAACGGATTGTGGTAACTGGTAACAAATACATCAATAATGGGAAACGAATACCGTTTACTGTCACTCATCCTGGATGTCCTCGCAGAAGACTCCGAATGCCTCGTAAATCAGCTCTTTGTGCCGGTCGTTGATTTTCTTGCGTGTTTTCGGATCCATCTTCAGTCCCGCCAGACAGGAGTAGGGATACCTGTAGAGGAGACCGCCGAGCGACAGGTGCAGCATCCTACAAAATACAACTTTATGAAAATCCTTGATAAGAGCTACCCACTTCTCCATCTCATCTCCGGGTTCGCTCCATTTCCACAGGATTTCATTCTCCTTGAAGAGGTATCCCTCCCTGTGAACCACGACGAGATCCTCGCATACGTCTGGAGATGTCGAATTCGTCACCAGCTTGCCCCGACAAGCGTTGCACGTGCTCTGTTGAAGAATCTTGCGCGGAAGGTACCCTAAATTGACTATAAATACCGCAACATATACTATAACAAACGCACTTCTATACGTGATGATGAATGGATTATTGTTGTGAAACTGTGACGACATCTTCTTGCGATTGAAAGTAGACGCACGAATTGACAACAGCTGATCTTTGGTCACAGCAATGTATTTGCACCTACAAAACATATAATCTATGTGAAACGATCTTCTCCATCCCTATCCTCGCCTGCCATGCTCGTACGCACCCTATGGAAATCGATAGATACCGTAACCACCAGTTCAATACCGTACCTCTTCTCTCCTGCCGTCCCAGCCCCTCCCTTCCGTCCGTCTTCTCCATCCCTCTCCTCGCCCGCCATGCTCATACGCACCCTATGGAAATCGATAGATACCGTAACCACCAGTTCAATACCGTACCTCTTCTCTCCTGCCGTCCCAGCCCCTTCCTTCCGTCCGTCTTCTCCATCCCTCTCCTCGCCCGCCATGCTCGTACGCACCCTATGGAAATCGATAGATACCGTAACCACCAGTTCAATACCGTACCTTTTCTCTCCTGCCGTCCCAGCCCCTCCCTTCCGTCCGTCTTCTCCATCCCTCTCCTCGCCCACCATGCTCGTACGCACCCTATGGAAATCGATAGATACCGTAACCACCAGTTCAATACCGTACCTCTTCTCTCCTGCCGTCCCAGCCCCTCCCTTCCGTCCGTCTTCTCCATCCCTCTCCTCGCCCGCCATGCTCGTACGCACCCTATGGAAATCGATAGATACCGTAACCACCAGTTCAATACCGTACCTCTTCTCTCCTGCCGTCCCAGCCCCTCCCTTCCGTCCGTCTTCTCCATCCCTCTCCTCGCCCGCCATGGTCGTACGCACCCTATGGAAATCGATAAATAGGTCTATTTCACTCAGTGAATAGTGTACCTGAACGCCTTCACTTCTCTCGAAAAGTTTCTGGCTGATTCGTCTCCTCCTCTCCGACCTTTGCATCCGCCACCCTGTTGCAGGTCTCTCCTGTTGTATGCGTCTTGTCCTCACGTAATTCCTTTCACTGTGTAGGCAACTGGTCATACGCTACACGCGCTTTCACTGTGCATACACAGTGAAGAGTCGTGAACGACTCCTTTTCACCGTGCATGCACTGTGAAGATCCGTGTAAGACCTCTTTTCACTGTGTGGGCGCAATGCATGCACGTGTATATAGTATATTGCACATATTTCGAAGGTGATTCAAACAAAGAGAGAGTAAAGAGAGTGTTTTCATAGTAAGAGAGTAGAGAGAGATTAGAGGTAGTAGAGAAAGTAGAGAGCGCAGAGCCGAAGTGGAGAGAGTAGAAGGAGAGAGAGAGAGAGAGAGAGAGAGAGAGAGAGAGAGAGAGAGAGAGGGGAGGGAGAGAGGGAGAGAGGGAGAGAGAGATAGAGAGAGAGGGAGAGAGGGAGAGAGAGATAGGGAGAGAGGAGGGAGATAGGGAAAGAGATAGGGAGAGAGGAGGGAGATAGGGAAAGAGAGAGGGGGAGAGAGGGAAAGGGAGAGAGAGGGAGAGAGAGAGAGGGAGAGAAGGAGAGGGAGGGAAAAAGAGGGAGAGAGAAAGAAAGAGAGAGAGTGAGAGAGAGAAAGAGAGAGTCGCACTTATTAGCTCAGAATTCACGATTAAAATATTTCGTGGACAGTTATCGTACAGCATACCGAATGAAATGAATCGCGTATTTTCTTTTATTTCGCTTTCTTCGCTTGCGACGTGAACATACTTGGTAAACATTTTATTAGTGAAGTGTTATTCGAGTACGCAATCAGTTATATCTAGGTCAATAAATATGCATGTTCGTCACATCAATTGGATACGTCACACGGTGGGCCACTCGTCTCCGACACGGAAGTCGAGCCACTCGTATAGCATAAAACGAGGGGGCGGGGACCAGCGGAGGCGGGGGAGGCGCGGAAGCGGGGGAGGCTTGGCGCACTCGCAGAAGGACGGGCCGCCCTTGATGTTCCTCATGATACAGGGGGAGCACATACAGGTTACGGTAGCCAGAATAGGGTACGGTAGGTGCAGTACCAGGGGAAAGGCGCCCAGGAGTAGTCGAAACCGCGGACCTGCTCCAAAAGCTCAACCAGTAGCTGGATCGATCCGACGTTGCCCTACCTCTTTGTTCAACCAACCAAACTGGGCAGCAACCTGAACGGTTACGGTAAGTACAGTAACCCATCTACCGTATACCATACCTTGCCTCCCTCGTTCCAGGCGCGTCCCATGAGAGGCTCTCCAGCCTGGTACCACATAGCAACGTACTGAGCAGCGGGGGCTTCAGGGAGAGTCGAGATCCTTGTCGAGATTCATGTCGACAGCCCTGCAACAGTATGGGTGGGCGGGGCTCGGAGGGGCGGGAATCCGGGGATATTCACTTGATGAGCTTGCGGGTGGACCACTCGTCTCCGACACAGACGTCGAGCCACTCGTATAGCAGAACACGAGGGGGCGAGGACCAGCGGAGGCGGGGGAGGCGCGGAAGCGGGGGAGGCTTGGCGCACTCGCAGAAGGACAGCTCACCGCCAGACTTGACCGTCACGGGCAAGTCGTGAGAGAACGCGGCCTGAAAGCGATCGATAATCAATCGATATCGATCAATAATCGCACCTACTAGACGTGTCAAGGAATCCGACGAGCGGACCCTCCTTGCGGTCCTTCTAGGAGATGGGAAGGGACTGTCCACACTCGAGAATCGAGCCTCGGGCGAGTCTCAGGCTTCTCGAAGCGGTCCTTGTAATGTAGCACCTGAAACAACGGTATGGTTAGTACATTACCCAATCTCTGGCTACAGTAATCTTCGTACCTGCTCCTTTTTATCGTACGAAGCGGAGGCGCGCTCGTTGCGGGTATCGCACTTTACAAGGATCTGCTTTCCTCCGGCGACCGGGAGCACACAGGGGGAGGTGTCTCCTTGAAGTACTCCTTATCGCCGTACACGGCAGCCTGAACGGGTACGGTAAGGTTACGGTAGCCAGAATAGGGTACGGTAGGTGCAGTACCAGGGGAAAGGCGCCCAGGAGTAGTCGAAACCGCGGACCTGCTCCAAAAGCTCAACCAGTAGCTGGATCGATCCGACGTTGCCCTACTCGTTGTTCAACCAACCAAACTGGGCAGCAACCTGAACGGTTACGGTAAGTACAGTAACCCATCTACCGTATACCATACCTTGCCTCCCTCGTTCCAGGCGCGTCCCATGAGAGGCTCTCCAGCCTGGTACCACATAGCAACGTACTGAGCAGCGGGGGCTTCAGGGAGAGTCGAGATCCTTGTCGAGATTCATGTCGACAGCCCTGCAACAGTATGGGTGGGCGGGGCTCGGAGGGGCGGGAATCCGGGGATATTCACTTGATGAGCTTGCGGGTGGACCACTCGTCTCCGACACAGACGTCGAGCCACTCGTATAGCAGAACACGAGGGGGCGAGGACCAGCGGAGGCGGGGGAGGCGCGGAAGCGGGGGAGGCTTGGCGCACTCGCAGAAGGACAGCTCACCGCCAGACTTGACCGTCACGGGCAAGTCGTGAGAGAACGCGGCCTGAAAGCGATCGATAATCAATCGATATCGATCAATAATCGCACCTACTAGACGTGTCAAGGAATCCGACGAGCGGACCCTCCTTGCGGTCCTTCCAGGAGATGGGAAGGGACTGTCCACACTCGAGAATCGAGCCTCGGGCGAGTCTCAGGCTTCTCGAAGCGGTCCTTGTAATGTAGCACCTGAAACAACGGTATGGTTAGTACATTACCCAATCTCTGGCTACAGTAATCTTCGTACCTGCTCCTTTTCATCGTACGAAGCGGAGGCGCGCTCGTTGCGGGTATCGCACTTTACAAGGATCTGCTTTCCTCCGGCGACCGGGAGCACACAGGGGGAGGTGTCTCCTTGAAGTACTCCTTATCGCCGTACACGGCAGCCTGAACGGGTACGGTAAGGTTACGGTAGCCAGAATAGGCTACGGTAGGTGCAGTACCAGGGGAAAGGCGCCCAGGAGTAGTCGAAACCGCGGACCTGCTCCAAAAGCTCAACCAGTAGCTGGATCGATCCGACGTTGCCCTACTCGTTGTTCAACCAACCAAACTGGGCAGCAACCTGAACGGTTACGGTAAGTACAGTAACCCATCTACCGTATACCATACCTTGCCTCCCTCGTTCCAGGCGCGTCCCATGAGAGGCTCTCCAGCCTGGTACCACATAGCAACGTACTGAGCAGCGGGGGCTTCAGGGAGAGTCGAGATCCTTGTCGAGATTCATGTCGACAGCCCTGCAACAGTATGGGTGGGCGGGGCTCGGAGGGGCGGGAATCCGGGGATATTCACTTGATGAGCTTGCGGGTGGACCACTCGTCTCCGACACAGACGTCGAGCCACTCGTATAGCAGAACACGAGGGGGCGAGGACCAGCGGAGGCGGGGGAGGCGCGGAAGCGGGGGAGGCTTGGCGCACTCGCAGAAGGACAGCTCACCGCCAGACTTGACCGTCACGGGCAAGTCGTGAGAGAACGCGGCCTGAAAGCGATCGATAATCAATCGATATCGATCAATAATCGCACCTACTAGACGTGTCAAGGAATCCGACGAGCGGACCCTCCTTGCGGTCCTTCTAGGAGATGGGAAGGGACTGTCCACACTCGAGAATCGAGCCTCGGGCGAGTCTCAGGCTTCTCGAAGCGGTCCTTGTAATGTAGCACCTGAAACAACGGTATGGTTAGTACATTACCCAATCTCTGGCTACAGTAATCTTCGTACCTGCTCCTTTTTATCGTACGAAGCGGAGGCGCGCTCGTTGCGGGTATCGCACTTTACAAGGATCTGCTTTCCTCCGGCGACCGGGAGCACACAGGGGGAGGTGTCTCCTTGAAGTACTCCTTATCGCCGTACACGGCAGCCTGAACGGGTACGGTAAGGTTACGGTAGCCAGAATAGGGTACGGTAGGTGCAGTACCAGGGGAAAGGCGCCCAGGAGTAGTCGAAACCGCGGACCTGCTCCAAAAGCTCAACCAGTAGCTGGATCGATCCGACGTTGCCCTACTCGTTGTTCAACCAACCAAACTGGGCAGCAACCTGAACGGTTACGGTAAGTACAGTAACCCATCTACCGTATACCATACCTTGCCTCCCTCGTTCCAGGCGCGTCCCATGAGAGGCTCTCCAGCCTGGTACCACATAGCAACGTACTGAGCAGCGGGGGCTTCAGGGAGAGTCGAGATCCTTGTCGAGATTCATGTCGACAGCCCTGCAACAGTATGGGTGGGCGGGGCTCGGAGGGGCGGGAATCCGGGGATATTCACTTGATGAGCTTGCGGGTGGACCACTCGTCTCCGACACAGACGTCGAGCCACTCGTATAGCAGAACACGAGGGGGCGAGGACCAGCGGAGGCGGGGGAGGCGCGGAAGCGGGGGAGGCTTGGCGCACTCGCAGAAGGACAGCTCACCGCCAGACTTGACCGTCACGGGCAAGTCGTGAGAGAACGCGGCCTGAAAGCGATCGATAATCAATCGATATCGATCAATAATCGCACCTACTAGACGTGTCAAGGAATCCGACGAGCGGACCCTCCTTGCGGTCCTTCCAGGAGATGGGAAGGGACTGTCCACACTCGAGAATCGAGCCTCGGGCGAGTCTCAGGCTTCTCGAAGCGGTCCTTGTAATGTAGCACCTGAAACAACGGTATGGTTAGTACATTACCCAATCTCTGGCTACAGTAATCTTCGTACCTGCTCCTTTTCATCGTACGAAGCGGAGGCGCGCTCGTTGCGGGTATCGCACTTTACAAGGATCTGCTTTCCTCCGGCGACCGGGAGCACACAGGGGGAGGTGTCTCCTTGAAGTACTCCTTATCGCCGTACACGGCAGCCTGAACGGGTACGGTAAGGTTACGGTAGCCAGAATAGGCTACGGTAGGTGCAGTACCAGGGGAAAGGCGCCCAGGAGTAGTCGAAACCGCGGACCTGCTCCAAAAGCTCAACCAGTAGCTGGATCGATCCGACGTTGCCCTACTCGTTGTTCAACCAACCAAACTGGGCAGCAACCTGAACGGTTACGGTAAGTACAGTAACCCATCTACCGTATACCATACCTTGCCTCCCTCGTTCCAGGCGCGTCCCATGAGAGGCTCTCCAGCCTGGTACCACATAGCAACGTACTGAGCAGCGGGGGCTTCAGGGAGAGTCGAGATCCTTGTCGAGATTCATGTCGACAGCCCTGCAACAGTATGGGTGGGCGGGGCTCGGAGGGGCGGGAATCCGGGGATATTCACTTGATGAGCTTGCGGGTGGACCACTCGTCTCCGACACAGACGTCGAGCCACTCGTATAGCAGAACACGAGGGGGCGAGGACCAGCGGAGGCGGGGGAGGCGCGGAAGCGGGGGAGGCTTGGCGCACTCGCAGAAGGACAGCTCACCGCCAGACTTGACCGTCACGGGCAAGTCGTGAGAGAACGCGGCCTGAAAGCGATCGATAATCAATCGATATCGATCAATAATCGCACCTACTAGACGTGTCAAGGAATCCGACGAGCGGACCCTCCTTGCGGTCCTTCTAGGAGATGGGAAGGGACTGTCCACACTCGAGAATCGAGCCTCGGGCGAGTCTCAGGCTTCTCGAAGCGGTCCTTGTAATGTAGCACCTGAAACAACGGTATGGTTAGTACATTACCCAATCTCTGGCTACAGTAATCTTCGTACCTGCTCCTTTTTATCGTACGAAGCGGAGGCGCGCTCGTTGCGGGTATCGCACTTTACAAGGATCTGCTTTCCTCCGGCGACCGGGAGCACACAGGGGGAGGTGTCTCCTTGAAGTACTCCTTATCGCCGTACACGGCAGCCTGAACGGGTACGGTAAGGTTACGGTAGCCAGAATAGGGTACGGTAGGTGCAGTACCAGGGGAAAGGCGCCCAGGAGTAGTCGAAACCGCGGACCTGCTCCAAAAGCTCAACCAGTAGCTGGATCGATCCGACGTTGCCCTACTCGTTGTTCAACCAACCAAACTGGGCAGCAACCTGAACGGTTACGGTAAGTACAGTAACCCATCTACCGTATACCATACCTTGCCTCCCTCGTTCCAGGCGCGTCCCATGAGAGGCTCTCCAGCCTGGTACCACATAGCAACGTACTGAGCAGCGGGGGCTTCAGGGAGAGTCGAGATCCTTGTCGAGAT
The DNA here is from genome assembly GCA_963966185.1 of Rhabditoides inermis. Taxonomy (NCBI): domain Eukaryota; kingdom Metazoa; phylum Nematoda; class Chromadorea; order Rhabditida; family Rhabditidae; genus Rhabditoides; species Rhabditoides inermis. The sequence goes on along the minus strand of CAWZYM010000300.1, from coordinate 560,179 downwards.
TCATGTCGACAGCCCTGCAACAGTATGGGTGGGCGGGGCTCGGAGGGGCGGGAATCCGGGGATATTCACTTGATGAGCTTGCGGGTGGACCACTCGTCTCCGACACAGACGTCGAGCCACTCGTATAGCAGAACACGAGGGGGCGAGGACCAGCGGAGGCGGGGGAGGCGCGGAAGCGGGGGAGGCTTGGCGCACTCGCAGAAGGACAGCTCACCGCCAGACTTGACCGTCACGGGCAAGTCGTGAGAGAACGCGGCCTGAAAGCGATCGATAATCAATCGATATCGATCAATAATCGCACCTACTAGACGTGTCAAGGAATCCGACGAGCGGACCCTCCTTGCGGTCCTTCCAGGAGATGGGAAGGGACTGTCCACACTCGAGAATCGAGCCTCGGGCGAGTCTCAGGCTTCTCGAAGCGGTCCTTGTAATGTAGCACCTGAAACAACGGTATGGTTAGTACATTACCCAATCTCTGGCTACAGTAATCTTCGTACCTGCTCCTTTTCATCGTACGAAGCGGAGGCGCGCTCGTTGCGGGTATCGCACTTTACAAGGATCTGCTTTCCTCCGGCGACCGGGAGCACACAGGGGGAGGTGTCTCCTTGAAGTACTCCTTATCGCCGTACACGGCAGCCTGAACGGGTACGGTAAGGTTACGGTAGCCAGAATAGGCTACGGTAGGTGCAGTACCAGGGGAAAGGCGCCCAGGAGTAGTCGAAACCGCGGACCTGCTCCAAAAGCTCAACCAGTAGCTGGATCGATCCGACGTTGCCCTACTCGTTGTTCAACCAACCAAACTGGGCAGCAACCTGAACGGTTACGGTAAGTACAGTAACCCATCTACCGTATACCATACCTTGCCTCCCTCGTTCCAGGCGCGTCCCATGAGACGCCCGGTATCACATAGCGACGTACTGAGCAGCGGGGGCTTCAGGAAGAGTCGAGATCCTTGTCGAGATCCATGTCGAGAGCCCTGCAACAGTATGGGTGGGCGGGGCTCGGAGGGGCGGGAATCCGGGGATATTCACTTGATGAGCTTGCGGGTGGACCACTCGTCTCCGACACAGACGTCGAGCCACTCGTATAGCAGAACACGAGGGGGCGAGGACCAGCGGAGGCGGGGGAGGCGCGGAAGCGGGGGAGGCTTGGCGCACTCGCAGAAGGACAGCTCACCGCCAGACTTGACCGTCACGGGCAAGTCGTGAGAGAACGCGGCCTGAAAGCGATCGATAATCAATTGATATCGATCAATAATCGCACCTGCTCGGCGGACTTGTCGAGGTGTCCGAAACAGAGAAGTGACTAGGAGGAGTGAGAACGGGGGATAGACGGAACGGAGACGAATCGGAGAACGGAACGGAGAACGGGGCGGAGAAGAGGAGGACGGATAAACGAGGAGAGCAGAGTGAACCTGGAAAAGAGAGCTATTTCTCGAATAAAAGCAGAGATAATACACTCACGAAATCATGAGTCGTCGTATGCGACGATGAATCCATCGTCGTAAACCCGTTCCATCGCCCCGCGCTCCAGTTCCGCATCGATATCCAAATTGGAGGCGGACAGCACAGCTATCTGCGCCTGGAGCTGAGCCCGCTCGTCCAGCCACGTCTGCTGCTGACGCTGCATCTGCTGCATCGACAGGCTCAGCAGCTGGTACATTCCCATCATCACTTGCGGAGCTGCCCCCGTATCGACTGTCTCAAAGACTGAGCCGTCCCCCACATCAGCCACCTGAAAGCAGGCTAATAGCAAACAGAGATGCTAATGATGCTCACACCTCAGCGCCGCTGGCGGCCGTCGACGCGCAAGTTGCACACGAGAGTTTCCTTTCGATGATGCGCGACGGCTCCGCCTTGCACATAATAATGTGACAACACATTATCGACAGCGCATCGCACGAAACAACCTGCAACAACACGAATCCGGAAAACGCGCATGACGCATTCCCCCTGCACACATACCAGGATGGCATGCTGCGCGGTCTCGGTGGTATTGCGATGGCGATCATGACAGTGTGGACAGAGTCGGCGCCTGCTAGCCGGGCAAGTGCTGCATGTTGCGTACGTCAGGTTGATGCGACAATGCTGGCACAGCAGCGAATTCACTGCAAGGACGAAACGGTTATCACGGGTATCACGTATGACACGGTCGACACACGTGATGCCTACGTGCTGTTGGCTGTTGCTAGTCCGACGCAGCCAACAGCATGCAGGCAGCACTCATCTACCCACTGGCTGGTCGAGAGAGAAGAAGCGAGTTAGTTGGTCGCGAGAAAGCTCGAGCGAATGCCGGCCAGCTGCCGCCGCCCCCTTTTATGCGACATCGAGTGCCAGCGGATAATTGTGAGAAGCATGCAAATCAAGCTAGCGCTGACGTGTCACTAACATAATTTCAACGTACCGACTGTTCGTAGCGGTGGGTCACGAAAACGGAAAGAGAGCGGCAGGCGAAGTGATCATTGTCAATGAACGCCACAGACTGGATCGGAGGGCACACTATCAGCTTCGTGCGGTCCTGAAAACAAACGATTGCTAGCAAAATGATACAACATGGCAGTAGTTAAACTTCGTAACTTGTAACTATCGAATCAGCACAACAACAGTAACCACTCACGTTGAAGAAGTTGATCTCGAGAATTCTGTTCGTGAGATGCAGCACAATGGCCGAACGGGTGCTGAAACACAGGCAGTCTTTTTAAAGTACAGCCAACCCTCTTCCCTCAATCACCGGAATAGTATCGGAGACAGGGCAGCCTGGCCATCTCGTCTCCCTCCTTGGGGACAAACGACGCGCTCGTCTTGATCATATGCTCGTTCATGTACGCACGGAAGTTTTTCAGCAGCGTCACCTAGAAAGAACTGGTATGAACGACAACTAGGACGAAAGTGCCAAGAGGTGACGAGCACTGTCTTCTTTCTACGGTCAAAGTACACAGCACATCTTCTTTGTCATATTCTGAGACAAATCAATTTTAATTGTGCGAACACTGGCCGCTTAAATGTGCATTGGGGAATTCAGAAGGAGGTGCGGAGAGCACTCACCACCTTGGTCAACTTGTGACTCGAATACACATTCACATTCCTCACATTCACAACCGCATCATCCTACACAGACACGAGACGTCAAGACTGGCCCTCTCCCTCCCCTCCCCATCCACATACCTTCTTGGTGAGCACCTCGTTGTGTTGATTGAGGAGGTAGTACTCCCTGCCTCCCTCCTTGTCAGTGTACATCAACTGCCGGCCAGCAGAGTCCAGCACCAGCTTCGTGCTGTCGTTGAACAACACACCCACCTAAACAACGGCAGTGGGCGGGTCAGAGGGGGCGGGGCTTACCGAGTTGTCGCACAGAGTTGTCGCACAGAGGCTTACCGAGTTGTCGCCAAAGCCGTACTTGTCCGAGTAGTCAACCCATTTGCTGATCCAAAACACTGGCATCGCCTTCTGGCCTCTGTCTGGAAAAAAAAACTAAAGTACAGTACATACTAAAACTAAAGTACATAAACTAAAGTATACTAACGTATACTAAAGTACATAAACTGAAATGCAGTATGCTACAGTTACACTAACACAACCAAACACCGTATCCCGCACTCACAATATCCTCGATCTGGAGCTCCCTCTTGCACATGGTGGAGAAGGCAAAGAGGTTGGTGAGCTGGTCGTACAGGTCGTGGATGTGCTACGCTTCCTATGAATGAAACACTATCTGCGTTTAGGCATCTATTCGTCACGAACATTATTTTAGTCCGCTATCAATCAGCTGATCTTGTTTTTGTTTGTTTTGATGTTGATTGTTGATATTGTATTCGTGAAATTGTTCGTATTCTTGTTCTGCGCTGTTCATAACACTGAAAACATCAACTTTGTCTCGCTACTTTCTATCACCCGGCGCTGAGTGGACAAAACGGCGATAACATCTCACTCTTCTTCACTGGTGATGCATCTTTCCTCTCTCCTGGAGAGTTTGATCTGTTTTATCTCTTCACTTTTCACACAGTCTTTTCTTTCGCAACGAGGTGATGACGTACATTCAATCATGTTAGCTCCACTCGCTCCATCCATCACTGCTCGCTTCATAATTCATTAATTCATACTTCTCCAATCATATGTTATTTTTTTCTTTTTTGATGTTATGTTATTAGTTTTATTAGTTATTAACTAATGATTCATATTCATATTGTAGGAATGGAGTTCCTGTTCGGTCGCCGCAAGACGCCGGCGGAGCTGCTCAGGCAGAACCAGCGCGCCCTCAACAAGGTCAGTATAGTACTGTTTGTTTTGCTTATTTGTTGTTGTTTACTCATACTGTGAACAAACATAAACAAACAGGCGATCCGCGAGCCGGACCGCGAGAAGGCCCGCATGGAGATGCAGGAGAAGAAAGTGATCGCCGAGATCAAGAAGATGGCCAAGATGAACCAGATGGTCAGTGTATTGTTTATTTGTTTTTGTTTATTTATGCGTTCATATGTTTTTTTTACTTGTGTACCCTCTTATTTATTTGTTTTACTTGCTTTTCCAGGACTCTGTGACGGTGATGGCCAAGGACCTCGTTCGCACTCGTCGCTACATCAAGAAGTTCATCATGATGAAGGCCAACATTCAGGTACTGTAGATGGAAATGTTCGTACTGTACTTACTATAAATAATACAGTACTTAACCCCTTTGCAAGCCGTCTCCCTGATAGTGCAGACGCTCAAGAGTCAGGAGGCGATGGCTAGCGTGAGTTGGTTAATATTAATGTTGTATTGTTGTTGAATATGATCGATCCATTATTGATTTATCGATTTGTCTTGCAAGGCGATGAAGGGCGTGACGCGTGCGATGCAGTCGATGAACAGGCAGATGAACCTGCCCCAGATACAGAAGATCATGATGGTTCGTTATTTTCTCGGTTGCTTTACGTTTCACTATCATCATATTATGTGAAGTGATTATTTCTTTGCAATTTCTTTTTCCATTCCGATCGAGAGAGAGGAAATAACTATTATTGTGCGACTGCGATTCAGTGGTGATATATTACTCAATCATTCGATTATTCGATTACCAGATCCGTCAGTATCAGTAGAATCACTTGGCAGCCGGATAGAGCCAGACAGCAGATCTGGTCAAATACGGATGTTCTTCAGATAGATTGGAGGATAGAGAGGGATAACAGAGAGATTGGAAACGGGATGAATGAGAGGTAATGATCCTAGAAAAATAATCGGCTACTGCGTTCCGAAATCAGTGACAGATGTAATCAGGAGACACATTTTCTCCAGTCACAAGGGTCCGTATAGTAAGATAGGGTGGGGGATGGGACGCCTACTAAACTACTAAACAGGGCATGATTTGTGATGCGCATACTGTATATGCTAACCGTATACACTCATAACGCACTCTTCACACTACTGTATAGCCTGCTTCGCAGCCGCACTGGCTGGAACGCCACCAGGCACTTCAGATCGAGGGCACTTCAGATCGACAGCGACTCTGTCCGAAGAATTAGAGATCGGAAATGCGTTGTGGATAGTGCACCGGGTGTGTTTTCATTCATTCTCACTCACCGCTTGGCTGGAGAGAGTGGCTGGCTGACCGAATTTCAAGTACAGTGGTTCCTGCAGTGCAGATATGCTCTCTTTTCATTTGGTTGGTATGCTCAACTGAACCTGTTTGATTTTTTTTAGTGTTTTTATGTTCTTTACTGTGAGTCTGTCTACCGCTATCTCTGTGCCTTTCGCCAGCTCCCTGCACTCTTTCAGCATCCGCCCACGGTGCGCGTTGGTCAGGAAAACCTAAAAATGCGTTTGCTGAAACCTTTTTGCTACCGGCCGAGTCTTGTACAAGATTATCGTGTATCGTATACCTGTACAAGATTGTCGTCGATGCTGTCGGGGGAGGAATCGACGTGTGTGGTCCTCCGATGAGAGTGGAGGAGTGGGAGGACACGTACCACGAAAACAACCGAGACCAAGGAGGTGTGCAGACTGTGAACATGCGTAAACTTATTAGGGCATATCAAACACGTAATCTCACTGTTCTAGTGAAAGTTTATGTAACATACATTCGCTGTAAGCTTGAATATTGTACAGAAGTGTGGAGCCCATCTAGCGGGCGCATGGTGAACCTGTTAGAGGGCGTGCAACGCTACTTTACGCGACGCATCTGCCATCGAGCCGGCCACCTCTCCCTCGGATATTCTGAGAGGCTCCACCTGCTGGGTCTCGAGACACTTGAGTCTCGTAGATCCTTGAATGACGTCACTTTCCTCTTCAAGGTTGCCCACCATATTTCACCGTTTGATGCAGATGGTATTTTCAATATCATCCCAACGTCAACAAGGCATTCACATAGCATGCGAATTATCCCTTCTTTTGATCCTGCGAACAAACTACTCACGAGCATTCACAGAGCCTATACTTACTGGAATAGCCTTTCTTCTGATGTGGTGGGAGTGCGAAGTGCGGAGCGGTTCAGGGAACTTGTCAGAGCTGGATCTGGCGGTTTCCCGTCGTCTCGGATTCGTGCATCATGACTGGAGAGTTTGGACGTCTCTCACACGTCATCTCTTTTGCACGTGTATCTGTGTCCCCACATTCCTTACGTTTCATTTTGCCTTTGGTTCCGCCAGTACCCTTGAGCAAGGCGCGGTAGTAGCTCATTCTGTTTTACCCCCCCCCCCCCCCCCCCCACACACACACACACGATCGTATTATCACTGTAACGTCTTTCTGCAACTCGCACATTTTAATCACCCATATATGCGATAAATTGAATTGAATTGAATTATGATATTTTAGATGTGTACTTGAAGGCTTCTTGCTTTGTAATTTCATCTGATCTTTTTTTATTTGAAATCAATAAAGTTTTGCTGGCTGATGTTGTGTGCAATTTGTAATACTATTTCACTCTCCCCATTCTATAAGTTTAAATGTGGAGAGATATTAAATACATTGATATGTTTGTGTTTTATTTTCTGAAAATAAAGAAATGTTTCACTAACAAATCATGTGTTCATATGTCGTATCTATAATTGTACTGGTGCCGATGCTACGATAACCAATGTCGTTCAAGTGATGTGCGCGATCTCGGAGGACTTCCACGGCGTGGTCGTCTCCACTGCTCCGTCGGACGAGGAGATGGAGGGGGAGGAGGGCGGCAAGGCCGGCAGGGAGCAGGCCGCATTCGCAGCCATGCACGAGGTGGGCAACGGGTTTGCATTTTATGCTGCTCACACATTGTTTAACAATTTTCGTTTATTATTATACATTCGATGTGAAGCTTATCGTCTGTAAGTTTGGGTTGCTTGCGTTATTATTTGCAAAAGAAATGCATTGTTGCGCATTCGTTTATTATTAGTGTATATTCACTGTAAAACGTATTTTTATTTGTTTCTAACTTATTATGACATGTGCGATGTTTTCTGTTTTCGTCATCAGTCGGAGCGGCATTATAGTATTCAACTGTCGGTTCATACACATCGATCGTGAAACGGAGAAACTGCTGTTTTTTTAGTTTTGAATTCTCACAAATGTGCCCTGTTCCAGACCGTGTCGAACACTGTCAAGTCGATGCTGGTCACCCTCGACATGAACAGCCAGACACGCGGCGTCGACGCCCATACGGTATGCGGGGGGTACTGTATCTAGTGGTGGGGTACTGTACATCCAATGATTCTGTATAGAATACTGTACCGTATCCCCGCAGGTGTCGTCGATCCGTCAGCTTCACAGCGAGTCGCACGCGTACACGCTGATCCAGCTGCGGGAGCAGTACAAGCACCAGTACCTGCCGTTCAAGGTGAGCAGAAAAATGTTTATTGTATTCTTTGAGTTATGCACCAATAAATCGTTTATTGATCTGTCACAAGAATATCTCTTTCTTTGTTGTCTATGAAATATATCGTTGACTGTTATGATTCCTTTCTCACCACTCATCACGTGAAATTAATAGAGAAGAGGAGGAAGAGAGAGAAAGTTAGTTAGAACGGGAGAGCTGTACTGTCTGATTGCAGGACCAGTCCGTTCTCGCGAACCTCGTTTCCACCGACGACGACTTCAGACAGATGCTGGTCAGTACTGGTTGTTCATTTATTTTCAGTGAATGTAACGGTTATTCTCTTTTTGTTCACTGACTTTTGATCAAGATGTTTGCTAACAAAATAAGCAACTACTGAGGAAATGAAAGAGGGGCGAGGGAAAGAGTGTTAGTGGTGATCAATGGTCGATTGCAGACTTCTCCGGTGGAGTGAGGCAGTGGCGGCGGTGGATCCGACTGTATTCGCAGACCTCGCCAGCGAACAGAACAAGCTCATGAGCGTCAGGGACATCAGGTAGGGCGACTAGGATCTATCTATCTCTCTCGCTCTCTCTCATTCCTGATGTTCTCATTTGCGAGCCCTTTCAGGTCCACGACGGTGCGCGACTCGCGCGCTCTCTCGCGTGGTTGGGGCGCGGACGCGGACGCTGCCTGTCACCCGGACGACGACCAGCTGCAGGAGAGGCTCCTCAAGACGGCCTTCGGATTCGTGCGCTGTGGAATGCTCGATGAGGTATGTTCTTTCGTGCACAGGGCTCTCTTTTGGAACACGTTGTCGCACTTGCTTTGTTGAAATGTAGGTATAGTAAATTGTTTGAACTTTCTACGTCTAACAAGCTAATGCATCAATTGATTCGACTCTAGCTCTGTTCAATATGGTTCACTACTGAAACCTAATTTGTATTTTTGTCAAATTTTATTTTTGGCAAAGTCAAATTTTTGGTGAATGTGGTCGTGGATTTCCTCATTTTGATTGAGAAATGTAGAAATTGAATCATTCATAAATATCCATTCTTATCTCGTCCGTTTGCAGGCGATCGCGTTGCTCCGGCAGGTGGGTGTGCCTGCCCTGGTCCCCCTGCTGGAGATGAGGAGATACACGGTCGACCCCCGCATGACACCCACTGATGAGGACCATCCCAACTACAAGGTGAGAGGGGGATTAATATGTGGCATGCTCGACGTGGCATCCTCATGACATCCGCCGACAAGAGCTATTACCGTCACCTGTCCTCCGTCCGCCAGTCGGACGGAGGACAGGTAATGGTGATCGATGTTCGAGACTAATTTCCAATGGGAAAAAAGAGTTACACTGGTACACTTGTTGTAATTGCATTTGATTCATTTTCTAACACGTTTGTAGATCGCCGAGCGCCGGCAGCTGTTCAAGAAGACTGCGGCTATGCTCATCGAGAAGGTATGGGATTCATTTCCCCCTCCTTCCCCTCTCTCTCTCTCTCTCTCTCTCTCTCTCTCTCTCTCTCTCTCTTTCTCTCTCTCTCCTGTCCACATGTGAAACCCCTTCTCTGCAGCACTCTGCGTCCCTCTCCTCCACCCACCGTCTCCTTCTGGCAGTGATAGCTGGTCGTCTGGAGCCGTGTCTGTCTCTCGCCAGTCGGACGGAGGACAGGATCTGGTGCTACGCCAACGCCGCCGTCGAGGCCAGGTGAGTAAGAGAATGAGGAGGAGAGTGGGCTCGGCTATGTGTATGTATGAGCGCGGCTATGTGTATCTATGTGTAGCTCGGCTATGTGTATGTATGAATGACTTTACTCGGGTAAATGTTGGGTATTCTACGTTTCTTATAGAGTAGGTGCAAAGAAACATAGTTGTTTGTGTCAATGCCATTGAAGTTTAGATTAGAATAAGAGTTCGAGGCTGTGTAAGGTAAATATAGTTCGGAATTCGGAAACCGGGATCGGTTTGTATAACCGAGACTGAGGACTGACGTGTTTAGATGGTGCGTTTAGCGAGTGAGCGTTTAGACGATTCCCGCTTGTTCCCTCTTTCTGTGCGGTCGACTCGCCACAATGCCTACCCCGCCCGAATTGCCGCCAGATAAGACAATTGAACTTCTCCCAGTCGTAGTCTCGAGGAATCATCTTCATCACGTCATCGGGATTCTCGAAATTAGGCTTCTGGATGATTCCGGTTCCATTTCCAGCAACGGTAACAGTAGCATCAGCGTACGACTTCTTCTTCTCAGACGGCAGCGGGTATACGGTAGAAGGTACTGTAGGTACAGTAACCTTGGGAGTCGTGACCAGAGAGTGGATCGTCTCCTGTTAGGATGTCACCAACTTGTTTAGTCGGTCGATTTCCTCTTGCTGGTTGCGGCACTTCATCTTGAGGTGCAGGTACGTTTCTTCCTTGATAATTATTGTCTCCCCGTCTCCTCCCCTCTCACCTCCTCCTCGTCGTCCTTCTCGTCGACCCGCACCGTCTCCCTCCAACCCGGGTGCCGGAGGAACGTCTCCACAAGATCCACCGCCTGCATACACACAACAGTAATATGTAATGTAATGAGGTGTGTACCCCCTCCCCCTCCCCTCTCTGCCCCTTCTCCCTCACCTTCTGCTTCCTGACCTCGGCCGTCCTCCTGCAGGCGGACGTCCGGTTGGCCCGTCGTCGCTTGGACGAGGATGCACAGCGGGCGAGGAGGACGGCCGAGGTCAGGAAGCAGAGTAATGGAGTAATTGGAGGACTGAAGCGTATTGTTTGCGATGTCCGATATATCATGACTTGATGAGGTGGGAAGAAAAGTGTTTAGGTGAAGGTGAGGGGTAAAGGAACATGTGTTTGCTATTAACTTCATTCTGGGGTTAGCAGAGACGAGTACTGTGTGATAATGTACGTTGGAGTCGCCTTGTTTTGTTTTCACGACAATATTCCAGGATCTGTCTCGCGAGAAGCTGCAGTTGGTTCTGGAGGCGATCCACTCTGCTGGGGGACACCTTCTGGAGTAGTGGAGGAGGAGATGGAGAAGGAGCAGCCAGTTGTTACAGATGTGCATGTATTGTTGTGTTGAGATGTTGTCTACGGTTTATTCCTGCCCCGTTTGTGTAACCCGTTGTGCTTTTTATACGATAAAAGTGTTGTTGATTTGCGAAAGTCTTTATCACATTCATTGTACATTAAAATCAAATTCAATCGACTATTGTTTTGAATACACTGTTTAATCCGACGGTGTTTGCAGGAGGTTCGTCTACGGCTTGGGCGCCTCCTCCTTGGCAGGCTCGGCTGGGTTGTGGCGACCCACCTGCAATCAATCGATAATCGATCGATAACAGTCGATACTCACAGAGACGAGATCGTCGGGGTTGGCGGTCTTGAGGTTGATGCGCAACGGGTTATCTCCTTTCACCTGGAATGGTTCATAACTCCTTATCTTCTCCTCTCCTCTCCTCTCCTCTCCCTCCCTCACTCCGCTCTTCTCCAGGCGAACGAAGCAGTCCTTGGGGTCCTTCTCCGAATCCAGTGCCACGGTATACTGTAGCAGAAACGAACGACTTGAAGATTCTGGCACTGTCCGGGCTCGACAAACTGGTAGACGGGAATCACGTGGTAGACCTTGTTGTTACTCGAGCGCACCTAACAGGAATACGGTAGTCGGGCGTTCGTGGCGAGACCCACCTTGACGGCGAGTCGCTTGTCGCCCGTGTTGACCAGCATGTGGTCAGTCTTGCCGCCAGCCAACAGGAACACGACATCCTGACAAGGGGCTTTCTCTCTCTCTCTCTCCTCTCTCTCTCTCCCCCCCTCTCTCTCTCTCTCTTTCTCTCTCTACCTCGGGAGTGACGGAGAGGGGGCAGGAGTCGCGCACAGAGTTGCTGGAGTTGCTGGAGTGTGCTTGTTCGGGCACAGAAGGGGCTGAATCGGCCATGGCATTCGCCGGGAGAGAGAAGAGGCGAATGACGGGAGGGAGGGAGTGGATAAAGACATCGAGAGTGGGTGGGAGGCTAATAAATATGCTGATTACAAGTACCGCCTATTCGGATATGTCTTTGTTTCTCACGTTTTGAAAAAAAACTCCTGCTTTTTTATAGTACAGCTTCCTATGAATGAAACACTATCTGCGTTTAGGCATCTATTCGTCACAAACATTATTTTAGTCCGCTATCAATCAGCTGATCTTGTTTTTGTTTGTTTTGATGTTGATTGTTGATGTTGTATTCGTGAAATTGTTCGTATTCTTGTTCTGCGCTGTTCATAACACTGAAAACATCAACTTTGTCTCGCTACTTTCTATCACCCGGCGCTGAGTGGACAAAACGGCGATAACATCTCACTCTTCTTCACTGGTCATCTTTCCTCTCTCCTGGAGAGTTTGATCTGTTTTATCTCTTCACTTTTCACACAGTCTTTTCTTTCGCAACGAGGTGATGACGTACATTCAATCATGTTAGCTCCACTCGCTCCATCCATCACTGCTCGCTTCATAATTCATTAATTCATACTTCTCCAATCATATGTTATTTTTTTCTTTTTTGATGTTATGTTATAATTTTTTATTAGTTATCAACTAATGATTCATATTCATATTGTAGGAATGGAGTTCCTGTTCGGTCGCCGCAAGACGCCGGCGGAGCTGCTCAGGCAGAACCAGCGCGCCCTCAACAAGGTCAGTATAGCACTGTTTGTTTTGCTTATTTGTTGTTGTTTACTCGTAGTGTGAACAAACATAAACAAACAGGCGATCCGCGAGCTGGACCGCGAGAAGGCCCGCATGGAGATGCAGGAGAAGAAAGTGATCGCCGAGATCAAGAAGATGGCCAAGATGAACCAGATGGTCAGTTTTCTATTTGTTTTTGTTTATTTATGCGTTCCTATGTTTTGTTTACTTGTTTACCTGTTTTTTACTTGTTGTCCTTGCAGGACTCTGTGACGGTGATGGCCAAGGACCTCGTTCGCACTCGTCGCTACATCAAGAAGTTCATCATGATGAAGGCCAACATTCAGGTACTGTAGATGGAAATGTTCGTACTGTACTTACTATAAATAATATCACCAAAGATTCAGGAGGTTTTTTTTGACTTTTGTGAGATGTATGTCTCTGCTTTTGTTATTATGCGTAATTCCTCATTTCTCCAATGAGCCTAATTCACGATTATCGAGATATACACGATGGGAAGGAGAGATGAAGATTGATTTTCGTTTGCAAGATTACGCTTTTTCAGAACGCTCCGGAGAATGTGTTGCGTATGATGGCTCACCTGAAGGTCGTCTTCCGACAGCACAGCAGGCACGGCCGCACGCTGTGAGTGATAGGGGGACGGTAGAGGGGTTTGGGGTACTGTAGATGGGAATGAGGGGGTACTGTAGGTGGGAAGAGGAATACATAAGTTGGTATAGTATTACATGATTATATCTTGCAGGTGAACATTGGCAACCGCGTGATAGTGCAGTACGTGGGCCGATTGCTCAAGCTGAAGCTGTGAATTTTGGAATTTGGTATTTTCAAAAATAGATTGCATGAAGTATTGTCTAGGTTTCACACATCTTGATTTTTTGTGAAGTGGGATGATCTATGTTACATGCTTCTAATGCAACCGTCAAGAATGATTGGTACTTAATGTTGTCTGGGGCTTGATAAATGGATAAGACTATAACATCGCATTGGCAGGTACGATCTGATGCCGTTTTACGCCTCGCTTCTCTCGGAGAAGACTGCCCATCAGGCTATGCTTGGAACCATGGCTAGTGAGTGGGGTGAGGGGGGCACATGTGGCGGAGGATTGATATGGACAGTCATGCACCCAATGTCTATAGTTGCTTGATACATACTTGAGGTGGTGCGAGTTTGTGTTGAGGGATGTTGGTGCATGTTGTTTGTTGAAGAGATTGACGGTGACTGTGTGCGCCGTGGCTTTCTGGAGGCATTGGACGCGGCTGGGATGGACAGCGGTCGGCTGGCACTCGACCTCGTGCGGAGGGCGCGCTGCGAGGCGGAGGGCAAGGTCAGGGGGGGATGCGAGGGGGAGATCAAGCTGGTGGAGATTTTGCTAGCAATCGTTTGTTTTCAGGACCGCACGAAGCTGATAGTGTGCCCTCTGATCCAGTCTGTGGCGTTCATTGACAATGATCACTTCGCCTGCGGCTCTTTCCGTTTTTCGTAACCCACCGCTACGAACAGTCGGTACTTTGAAAATTATGTTAGTGACACGTCAGCGCTAGCTTGATTTGCATGCTTCTCACAATTATCCGCTGGCACTCGCTGTCGCATAAAAGGGGGCGGCGGCAGCGGGCCGGCATTCGCTCGAGCTATCTCGCGACCTACTAACTCGCTTCTTCTCTCTCGACCAGCCAGTGGGTAGATGAGTGCTGCCTGCATGCTGTTGGCTGCGACGGACTAGCAACAGCCAACAGCACGTAGGCATCACGTGTGTCGACCGTGTCATACGGGATACCCGTGATAACCGTTTCGTCCTTGCAGTGAATTCGCTGCTGTGCCAGCATTGTCGCATCAACCTGACGTACGCAACATGCAGCACTTGCCCGGCTAGCAGGCGCCGACTCTGTCCACACTGTCATGATCGCCATCGCAATACCACCGAGACCGCGCAGCATGCCATCCTGGTATGTGTGCAGGGGGAATGCGTCATGCGCGTTTTCCGGATTCGTGTTGTTGCAGGTTGTTTCGTGCGATGCGCTGTCGATAATGTGTTGTCACATTATTATGTGCAAGGCGGAGCCGTCGCGCATCATCGAAAGGAAACTCTCGTGTGCAACTTGCGCGTCGACGGCCGCCAGCGGCGCTGAGGTGTGAGCATCATTAGCATCTCTGTTTGCTATTAGCCTGCTTTCAGGTGGCTGATGTGGGGGACGGCTCAGTCTTTGAGACAGTCGATACGGGGGCAGCTCCGCAAGTGATGATGGGAATGTACCAGCTGCTGAGCCTGTCGATGCAGCAGATGCAGCGTCAGCAGCAGACGTGGCTGGACGAGCGGGCTCAGCTCCAGGCGCAGATAGCTGTGCTGTCTGCTTCTTCTCCTCCTGACACAGTACGTTTTCTTTTTTATCGTGAGTAGACAGAGCATTTAGGTGACATTCAATCAAATCGAGGAGATGTTGATCCTGTGGATGAGAACATTTTCGAGATGCCCCTCTACTAGCGCGGTCTGTCAACAAGCTACATGGATTTATGAGCGTCATAACGGGAGATCCCCGCGGTCGGTCATATAGATAAATAGGATTGTATTATTGGTATTCATTAATTTATATTAGCAAAACATCGATCGCGTGCGTATCGAAACGTGCACGTGCTGCTCACAATAGGGGGATGAAGAGCAATAGCGTCCAGCTTTGGTTAGTTTGGTTTTGTGTCGATTACTGTACCTGTTGTCTTTTCCAGATCCAATGGCAGCCTCCAATCTGGATATCTATGCAGAACTGGAGCGCGGGGCGATGGAACGGGTTTACGACGATGGATTCATCGTCGCATACGACAACTCATGATTTGGTGAGTGTATTATCTCTGCTTTTATTCGAGAAATAGCTCTCTTTTCCAGGTTCACTCTGCTCTCCTCGTTTATCCGTCCTCCTCTTCTCCGCCCCGTTCTCCGTTCCGTTCTCCGATTCGTCTCCGTTCCGTCTATCCCCCGTTCTCACTCCTCCTAGTCACTTATCTGTTTCGGACACCTCGACAAGTCCGCCGAGCAGGTGCGATTATTGATCGATATCGATTGATTATCGATCGCTTTCAGGCCGCGTTCTCTCACGACTTGCCCGTGACGGTCAAGTCTGGCGGTGAGCTGTCCTTCTGCGAGTGCGCCAAGCCTCCCCCGCTTCCGCGCCTCCCCCGCCTCCGCTGGTCCTCGCCCCCTCGTGTTCTGCTATACGAGTGGCTCGACGTCTGTGTCGGAGACGAGTGGTCCACCCGCAAGCTCATCAAGTGAATATCCCCGGATTCCCGCCCCTCCGAGCCCCGCCCACCCATACTGTTGCAGGGCTCTCGACATGGATCTCGACAAGGATCTCGACTCTTCCTGAAGCCCCCGCTGCTCAGTACGTCGCTATGTGATACCGGGCGTCTCATGGGACGCGCCTGGAACGAGGGAGGCAAGGTATGGTATACGGTAGATGGGTTACTGTACTTACCGTAACCGTTCAGGTTGCTGCCCAGTTTGGTTGGTTGAACAACGAGTAGGGCAACGTCGGATCGATCCAGCTACTGGTTGAGCTTTTGGAGCAGGTCCGCGGTTTCGACTACTCCTGGGCGCCTTTCCCCTGGTACTGCACCTACCGTACCCTATTCTGGCTACCGTAACCTTACCGTACCCGTTTAGGCTGCCGTGTACGGCGATAAGGAGTACTTCAAGGAGACACCTCCCCCTGTGTGCTCCCCCTGTATCATGAGGAACATCAAGGGCGGCCCGTCCTTCTGCGAGTGCGCCAAGCCTCCCCCGCTTCCGCGCCTCCCCCGCCTCCGCTGGTCCCCGCCCCCTCGTTTTATGCTATACGAGTGGCTCGACTTCCGTGTCGGAGACGAGTGGCCCACCGTGTGACGTATCCAATTGATGTGACGAACATGCATATTTATTGACCTAGATATAACTGATTGCGTACTCGAATAACACTTCACTAATAAAATGTTTACCAAGTATGTTCACGTCGCAAGCGAAGAAAGCGAAATAAAAGAAAATACGCGATTCATTTCATTCGGTATGCTGTACGATAACTGTCCACGAAATATTTTAATCGTGAATTCTGAGCTAATAAGTGCGACTCTCTCTTTCTCTCTCTCACTCTCTCTCTTTCTTTCTCTCTCCCTCTTTTTCCCTCCCTCTCCTTCTCTCCCTCTCTCTCTCTCCCTCTCTCTCCCTTTCCCTCTCTCCCCCTCTCTCTTTCCCTATCTCCCTCCTCTCTCCCTATCTCTTTCCCTATCTCCCTCCTCTCTCCCTATCTCTCTCTCCCTCTCTCCCTCTCTCTCTATCTCTCTCTCCCTCTCTCCCTCTCTCCCTCCCCCTCTCTCTCTCTCTTTCTCTCTCTCTCTCCTTTTTTCTCTATCCCTCTATCTCCCTTTCTCTCCCCTTTCTCTACCTCTCTTTCCCATTCCTACTCTTCTCTCTCTCTCTCTCTCTCTCTCTCTCTCTCTCTCTCTCTCTCTCTCTCTCTCTCTCTCTACTCTCTCCACTTCGGCTCTGCGCTCTCTACTTTCTCTACTACCTCTAATCTCTCTCTACTCTCTTACTATGAAAACACTCTCTTTACTCTCTCTTTGTTTGAATCACCTTCGAAATATGTGCAATATACTATATACACGTGCATGCATTGCGCCCACACAGTGAAAAGAGGTCTTACACGGATCTTCACAGTGCATGCACGGTGAAAAGGAGTCGTTCACGACTCTTCACTGTGTATGCACAGTGAAAGCGCGTGTAGCGTATGACCAGTTGCCTACACAGTGAAAGGAATTACGTGAGGACAAGACGCATACAACAGGAGAGACCTGCAACAGGGTGGCGGATGCAAAGGTCGGAGAGGAGGAGACGAATCAGCCAGAAACTTTTCGAGAGAAGTGAAGGCGTTCAGGTACACTATTCACTGAGTGAAATAGACCTATTTATCGATTTCCATAGGGTGCGTACGAGCATGGCGGGCGAGGAGAGGGATGGAGAAGACGGACGGAAGGGAGGGGCTGGGACGGCAGGAGAGAAGAGGTACGGTATTGAACTGGTGGTTACGGTATCTATCGATTTCCATAGGGTGCGTACGAGCATGGCGGGCGAGGAGAGGGATGGAGAAGACGGACGGAAGGGAGGGGCTGGGACGGCAGGAGAGAATAGGTACGGTATTGAACTGGTGGTTACGGTATCTATCGATTTCCATAGGGTGCGTACGAGCATGGCGGGCGAGGAGAGGGATGGAGAAGACGGACGGAAGGGAGGGGCTGGGACGGCAGGAGAAAAGAGGTACGGTATTGAACTGGTGGTTACGGTATCTATCGATTTCCATAGGGTGCGTACGAGCATGGCGGGCGAGGAGAGGGATGGAGAAGACGGACGGAAGGGAGGGGCTGGGACGGCAGGAGAGAAGAGGTACGGTATTGAACTGGTGGTTACGGTATCTATCGATTTCCATAGGGTGCGTACGAGCATGGCGGGCGAGGAGAGGGATGGAGAAGACGGACGGAAGGGAGGGGCTGGGACGGCAGGAGAGAAGAGGTACGGTATTGAACTGGTGGTTACGGTATCTATCGATTTCCATAGGGTGCGTACGAGCATGGCGGGCGAGGAGAGGGATGGAGAAGACGGACGGAAGGGAGGGGCTGGGACGGCAGGAGAGAAGAGGTACGGTATTGAACTGGTGGTTACGGTATCTATCGATTTCCATAGGGTGCGTACGAGCATGGCGGGCGAGGAGAGGGATGGAGAAGACGGACGGAAGGGAGGGGATGGGACGGCAGGAGAGAAGAGGTACGGTATTGAACTGGTGGTTACGGTATCTATCGATTTCCATAGGGTGCGTACGAGCATGGCGGGCGAGGAGAGGGATGGAGAAGACGGACGGAAGGGAGGGGCTGGGACGGCAGGAGAGAAGAGGTACGGTATTGAACTGGTGGTTACGGTATCTATCGATTTCCATAGGGTGCGTACGAGCATGGCGGGCGAGGAGAGGGATGGAGAAGACGGACGGAAGGGAGGGGCTGGGACGGCAGGAGAGAAGAGGTACGGTATTGAATTGGTGGTTACGGTATCTATCGATTTCGATAGGGTGCGTACGAGCATGGCGGGCGAGGAGAGGGATGGAGAAGACGGACGGAAGGGAGGGGCTGGGACGGCAGGAGAGAAGAGGTACGGTATTGAACTGGTGGTTACGGTATCTATCGATTTCCATAGGGTGCGTACGAGCATGGCGGGCGAGGAGAGGGATGGAGAAGACGGACGGAAGGGAGGGGCTGGGACGGCAGGAGCGAAGAGGTACGGTATTGAACTGGTGGTTACGGTATCTATCGATTTCCATAGGGTGCGTACGAGCATGGCGGGTGAGGAGAGGGATGGAGAAGACGGACGGAAGGGAGGGGCTGGGACGGCAGGAGAGAAGAGGTACGGTATTGAACTGGTGGTTACGGTATCTATCGATTTCCCTAGGGTGCGTACGAGCATGACGGGCGAGGAGAGGGATGGAGAAGACGGACGGAAGGGAGAGGCTGGGACGGCAGGAGAGAAAAGGTACGGTATTGAACTGGTGGTTACGGTATCTATCGATTTCCATAGGGTGCGTACAAGCATGGCGGGCGAGGAGAGGGATGGAGAAGACGGACGGAAGGGAGGGGCTGGGACGGCAGGAGAGAAGATGTACGGTATTGAACTGGTGGTTACGGTATCTATCGATTTCCATAGGGTGCGTACGAGCATGGCGGGCGAGAAGAGGGATGGAGAAGACGGACGGAAGGGAGGGGCTGGGACGGCAGGAGAGAAGAGGTACGGTATTGAACTGGTGGTTACGGTATCTATCGATTTCCATAGGGTGCGTACGACCATGGCGGGCGAGGAGAGGGATGGAGAAGACGGACGGAAGGGAGGGGCTGGGACGGCAGGAGAGAAGAGGTACGGTATTGAACTGGTGGTTACGGTATCTATCGATTTCCATAGGGTGCGTATGAGCATGGCGGGCGAGGAGAGGGATGGAGAAGACGGACGGAAGGGAGGGGCTGGGACGGCAGGAGAGAAGAGGTACGGTATTGAACTGGTGGTTACGGTATCTATCGATTTCCATAGGGTGCGTACGAGCATGGCGGGCGAGGAGAGGGATGGAGAAGACGGACGGAAGGGAGAGGCTGGGACGGCAGGAGAGAAGAGGTACGGTATTGAACTGGTGGTTACGGTATCTATCGATTTCCATAGGGTGCGTACGAGCATGGCGGGCGAGGAGAGGGATGGAGAAGACGGACGGAAGGGAGGGGCTGGGACGGCAGGAGAGAAGAGGTACGGTATTGAACTGGTGGTTACGGTATCTATCGATTTCCATAGGGTGCGTACGAGCATGGCGGGCGAGGAGAGGGATGGAGAAGACGGACGGAAGGGAGGGGCTGGGACGGCAGGAGCGAAGAGGTACGGTATTGAACTGGTGGTTACGGTATCTATCGATTTCCATAGGGTGCGTACGAGCATGGCGGGTGAGGAGAGGGATGGAGAAGACGGACGGAAGGGAGGGGCTGGGACGGCAGGAGAGAAGAGGTACGGTATTGAACTGGTGGTTACGGTATCTATCGATTTCCCTAGGGTGCGTACGAGCATGACGGGCGAGGAGAGGGATGGAGAAGACGGACGGAAGGGAGAGGCTGGGACGGCAGGAGAGAAAAGGTACGGTATTGAACTGGTGGTTACGGTATCTATCGATTTCCATAGGGTGCGTACAAGCATGGCGGGCGAGGAGAGGGATGGAGAAGACGGACGGAAGGGAGGGGCTGGGACGGCAGGAGAGAAGATGTACGGTATTGAACTGGTGGTTACGGTATCTATCGATTTCCATAGGGTGCGTACGAGCATGGCGGGCGAGAAGAGGGATGGAGAAGACGGACGGAAGGGAGGGGCTGGGACGGCAGGAGAGAAGAGGTACGGTATTGAACTGGTGGTTACGGTATCTATCGATTTCCATAGGGTGCGTACGACCATGGCGGGCGAGGAGAGGGATGGAGAAGACGGACGGAAGGGAGGGGCTGGGACGGCAGGAGAGAAGAGGTACGGTATTGAACTGGTGGTTACGGTATCTATCGATTTCCATAGGGTGCGTATGAGCATGGCGGGCGAGGAGAGGGATGGAGAAGACGGACGGAAGGGAGGGGCTGGGACGGCAGGAGAGAAGAGGTACGGTATTGAACTGGTGGTTACGGTATCTATCGATTTCCATAGGGTGCGTACGAGCATGGCGGGCGAGGAGAGGGATGGAGAAGACGGACGGAAGGGAGAGGCTGGGACGGCAGGAGAGAAGAGGTACGGTATTGAACTGGTGGTTACGGTATCTATCGATTTCCATAGGGTGCGTACGAGCATGGCGGGCGAGGAGAGGGATGGAGAAGACGGACGGAAGGGAGGGGCTGGGACGGCAGGAGAGAAGAGGTACGGTATTGAACTGGTGGTTACGGTATCTATCGATTTCCATAGGGTGCGTACGAGCATGGCGGGCGAGGAGAGGGATGGAGAAGACGGACGGAAGGAAGGGGCTGGGACGGCAGGAGAGAAGAGGTACGGTATTGAACTGGTGGTTACGGTATCTATCGATTTCCATAGGGTGCGTACGAGCATGGCGGGCGAGGAGAGGGATGGAGAAGACGGACGGAAGGGAGGGGCTGGGACGGCAGGAGAGAAGAGGTACGGTATTGAACTGGTGGTTACGGTATCTATCGTATACTCTCAGAATGTTGTTCGCGATATATACCTTCTCAATTTTAAACTGCAACGCAGTATACATGTTCCCTGATGAATCATCTCAATGATTCAGGAAGGTATATTTTCTTATAGGCTCTCAGAGTGTTGTTCGCGAGATATACCTTCTCAATTTTGAGCTGCAACGCAGTATACATGTCTCCTGATGTATTAGCTCAATGATTCAAGAAGGTATATTTTCTTATATGCCCTCAATTCAATTGTTTATCATTGCGTATTCAGGAAACATATGGGGACAAAATATGTGGCTGTAATAAGTGGTGCAACGTATTTGTGATTAAAATCAAATCAAAGAATGGTAAAACAGATACAAATGCGTATTATCTCTAGAAAAGTACATGCGTAATAGAACGTGGTTTGTCTCGATCTAATTCAACAAAAGCGCATGCATATTTTGAAATCACTTTCAAAATCATAACAAAATAATAGTAACACAAAACTGCTCTCGTTAAGAATGTATTGCAGTGCCCAATGGTAAGACACGACAACGCAATGTATATATGTGTTGTCGTGTCTTGTTAAGAACTGCTTTAAGTATTTACGTGATAATACGTTAACAATCACGATTTGCGAGAGCAGGTTTGTGTTACTATTATTTTGTTATGATTTTGAAAGTGATTTCAAAATATGCATGCGCTTTTGTTGAATTAGATCGAGACAAACCACGTTCTATTACGCATGTACTTTTCTAGAGATAATACATGTGCTTTTGTTGAATTTCATGGAAATTCTTTATAATATATTTTAACAACTAATCGTACTGGAATATAATCAAAACTAAATCAAGTTTTGAATTTAAATTCACAAAACTCGAAACACGTGATGAAACTAGTTTCATTAAATGTTCCGATGAATTATATATGTCATAATCAATCTAGCAAAACAAAATTCAATGAGAGGATTCGAACCCACGACACGTTCAGAATCTTGTAAGCGCTCCCTATCCACTAGGCCATATTGCCCGCGGGATGGAAACAGCGATAAGGCATTCTATGCACAAACGCATGCATATACGTATATAGGTGCGTGTGAAACTCAATCACTATTAAAGTATGATATATGAATATGATATCATAGTTTCATAACATGGTCGTACCTACGTCTTCCGGCAATCGTAGGCTATGAGGCGCGCTTGGTTGCATACGCTTTAGACCGCGCCGCTTTGACTCTCCTCTGTGGCCTCCCGTGCGGCCGCAATAATCACACACACACATATGTATATGAAGCCACCTCGACCCCGAGCGCGCTATATCTCCTTTTAGAGACGAGATAGAAACTTGGACCAACTGAACAAATTGCCCGCCCAGGGGATACATAAACGTCTGTATAGTTCACAAGTATCTCACTATCACTCTTATAGGTGTATTCGATATCGATAGTGCGCAATTCTAGCGCGTAATGTGGTAGAGACAAACCCAAGCGGCGCTGCGCGCCGCTTGTAATATACACACCAAGATCTTTAACACACTCTGGGGATTCTAGAGACACTGTGCCAAGGGAATATGCATAGAGCGGATTTCGTTTGCCCAAGTGAAGAACCTGAGTTTTGCTAGCAGATATGGTGAGACCCCACTCAATCGACCACTCAGCAACACAGTCGACTGCTCGCTGAAACATAGTGCGCGCGGTGAGATCGAGGGGACTGAACGCGTAAGACACTTTTAAATCGTCAGCATACAATGCGCAGCGAACATAGTCAGGCAAACAGTCGACAATGTTGTTAAAGGCACAGTGGCGACATATTTCTGCCACAACCTGCCACAACTTCTCATTTACGCAAGAGCAAAACTTTTGGCGTGAACGAGAGTTGAACCCGCGAGCTCCGTGCCGCTACGCAGCGCACATGCACTGAGCCATGAAGCAAGTGAAAGAGAGTCGTTCATTTGCGCTTATGTCTCCGACTCCAAATTTTGCAGTATTGAAGCGTTAGGCGGTAGACAATTCGTGTCGGGGCCAATTATGATTTCGAAAAATCTTCTGCATCTCGGACAGTTGCAGATTTGAAAGTAACGCAGAATCGTCGTTCTTTCGCTCAATATGACATTGTGTTAGGTTATTATGATTTTTAATATTACTCCTAGTCGAAATTAAGTCGCCACTATTCCTTTAAGGAATACATTGAAAAGAAGAGGCCCGAGACAGCTCCCCTGTGGAACACCGCAATTCACAGTGCGTGGGGAGGAGAGACACTGACTGACAAGTACGCGCGTTGTTCTATCGCACAGAAAAGATTTGATCCACGCGAGTGCACTGCCGCGAACACCAAGTGAGTGAAGCTTCTTGAACAGCATGGAATGATTTATGCAGTCAAACGCCTTCTTGTAATCTACATAAAGGCAGTCGACTACTTGCCCGTCGGTGAGATCACGCGACCACTGGGCATGACATTCGACGAGCTGTGCGCATGTGGATCGGCCCGCGCGGAAACCAAATTGGCGAGAGGTGAGAAGGCAGTGTTTCTCAAAGTGCTCTGTCATCTGCGCCGCGCAAATCCTCTCCAGCAGTTTGGAAAGTGTGGCAGTGAGAGCAATGGGACGGTAGTTGACTACCTCACTCTGGGACCCACCCTTGTGGATGGGTCTCACATACCCTATCCTCCATATAGGAGGAACGACACATGCGGAAAGAGACTGCTGGAAGAGAAGAAATATTGGAGTGACAACAGAGTCTATAGTGTGCTTCAAAAAAATGTGCGTTATCCCATCTGGTGACGTATTGATTTTTGGCGCGAGTGAGCGTATTGTTTTGGCAATGAGAATGTGGGTAATGTGAAATTGATTGATTGAATGGGAAGAATCAGTGAGTGGCGCACCAGACGGGATGGGTAGATTAGAATACACTGAGTCAAAATACTCTGAAAAAGCCTCTGCCTTCTCACTCTCATCATGAATGTACACGCCATCAGCACAGCTTATTGGGCCGATTCCATCTGCGGGGTTCAGCCTAGATCGAACGTGGTGAAAGAATTTTCTCTGTCCCTTAGAGAGCAGACTCGACTCAAACTTGGTGTTCCATGCGTACAGCGCGCGTCTCAGGTCTTTCTGTGCTCGTTTAGTGTCGCGGGAATAGGGTCGCCTCGCGGCAAGGCGCGTCGCCTTCGCACTCAGACGCTGGATATATGCTGGAGCTTTCTGGCTGTTACTGCGCTGCGGTTTCAGTGGAATAAAGTCCAATTGACAGGATGCGACACAATCTTGGAACAAACTGCAACACTCAGCGAGTGTCCGTCCGGCAAATGTGAGAGTCCAGTCAATGGAGGCAATGCGCGAGTTGCTTGCGGGCCAGTCCGCCTTGGCATAATCAAAGCAAGGTGAGAGAGAGGAGCGCGGCGTTTGGCGAATAGAGAGAGAGGCAATCACTGGGAGGTGATCACACAACGCAACACGCGAGCCAATGGAAATGTGTGAGAAGAGATCAACCTTGTCAGTCAGTATCAGATCGAGGATGTGGGGAGTTTGCCCGAGCCGGCGGGCCATAGTGGGTTTATGGACCAGTTGGGATAGCGAAAACGTGGTGTTAAAGTTGATAAAAGAGCGGTCGAGAGAGTGGATCGCTGCGAGTGAGCGCCAGTCAATATGCGGGAAGTTGAAATCGCCGGCTAGAATATGCGCGCGCGAGTCGGGGCGAAAGAGAGAGCGGAGTGATGCAATCATTCGCTCACCGGCGGCCCTCAGAGTGTTGTTCGCGAGATATACCTTCTCTTTTTCGAGCTGCAACTCAGTATACATGTCCACTGATGACTTGGCTCAATTATTCAAGAAGGTATATTTTCTTTTATGCCCTCAAAAGTGTTGTTCGCGAGATATACCTTCTCTAATTTGAGCTGTAACTCAGTATACATGTCTGCTGATGAATTAGCTTAATGATTCAGGAAGATATAATTTCTTATAAGCTCTCAGAGTGTTGTTCGCAAGATATACCCTCAAATTTCAGCAGCAACGCAGTATACATGTCCCCTGATGAATTATCTCAATGACACAAGAAGGTATATTCCCTTATAGGCCCTCAAAGTTTGTTCGCGAGAATACCTTCTCTAATTCGAGCTGCAACTCAGTATACATGTCCCCTGATGAATAATATCAATGATTCAGAAATGTATATTTTCTTATATGACCTCAAAGTTTGTTCGCGAGAATACCTTCTCTAATTCGAGCTGCAACTCAGTATACATGTCCCCTGATGAAAAATCTCAATGATTCAGGAAGGTATGTTTTCTTATATGCACTCAGAGTGTTATTCGCGAAACATACTATGCCCTCAAAGTGTTGTTCGCGAGATATACCTTCTCTAATTTGAGCTGTAACTCAGTATACATGTCCGCTGATGAATTAGCTCAATGATTCAGAAAGGTATATTTTCTTATATGCACTCAGAGTGTTGTTCGCAAGATATACCTTCTCTAATTTGAGCTGTAACTCAGTATACATGTCCGCTGATGAATAAGCTCAATGATTGAGAAAGGTATATTTTCTTATAAGCTCTCAGAGTGTTGTTCGCAAGATATACCTTCTCAAATTTCAGCAGCAACGCAGTATACATGTCTCCTGATGAATTATCTCAATGGCACAAGAAGGTATATTCCCTTATAGGCCCTCAAAATGTTGTTCGCGAGAATACCTTCTCTAATTTGAGCTGCAACTCAGTATACATGCCCCCTGATGAATTATCTCATAGATTCAGAAAGGTATATTTTCTTATAGGCCCTCAGAGTGTGTTGTTCGCAAGATATACCTTCTCAATTTTGAGCTGTAACGCAGTATACATGTCCCCTGATAAATTATCTCAATGACTCAAGGAGGTATATTTTCTTATAGGCCCTCAGAGTGTTGTTCGCGACGTATACCTTATCTAGTTCGAACTGCAACTCAGTATACATGTCCCCTGATGCATTTTCTCAATGACACAAGAAGGTATATTTCCTTATAGGCTCTCAGAGTGTGTGGTTCGTGAGAAATATCTTCTCAAATTTCAGCTGCAACGCAGTATACATGTCCCCTTATGAATTAGCTCGATGATTCAAGAAGGTATATTTTCTTATATGCCCTCAAAGTGTTGTTCGCGAGATATACCTTCTCTAATTTGAGCCGTAACTCAGTATACATGTCCCCTGATTAATAATCTCAATGATTCAGAAAGCTATATTTTCTTATAGGCCCTCAGAGTGTGTTGTTCGCGAGATATACCTTTTCAAATTTCAGCTTCAACGCAGTATACTTGTCCCCTGATGATTTGGCACAATGATTCAAGAAGGTATATTTCCTTATAGGCCCTCAAAGTGTTGTTCGCGAGAATACCTTCTCTAATTCGAGCTGCAACTCAGTATACATGTCCCCTGATGAATAATCTCAATGATTCAGGAAGGTATGTTTTCTTATATGCACTCAGAGTGTTATTCGCAAAACATACTATGCCCTCAAAACGTTGTTCGCGAGATATACCTTCTCTAATTTGAGCTGTAACTCAGTATACATGTCCGCTGATGAATTAGCTCAATGATTCAGAAAGGTATATTTTCTTTTAAGCTCTCAGAGTGTTGTTCGCAAGATATACCTTCTTAAATTTCAGCAGCAACGCAGTATACATGTCCCCTGATGAATTATCTCAATGACACAAGAAGGTATATTCCCTTATAGGCCCTCAAAATGTTGTTCGCGAGAATACCTTCTATAATTTGAGCTGCAACTCAGTATACATGTTCCCTGATGAATTATCTCATAGATTCAGAAAGGTATATTTTCTTATAGGCCCTCAGAGTGTGTTGTTCGCAAGATATACCTTCTCAATTTTGAGCTGTAACGCAGTATACATGTCCCCTGATAAATTATCTCAATGACTCAAGGAGGTATATTTTCTTATAGGCCCTCAGAGTGTTGTTCGCGACGTATACCTTATCTAGTTCGAACTGCAACTCAGTATACATGTCCCCTGATGCATTTTCTCAATGACACAAGAAGGTATATTTCCTTATAGGCTCTCAGAGTGTGTGGTTCGTGAGAAATATCTTCTCAAATTTCAGCTGCAACGCAGTATACATGTCCCCTTATGAATTAGCTCGATGATTCAAGAAGGTATATTTTCTTATATGCCCTCAAAGTGTTGTTCGCGAGATATACCTTCTCTAATTTGAGCCGTAACTCAGTATACATGTCACCTGATTAATAATCTCAATGATTCAGAAAGCTATATTTTCTTATAGGCCCTCAGAGTGTGTTGTTCGCGAGATATACCTTTTCAAATTTCAGCTTCAACGCAGTATACTTGTCCCCTGATGATTTGGCACAATGATTCAAGAAGGTATATTTCCTTATAGGCCCTCAAAGTGTTGTTCGCGAGAATACCTTCTCTAATTCGAGCTGCAACTCAGTATACATGTCCCCTGATGAATAATCTCAATGATTCAGAAAGGTATATTTTCTTATAGGCCCTCAGAGTGTGTTGTTCGCGAGATATACCTTCTCAATTTTTAGCTGTAACGCAGTATACATGTCCCCTGATGAATTATCTCAATGACTCAAGAAGGTATATTTTCTTATAGGCCCTCAGAGTGTTGATCGCGAGATATACCTTATCTAATTCAAGCTGCAACTTATACATGTCTACTGATGAATTGTCTCAATGACACAAGAAGGTATATTTCCTTATAGGCCCTCAAAGTGTGTGGTTCGTGAGAAATATCTTCTCAAATTTCAGCTGCAACGCAGTATACACGTCCCCTTATGAATTAGCTCGATGATTCAAGAAGGTATATTTTCTTATATGCCCTCAAAGTGTTGTTTGCGAGATATACCTTCTCTAATTTGAGCCGTAACTCAGTATACATGCCCCCTGATGAATTATCTCATAGATTCAGAAAGGTATATTTTCTTATAGGCCCTCAGAGTGTTGTTCGCGACATATACCTTATCTAGTTCGAGCTGCAACTCAGTATACATGTCCCCTGATGCATTTTCTCAATGACACAAGAAGGTATTTTTCCTTATAGGCCCTCAGAGTGTGTGGTTCGTGAGAAATATCTTCTCAAATTTCAGCTGCAACGCAGTATACATGTCCCCTTATGAATTAGCTCGATGATTCAAGAAGGTATATTTTCTTATATGCTCTCAAAGTGTTGTTCGCGAGATATAACTTCTCTAATTTGAGCCGTAACTCAGTATACATGTCCCCTGATTAATAATCTCAATGATTCAGAAAGCTATATTTTCTTATAGGCCCTCAGAGTGTGTTGTTCGCGAGACATACCTTTTCAAATTTCAGCTTCAACGCAGTATACTTGTCCCCTGATGATTTGGCACAATGATTCAAGAAGGTATATTTCCTTATAGGCCCTCAAAGTGTTGTTCGCGAGAATACCTTCTCTAATTCGAGCTGCAACTCAGTATACATGTCCCCTGATGAATAATCTCAATGATTCAGGATGGTATGTTTTCTTATATGAACTCAGAGTGTTATTCGCCAAACATACTATGCCCTCAAAGTGTTGTTCGCGGAATATACCTTCTCTAATTTGGGCTGTAACTCAGTATACATGTCCGCTGATGAATTAGCTCAATGATTCAGAAAGGTATATTTTCTTATATGCTCTCAGAGTGTTGTTCGCAAGATATACCTTCTCAAATTTCAGCAGCAACGCAGTATACATGTCTCCTGATGAATTATCTCAATGGCACAAGAAGGTATATTCCCTTATAGGCCCTCAAAATGTTGTTCGCGAGAATACCTTCTCTAATTTGAGCTGCAACTCAGTATACATGCCCCCTGATGAATTATCTCATAGATTCAGAAGGGTATATTTTCTTATAGGCCCTCAGAGTGTGTTGTTCGCAAGATATACCTTCTCAATTTTGAGCTGTAACGCAGTATACATGTCCCCTGATAAATTATCTCAATGACTCAAGGAGGTATATTTTCTTATAGGCCCTCAGAGTGTTGTTCGCGACGTATACCTTATCTAGTTCGAGCTGCAACTCAGTATACATGTCCCCTGATGCATTTTCTCAATGAGACAAGAAGGTATATTTCCTTATAGGCTCTCAGAGTGTGTGGTTCGTGAGAAATATCTTCTCAAATTTCAGCTGCAACGCAGTATACATGTCCCCTTATGTATTAGCTCGATGATTTAAGAAGGTATATTTTCTTATATGCCCTCAAAGTGTTGTTCGCGAGATATACCTTCTCTAATTTGAGCCGTAACTCAGTATACATGTCCCCTGATTAATAATCTCAATGATTCAGAAAGCTATATTTTCTTATAGGCCCTCAGAGTGTGTTGTTCGCGAGATATACCTTCTCTATTTCGTGCTGCAACTCGGTATACATGTCCCCTGATGAATCATCTCAATGATTCAGGAAGGTATATTTTCTTATAGGTTATCAGAGTGTTGTTCGCGAGATATACCTTCTCAATTTTGAGCTGCAACGCACTATACATGTCTCCTGATGTATTAGTTCAATGATTCAAGAAGGTATATTTTCTTATATGCACTCAGAGTGTTGTTCGCAAGATATACCTTTTCTAATTTGAGCTGTAACTCAGTATACATGTCCGCTGATGAATAAGCTCAATGATTGAGAAAGGTATATTTTCTTATAAGCTCTCAGAGTGTTGTTCGCAAGATATACCTTCTCAAATTTCAGCAGCAACGCAGTATACATGTCTCCTGATGAATTATCTCAATGGCACAAGAAGGTATATTCCCTTATAGGCCCTCAAAATGTTGTTCGCGAGAATACCTTCTCTAATTTGAGCTGCAACTCAGTATACATGCCCCCTGATGAATTATCTCATAGATTCAGAAAGGTATATTTTCTTATAGGCCCTCAGAGTGTGTTGTTCGCAAGATATACCTTCTCAATTTTGAGCTGTAACGCAGTATACATGTCCCCTGATAAATTATCTCAATGACTCAAGGAGGTATATTTTCTTATAGGCCCTCAGAGTGTTGTTCGCGACGTATACCTTATCTAGTTCGAACTGCAACTCAGTATACATGTCCCCTGATGCAATTTCTCAATGACACAAGAAGGTATATTTCCTTATAGGCTCTCAGAGTGTGTGGTTCGTGAGAAATATCTTCTCAAATTTCAGCTGCAACGCAGTATACATGTCCCCTTATGAATTAGCTCGATGATTCAAGAAGGTATATTTTCTTATATGCCCTCAAAGTGTTGTTCGCGAGATATACCTTCTCTAATTTGAGCCGTAACTCAGTATACATGTCCCCTGATTAATAATCTCAATGATTCAGAAAGCTATATTTTCTTATAGGCCCTCAGAGTGTGTTGTTCGCGAGATATACCTTTTCAAATTTCAGCTTCAACGCAGTATACATGTCCCCAGATGAATTATCTCAATGACTCAAGGAGGTATATTTTCTTATAGGCCCTCAGAGTGTTGTTCGCGACATATACCTTATCTAGTTCGAGCTGCAACTCAGTATACATGTCCCCCGATGCATTTTCTCAATGACACAAGAAGGTATATTTTCTTATAGGCCCTCAGAGTGTGTGGTTCGTGAGAAATACCTTCTCAAATTTCAGCTGCAACGCAGTATACATGTCCCCTGATGAATAATCTCAATGATTCAGTAAGGTATATTTTCTTATAGGCCCTCAGAGTGTGTTGTTCGCGAGATATACCTTTTCAAATTTCAGCTTCAACGCAGTATACTTGTCCCCTGATGATTTGGCTGAATGATTCAAGAAGGTATATTTCCTTATAGGCTCTCAAAGTGTTGTTCGCGAGAATACCTTCTCTAATTCGAGCTGCAACTCAGTATACATGTCCCCTGATGAATAATCTCAATGATTCAGGAAGGTATGTTTTCTTATATGCACTCAGAGTGTTATTCGCGAAACATACTATTCCCTCAAAGTGTTGTTCGCGAGAATACCTTCTCTAATTCGAGCTGCAACTCAGTATACATGTCCCCTGATGAATAATCTCAATGATTCAGAAAGGTATCATTTCTTATATGCCCTCAGAGTGTTGTTCGCAAGATATACCTTCTCTATTTTGTGCTGCAACTCGGTATACACGTCCCCTGATTAATCATCTCAATGATTCAGGAAGGTATGTTTTCTTATATGCACTCAGAGTGTTATTCGCGAGATATACCTTCTCAATTTTAAGCTGCAACGCAGTATACATGTCTCCTGATGTATTAGCTCAATGATTCAAGAAGGTATATTTTCTTATATGCACTCAGAGTGTTATTCGCGAAACATACCTTCTCTAATTCGATCTGCAACTCAGTAAACATGTCCCCTGATGAATCATCTCAATGATTCAGGAAGGTATGTTTTCTTATATGCACTCAGAGTGTTATTCGCGAATCATACCTTCTCTAATTCGAGCTGCAACTAAGTATACATGTCGCCTGATGAATAATCTCAATGATTCAGGAAGGTATGTTTTCTTAAATGCACTCAGAGTGTTATTCTCGAATCATACTATGCCCTCCAAGTGTTGTTCGCGAGATATACCTTCTCTAATTTGAGCTGTAACTCAGTATACATGTCCGCTGATGAAATAGCTCAATGATTCAGAAAGGTATATTTTCTTATAAGCTCTCAGAGTGTGTTGTTCGCAAAATATACCTTCTCAATTTTTAGCTGTAACGCAGTATACATGTCCCCTGATGAATTATCTCATAGATTCAGAAAGGTATATTTTCTTATAGGCCCTCAGAGTGTGTTGTTCGCAAGATATACCTAGAGACGGGCACGTGGGGTTGTATAGGGGTCTGGCAAGCGACAGTCTTTCGCAATGGGCGAGTGTCGCGCGAGAGGTCAACCGAGTGAGGGCGAGTTGGGTGCGCGGGGCACACCGCGAGCCAGCGGCTTCTTTTGATTATTAGAGCGGATCACTCTTACTAATTGAGGTCATCCATGACATAATCGGAATGTACAGATTCTCACCTCTGCAACAGTATCGATCATGTCATTTGTATGTCTCACTACAGCGAAGAAATAGACCCAAATATAAACTGTGGTCAATTTCGCCTTCACAGTTTTTGATCATTTTACTGTCCCGATCACAAGCTTTGACCATTCGGCCGTGACGTCACGGCCCGGGCCGTGACATAGCGTGACATTGATTATATATCGTTATCTGATCAAACTAAAAATAAACCAATAACACCAATGAATTCAGCATGCATGATTTGCCCGGAATGCACATTTCAATCTCATTTTCATCATTCAAATTGACACCCGGGTGTCCATGTGAGAAACACGATTCAGCTTGAAAAGAAGCCGCTGTGACTGAAGTCACATTGAGTATAGATAAACAAACTTCTGGATTTATACCTATCTATATATTGTTGATCTGTATACAAAATTTCTTAGTAAATTTTATTTCATTCATCGAGATATTTCGATGCAAAGTGGCTGTTTCAAATTGACATCTTTCGATCCGTACATATTTCACTGGCTCAATGACGTCCGATCGAAATGGGAACTGCACCACTGAACAGCCCATGTTTCACTCCATCTTATTATAATGTTGTTTCAGCTTTTCGTTTTCATGATTTTCGCTATATTTCACACTCGAGTATTGTTTCGAGAACCCGTTGCGAGAGGGGAGGGGGCGGGGCGTAGAGGAGTCGCGTCTCTCTAGCTGTGCCCTGCCACAGGCGGGCGACACTGCGACGCGATAACATATCTGACTTCCCCACTTCAACTTCATGAATTCAAAATTTATCAATCTGAAATTGTTCTCAGTTTGTCACAAACATTTAGGGTTTCAAAAAGAGGTCTCATAAGAATATAAGCAACTAACACCATGAAGTCCACGCTTTCAGACCAGTCTCGTTTGCGCACGGCGTTATTTGAGAAACCAGCTACGATTTTTGTTGCACTGTTTTAGTCTCGTTGAGACAAGTAAAATGACATCTTATTTTTGAAATTTGGACCATTTTGAACACATCCAGGAATTGCCACCCGGACTAATTGCCAGTTAAAGATGAGTGAATGCGCAAATCTACCTTCAACTCCCTCTTTTATGGCACTTTCCCTTTGGCAAAATGTCGGGTCTTGGCATCAAGCCACGTCATGCCTCCCCTCGCCCCGCCCTCACATCACATGGGTACTGTACTCACAATACCATGGTGGCGTGTTTTTAAAATCAGCGAAGATTTTTATTGCACTGTTTTTGTCTCGTTGAGACAAGTAAAATGGCATCTTATTTTTGAAATTTGGACCATTTTGAACACATCCAGGAATTGCCACCCTGACTTAGTACCAGTTCAAGATGAGTGACTGTGTGGCGGCGTGGTTTGATGCCAAGACCCGACATTTTGCCAAAGGGAAAGTGCCATAAAAGAGGGAGTTGAAGGTAGATTTGCGCATTCACTCATCTTTAACTGGCAATTAGTCCGGGTGGCAATTCCTGGATGTGTTCAAAATGGTCCAAATTTCAAAAATAAGATGTCATTTTACTTGTCTCAACGAGACAAAAACAGTGCAACAAAAATCGTAGCTGGTTTCTCAAATAACGCCGTGCGCAAACGAGACTGGTCTGCCCCCTCCCCTCTCGCAACGGGTTCTCGAAACAATACTCGAGTGTGAAATATAGCGAAAATCATGAAAACGAAAAGCTGAAACAACATTATAATAAGATGGAGTGAAACATGGGCTGTTCAGTGGTGCAGTTCCCATTTCGATCGGACGTCATTGAGCCAGTGAAATATGTACGGATCGAAAGATGTCAATTTGAAACAGCCACTTTGCATCGAAATATCTCGATGAATGAAATAAAATTTACTAAGATATTTTGTATACAGATCAACAATATATAGATAGGTATAAATCCAGAAGTTTGTTTATCTATACTCAATGTGACTTCAGTCACAGCGGCTTCTTTTCAAGCTGAATCGTGTTTCTCACATGGACACCCGGGTGTCAATTTGAATGATGAAAATGAGATTGAAATGTGCATTCCGGGCAAATCATGCATGCTGAATTCATTGGTGTTATTGGTTTATTTTTAGTTTGATCAGATAACGATATATAATCAATGTCACGCTATGTCACGGCCCGGGCCGTGACGTCACGGCCGAATGGTCAAAGCTTGTGATCGGGACAGTACCTATGTTCACTTTTTCGGCCACTCTTGGTACATCGGTTTTATTGTGCAGAATTGAATTCTTCGTCGAGTCTCATAAGCCGCATTACAAATGAAAATTACGCAAAATTACGCAACCGATTTTTGTTAGAAGAACCTACCACAGGAGTATCACTGAAGTGATACTAATCCCTCAGTCTGCGAAAGTGTCTTTCGACCACTATTGATACTTGACTTTTTAAAATGTTTGTTATGTGCATTTTAATAATTCGTTCTCCATTTCTCGATTTTGATCTACGTACTCTTACGCAATCTACTTTTGTGGAACCGCTCACTCAACAGGCACCTTTCGATCAAACTACTCACACTACTATACTCTGACCACTATTCGTTCAGTTTATGGTTTTATTTCATTTCTAAATTTGTTGAATAGCTTTCTAAAATCATATTCTAATTTTATACTCATGAAACAACTCTGAAACTAAAATTATGCGCATTCATCGGCAAACTAGGATTGCGCACAAGCCACGCCCACGCGCGACATCTTCCCATTAGAAAAATCTGTCATCGCAAGTCACTTTCAAAAATTCGTATCATTTTTATTTATGAATTTCGTGGTTTTGTGTGTCAATTTTTTATGCTTACTTCGTTGTGCTCTACACAATGATGTCAATTCCGACTTTCTGTGATGAAATTTGTGAAACACGTGCCCGTCCCTAGATATACCTTCTCAATTTTGAGCTGTAACGCAGTATACATGTCCCCTGATGCATTTTCTCAATGACACAAGAAGGTATATTTCCTTATAGGCCCTCAGAGTGTGTGGTTCGTGAGAAATACCTTCTCAAATTTCAGCTGCAACGCAGTATACATGTCCCCTGATGAATAATCTCAATGATTCAGACATACTATTCCCTCAAAGTGTTGTTCGCGAGAATACCTTCTCTAATTCGAGCTGCAACTCACGAGGGAGGTGTTATAGGTCCTCCACTCGGATTTACTTCATAGGGTAGAAATTGAAAGCCTTTAACCTACTGTTTAACATATCAAAAAATCAGCTGCCCTCGTTTCGGTTTAGGCATACTTTACATAGAAAGTAACAGTCAAAAATTTCAAAGTCCAGACACTCGCTGGAGGCAGTCATCGACGTTTTTGACCATAACTCGGCTCTAAATCGATGAAATCTCATATTTCAAAGTTTTTATGAAAGCTATAGTCTTCTATAACTATTAGGGACCCACTCCGATAAGAATAGTGCAACATACGTAACACAAAGTACAGTAATCTGGTACGAACTTCAAACGAAGATTACGGTACTTTAATGGACACGAGGGCAGCTGAATTTTTGATATGTTGTTAAAGAGATCAAGAGCTTTCGAATGGTTCCTTCAGATTGTGAATCCGAGTGGAGGACCTATAACACCTCCCTCCTCAGTATACATGTCTCCTGATGAATAATCTCAATGATTCAGAAAGGTATCATTTCTTATATGCCCTCAGAGTGTTGTTCGCAAGATATACCTTCTCTATTTTGTGCTGCAACTCGGTATACACGTCCCCTGATGAATCATCTCAATGATTCAGGAAGGTATGTTTTCTTATATGCACTCAGAGTGTTATTCGCGAGATATACCTTCTCAATTTTAAGCTGCAACGCAGTATACATGTCTCCTGATGTATTAGCTCAATGATTCAAGAAGGTATATTTTCTTATATGCACTCAGAGTGTTATTCGCGAAACATACCTTCTCTAATTCGATCTGCAACTCAGTAAACATGTCCCCTGATGAATCATCTCAATGATTCAGGAAGGTATGTTTTCTTATATGCACTCAGAGTGTTATTCGCGAATCATACCTTCTCTAATTCGAGCTGCAACTCAGTATACATGTCGCCTGATGAATAGTCTCAATGATTCAGGAAGGTATGTTTTCTTAAATGCACTCAGAGTGTTATTCTCGAATCATACTATGCCCTCCAAGTGTTGTTCGCGAGACATACCTTCTCTAATTTGAGCTGTAACTCAGTATACATGTCCGCTGATGAAATAGCTCAATGATTCAGAAAGGTCTATTTTCTTATAAGCTCTCAGAGTGTGTTGTTCGCAAGATATACCTTCTCAATTTTTAGCTGTAACGCAGTATACATGTCCCCTGATGAATTATCTCAATGACTAAGAAGGTATATTTTCTTATAGGCCCTCAGAGTGTTGTTCGCGAGAATACCTTCTCTAATTCGAGCTGCAACTCAGTATACATGTCCCCTGATGAATAATCTCAATGATTCAGAAAGGTATCATTTCTTATATGCCCTCAGAGTGTTGTTCGCAAGATATACCTTCTCTATTTTGTGCTGCAACTCGGTATACATGTCCCCTGATGAATCATCTCAATGATTCAGGAAGGTATGTTTTCTTATATGCACTCAGAGTGTTATTCGCGAGATATACCTTCTCAATTTTAAGCTGCAACGCAGTATACATGTCTCCTGATGTATTAGTTCAATGATTCAAGAAGGGATATTTTCTTATATGCACTCAGAGTGTTATTCGCGAAACATACCTTCTCTAATTCGATTTGCAACTCAGTAAACATGTCCCCTGATGAATCATCTCAATGATTCAGGAAGGTATGTTTTCTTATATGCACTCAGAGTGTTATTCGCGAAACATACTATGCCCTCAAAGTGTTGTTCGCGAGATATACCTTTTCTAGTTTGAGCTGTAACTCAGTATACATGTCCGCTGATGAATTAGCTCAATGATTCAGAAAGGTATATTTTCTTATAAGCTCTCAGAGTGTTGTTCGCAAGATATACCTTCTCAAATTTCGGCAGCAACGCAGTATACATGTCCCCTGATGAATTATCTCAATGACACAAGAAGGTATATTCCCTTATAGGCCCTCAAAGTGTTGTTCGCGAGAATACCTTCTCTAATTTGATCTGCAACTCAGTATACATGTCCCCTGATGAATTATCTCATAGGTTCAGAAAGGTATATTTTCTTATAGGCCCTCAAAGTGTTGTTCGCGAGAATACCTTCTCTAATTCGAGCTGCAACTCAGTATACATGTCGCCTGATGAATAATCTCAATGATTCAGGAAGGTATGTTTTCTTATATGCACTCAGAGTGTTATTCTCGAAACATACTATGCCCTCAAAGTGTTGTTCGCGAGATATACCTTCTCTAATTTGAGCTGTAACTCAGTATACACGTCCGCTGATGAATTAGCTCAATGATTCAGAAAGGTATATTTTCTTATAAGTTCTCAGAGTGTTGTTCGCAAGATATACCTTCTTAAATTTCAGCAGCAACGCAGTATACATGTCCCTTGATGAATTATCTCAATGACACAAGAAGGTATATTTTCTTATAGGCCCTCAAAGTGTTGTTCGCGAGAATACCTTCTCTAATTCGAGCTGCAACTCAGTATACATGTCGCCTGATGAATAATCTCAATGATTCAGGAAGGTATGTTTTCTTATATGCACTCAGAGTGTTATTCTCGAAACATACTATGCCCTCAAAGTGTTGTTCGCGAGATATACCTTCTCTAATTTGAGCTGTAACTCAGTATACACGTCCGCTGATGAATTAGCTCAATGATTCAGAAAGATGTATTTTCTTATAGGGTCTCAAAGTGTTGTTCGCGAGATATACCTTCTTAAATTTCAGCTGCAACGCAGTATACATGTCCCCTGATGAATTATCTCATAGATTCAGAAAAGTATATTTTCTTATAGGCCCTCAGAGTGTGTTGTTCGCAAGATATACCTTCTCAATATTGAGCTGTAACGCAGTATACATGTTCCCTGATGAATTTGCTCAATGACTCAAGGAGGTATATTTATTTTCTTATAGGCCTTCAGAGTGTTGTTCGCGACATATACCTTATCTAGTTCGAGCTGCAACTCAGTATACATGTCCCCTGATGCATTTTCTCAATGACACAAGAAGGTATATTTCCTTATAGGCCCTCAGAGTGTGTGGTTCGTGAGAAATACCTTCTCAAATTTCAGCAGAAACGCAGTATACATGTCCCCTTATGAATTAGCTCGATGATTCAAGAAGGTATATTTTCTTATATGCCCTCAAAGTGTTGTTCGCGAGATATACCTTCTCTAATTTCAGCTTCAACGCAGTATACTTGTCCCCTGATGATTCGGCTCAATGATTCAAGAAGGTATATTTTCTTATATGCACTCAAAGTGTTATTCGCGAGACATACCTTCTCTAATTTGAGCTGTAACTCAGTATACATGTCCCCTGATGAATCATCTCAATGATTCAGGAAGGTATGTTTTCTTATATGCACTCAAAGTGTTATTCGCGAGACATACCTTCTCTAATTTGAGCTGTAACTCAGTATACATGTCCGCTGATAAATTAGCTCAATTATTCAGAAAGGTATATTTTCTTATAAGCTCTCAGAGTGTGTTGTTCGCAAGATATACCTTCTCAATTTTTAGCTGTAACGCAGTATACATGTCCCCTGATGAATTATCTCAATGACTCAAGAAGGTATATTTTCTTATAGGCCCTCAGAGTGTTGTTCGCGAGATATACCTTATCTAATTCGAGTTGCAACTTATACATATCCACTGATGAATTGGCTCAATTATTCAAGAAGGTATATTTTCTTTTATGCTCTCAGAGTGTTGTTCGCGAGATAAATCTTCTCTAATTTGAGCTGTAACTCAGTATACATGTCCGCTAATGATTAAGCTCAATGATTCAGGAAGATATAATATATTATATGCACTCAGAGTGTTGTTCTCTTGACATACCTTCTCTGATTCGAGCTGCAACTCAGTATACATGTCCGCTGATGAATTAGCTCAATGATTCAGAAAGGTATCATTTCTTATATGCCCTCAGAGTGTTGTTCGCAAGATATACCTTCTCTATTTTGTGCTGCAACTCGGTATACATGTCCCCTGATGAATCATCTCAATGATTCAGGAAGGTATGTTTTCTTATATGCACTCAGAGTGTTATTCGCGAGATATACCTTCTCAATTTTAAGCTGCAACGCAGTATACATGTCTCCTGATGTATTAGTTCAATGATTCAAGAAGGGATATTTTCTTATATGCACTCAGAGTGTTATTCGCGAAACATACCTTCTCTAATTCGATTTGCAACTCAGTAAACATGTCCCCTGATGAATCATCTCAATGATTCAGGAAGGTATGTTTTCTTATATGCACTCAGAGTGTTATTCGCGAAACATACTATGCCCTCAAAGTGTTGTTCGCGAGATATACCTTTTCTAGTTTGAGCTGTAACTCAGTATACATGTCCGCTGATGAATTAGCTCAATGATTCAGAAAGGTATATTTTCTTATAAGCTCTCAGAGTGTTGTTCGCAAGATATACCTTCTCAAATTTCGGCAGCAACGCAGTATACATGTCCCCTGATGAATTATCTCAATGACACAAGAAGGTATATTCCCTTATAGGCCCTCAAAGTGTTGTTCGCGAGAATACCTTCTCTAATTTGATCTGCAACTCAGTATACATGTCCCCTGATGAATTATCTCATAGGTTCAGAAAGGTATATTTTCTTATAGGCCCTCAAAGTGTTGTTCGCGAGAATACCTTCTCTAATTCGAGCTGCAACTCAGTATACATGTCGCCTGATGAATAATCTCAATGATTCAGGAAGGTATGTTTTCTTATATGCACTCAGAGTGTTATTCTCGAAACATACTATGCCCTCAAAGTGTTGTTCGCGAGATATACCTTCTCTAATTTGAGCTGTAACTCAGTATACACGTCCGCTGATGAATTAGCTCAATGATTCAGAAAGGTATATTTTCTTATAAGTTCTCAGAGTGTTGTTCGCAAGATATACCTTCTTAAATTTCAGCAGCAACGCAGTATACATGTCCCTTGATGAATTATCTCAATGACACAAGAAGGTATATTTTCTTATAGGCCCTCAAAGTGTTGTTCGCGAGAATACCTTCTCTAATTCGAGCTGCAACTCAGTATACATGTCGCCTGATGAATAATCTCAATGATTCAGGAAGGTATGTTTTCTTATATGCACTCAGAGTGTTATTCTCGAAACATACTATGCCCTCAAAGTGTTGTTCGCGAGATATACCTTCTCTAATTTGAGCTGTAACTCAGTATACACGTCCGCTGATGAATTAGCTCAATGATTCAGAAAGATGTATTTTCTTATAGGGTCTCAAAGTGTTGTTCGCGAGATATACCTTCTTAAATTTCAGCTGCAACGCAGTATACATGTCCCCTGATGAATTATCTCATAGATTCAGAAAAGTATATTTTCTTATAGGCCCTCAGAGTGTGTTGTTCGCAAGATATACCTTCTCAATATTGAGCTGTAACGCAGTATACATGTTCCCTGATGAATTTGCTCAATGACTCAAGGAGGTATATTTATTTTCTTATAGGCCTTCAGAGTGTTGTTCGCGACATATACCTTATCTAGTTCGAGCTGCAACTCAGTATACATGTCCCCTGATGCATTTTCTCAATGACACAAGAAGGTATATTTCCTTATAGGCCCTCAGAGTGTGTGGTTCGTGAGAAATACCTTCTCAAATTTCAGCAGAAACGCAGTATACATGTCCCCTTATGAATTAGCTCGATGATTCAAGAAGGTATATTTTCTTATATGCCCTCAAAGTGTTGTTCGCGAGATATACCTTCTCTAATTTCAGCTTCAACGCAGTATACTTGTCCCCTGATGATTCGGCTCAATGATTCAAGAAGGTATATTTTCTTATATGCACTCAAAGTGTTATTCGCGAGACATACCTTCTCTAATTTGAGCTGTAACTCAGTATACATGTCCCCTGATGAATCATCTCAATGATTCAGGAAGGTATGTTTTCTTATATGCACTCAAAGTGTTATTCGCGAGACATACCTTCTCTAATTTGAGCTGTAACTCAGTATACATGTCCGCTGATAAATTAGCTCAATTATTCAGAAAGGTATATTTTCTTATAAGCTCTCAGAGTGTGTTGTTCGCAAGATATACCTTCTCAATTTTTAGCTGTAACGCAGTATACATGTCCCCTGATGAATTATCTCAATGACTCAAGAAGGTATATTTTCTTATAGGCCCTCAGAGTGTTGTTCGCGAGATATACCTTATCTAATTCGAGTTGCAACTTATACATATCCACTGATGAATTGGCTCAATTATTCAAGAAGGTATATTTTCTTTTATGCTCTCAGAGTGTTGTTCGCGAGATAAATCTTCTCTAATTTGAGCTGTAACTCAGTATACATGTCCGCTAATGATTAAGCTCAATGATTCAGGAAGATATAATATATTATATGCACTCAGAGTGTTGTTCTCTTGACATACCTTCTCTGATTCGAGCTGCAACTCAGTATACATGTCCGCTGATGAATTAGCTCAATGATTCAGAAAGGTATATTTTCTTATAAGCTCTCAGAGTGTTGTTTGCAAGATATACCTTCTCAAATTTCAGCAGCAACACAGTATACATGTCCCCTGATGAATTATCTCAATGACACAAGAATGTATATTCCCTTATAGGCCCTCCAAGTGTTGTTCGCGAGAATACCTTCTCTAATTTGAGCTGCAACTCAGTATACATGTCCCCTGATGAATTATCTCATAGGTTCAGAAAGGTATATTTTCTTATAGGCCCTCAAAGTGTTGTTCGCGAGAATACCTTCTCAAATTTCAGCTGCAACGCAGTATACATGTCCCCTTATGAATTAGCTTGATGATTCAAAAAGGTATATTTTCTTATATGCCCTCAAAGTGTTGTTCGCGAGATATACCTTCTCTAATTTGAGCCGTAACTTAGTATACATGTCCCCTGATGAATAATCTCAATGATTCAGAAAGGTATATTTTCTTATAGGCCCTCAGAGTGTGTTGTTCGCGAGATATACCTTTTCAAATTTCAGCTTCAACGCAGTATACTTGTCCCCTGATGATTTGGCTCAATGATTCAAGAAGGTATATTTCCTTATAGGCCCTCAAAGTGTTGTTCGCGAGAATACCTTCTCTAATTCGAGCTGCAACTCAGTATACATGTCCCCTGATGAATAATCTCAATGATTCAGGAAGGTATGTTTTCTTATATGCACTCAAAGTGTTATTCGCGAAACATACTATTCCCTCAAAGTGTTGTTCCTGAGAATACCTTCTCTAATTCGAGCTGCAACTCAGTATACATGTCCCCTGATGAATAATCTCAATGATTCAGAAAGGTATCATTTCTTATATGCCCTCAGAGTGTTGTTCGCAAGATATACCTTCTCTATTTTGTGCTGCAACTCGGTATACATGTCCCCTGATGAATCATCTCAATGATTCAGGAAGGTATGTTTTCTTATATGCACTCAGAGTGTTATTCGCGAGATATACCTTCTCAATTTTAAGTTGCAACGCAGTATACATGTCTCCTGATGTATTAGCTCAATGATTCAAAAAGGTATATTTTCTCATATGCACTCAGAGTGTTATTCGCGAAACATACCTTCTCTAATTCGATCTGCAACTCAGTAAACATGTCCCCTGATGAATCATCTCAATGATTCAGGAAGGTATGTTTTCTTATATGCACTCAGAGTGTTATTCGCGAAACATACTATGCCCTCAAAGTGTTGTTCGCGAGATATACCTTCTCTAATTTGAGCTGTAACTCAGTATACATGTCCGCTGATGAATTAGCTCAATGATTCAGATAGGTATATTTTCTTATAAGCTCTCAGAGTGTTGTTCGCAAGATATACCTTCTCAAATTTCAGCAGCAACACAGTATACATGTCCCCTGATGAATTATCTCAATGACACAAGAAGGTTATTCCCTGATAGGCCCTCAAAGTGTTGTTCGCGAGAATACCTTCTCTAATTTGAGCTGCAACTCAGTATACATGTCCCCTGATGAATTATCTCATAGGTTCAGAAAGGTATATTTTCTTATAGGCCCTCAAAGTGTTGTTCGCGAGAATACCTTCTCTAATTCGAGCTGCAACTCAGTATACATGTCGCCTGATGAATAATCTCAATGATTCAGGAAGGTATGTTTTCTTATATACACTCAGAGTGTTATTCTCGAAACATACTATGCCCTCAAAGTGTTGTTCGCGAGATATACCTTCTCTAATTTGAGCTGTAACTCAGTATACATGTCCGCTGATGAATTAGCTCAATGATTCAGAAAGTTATATTTTCTTATAAGCTCTCAGAGTGTTGTTCGCAAGATATACCTTCTTAAATTTCAGCAGCAACGCAGTATAGATGTCCTTTGATGAATTATCTCAATGGCACAAGAAGGTATATTCCCTTATAGGCCCTCAAAGTGTTGTTCGCGAGAATACCTTCTCTAATTTGAGCTGCAACTCAGTATACATGTCCCCTGATGAATTATCTCATAGATTCAGAAAGGTATATTTTCTTATAGGCCCTCAGAGTGTGTTGTTCGCAAGATATACCTTCTCAATTTGAGCTGTAACGCAGTATACATGTCCCCTGATGAATTATCTCAATGACTCAAGGAGGTATATTTTCTTATAGACCCTCAGAGTGTTGTTCGCGACATATACCTTATCTAGTTCGAGCTGCAACTCAGTATACATGTCCCCTGATGCATTTTCTCAATGACACAAGAAGTTAGATTTTCTTATAGGCCCTCAGAGTGTTGTTCGCGAGATATACCTTATCTAATTCGAGTTGCAACTTATACATATCCACTGATGAATTGGCTCAATTATTCAAGAAGGTATATTTTCTTTTATGCTCTCAGAGTGTTGTTCGCGAGATAAATCTTCTCTAATTTGAGCTGTAACTCAGTATACATGTCCGCTAATGATTAAGCTCAATGATTCAGGAAGATATAATATATTATATGCACTCAGAGTGTTGTTCTCTTGACATACCTTCTCTGATTCGAGCTGCAACTCAGTATACATGTCCGCTGATGAATTAGCTCAATGATTCAGAAAGGTATATTTTCTTATAAGCTCTCAGAGTGTTGTTCGCAAGATATACCTTCTCAAATTTCAGCAGCAACACAGTATACATGTCCCCTGATGAATTATCTCAATGACACAAGAATGTATATTCCCTTATAGGCCCTCCAAGTGTTGTTCGCGAGAATACCTTCTCTAATTTGAGCTGCAACTCAGTATACATGTCCCCTGATGAATTATCTCATAGGTTCAGAAAGGTTAATTTTCTTATAGGCCCTCAAAGTGTTGTTCGCGAGAATACCTTCTCAAATTTCAGCTGCAACGCAGTATACATGTCCCCTTATG
Source organism: Rhabditoides inermis (assembly GCA_963966185.1). Taxonomy (NCBI): domain Eukaryota; kingdom Metazoa; phylum Nematoda; class Chromadorea; order Rhabditida; family Rhabditidae; genus Rhabditoides; species Rhabditoides inermis. The sequence goes on along the minus strand of CAWZYM010000300.1, from coordinate 515,639 downwards.
AATTAGCTTGATGATTCAAAAAGGTATATTTTCTTATATGCCCTCAAAGTGTTGTTCGCGAGATATACCTTCTCTAATTTGAGCCGTAACTTAGTATACATGTCCCCTGATGAATAATCTCAATGATTCAGAAAGGTATATTTTCTTATAGGCCCTCAGAGTGTGTTGTTCGCGAGATATACCTTTTCAAATTTCAGCTTCAACGCAGTATACTTGTCCCCTGATGATTTGGCTCAATGATTCAAGAAGGTATATTTCCTTATAGGCCCTCAAAGTGTTGTTTGCGAGAATACCTTCTCTAATTCGAGCTGCAACTCAGTATACATGTCCCCTGATGAATAATCTCAATGATTCAGGAAGGTATGTTTTCTTATATGCACTCAAAGTGTTATTCGCGAAACATACTATTCCCTCAAAGTGTTGTTCGCGAGAATACCTTCTCTAATTCGAGCTGCAACTCAGTATACATGTCCCCTGATGAATAATCTCAATGATTCAGAAAGGTATCATTTCTTATATGCCCTCAGAGTGTTGTTCGCAAGATATACCTTCTCTATTTTGTGCTGCAACTCGGTATACATGTCCCCTGATGAATCATCTCAATGATTCAGGAAGGTATGTTTTCTTATATGATAATTTTTCCAGACACTTCCCGCTGGATTCTATAACCATCTCACTTTCGCCGCTCTCAATGAAACCGACATCGGTGAGTAAGATTTTAGAAAAAAAACTTATTACCGTAACCCCATAACCTGATTCAGGCGAGTATAACTGCACGGGGATGAGCCAGGGCAACGAGACGATTGTAGAAAGCAAGATTATCGAGGTAGGTTGAAGAACAACTATACTAGTTCACAAACCCACGCTCATTGATTGATTACATTCAAATTCAGATTGCGTTGTCGGACGCGCCCAACCCGACTGCCTTCTTCTCCCCACCCGTAGCGCTAGTCCGAAACTCCGCCCCTTCTTGCCCCGCCCATTTCGCTACTCTTCCCGTTTTTTTAGCACTCATCCTCTGCATTCTCTCCCGCATCCTCTAGTCAGCCTATCCAACTACAAGAGTTCTATTCGAAAACAACTTCATTCAACGTATAGTAACAGTACTTACATAACAATAACAAATAACGTGACAAATAATCTCTACCAGTGAAACGTATACAAAGTGGCATATTGTGATAAAGTTATATGATCGAGATCTCACTTCTTTCCCCTGGCCATGTAGCGATCGAGCTCCCGGTCGAGCTGCGCCTTCGACATCGTCTGCTTCTTCGCCCCGCCCATCCTTGCTCCGCCCACCGAGCCGCGGCCACGAGTCGGCTGAGACGAGGGACGCAGCGGGCTGAAAGCAATACAAAATAGTGAGTCCGAGATAATGTATGTTTCGAATCGTAATAACATACATATTTGGGACTATCGTGCAATGATAAATACGCCTTCAGAAAAAGCCTAGTTAAAACAACACTTACGTGAGCCTGTCCCCGGTGATCTTCTTGATCTTGCCGCCGAAGCTCTTCATCTTGTTCGCCTTCGACTTGGCAGCAAACGAGCCTCTGATCTTCGAAGGGAACGACTTCTTGTTCTCCGGGATGAGCTGCAGCCGCGACGGCATCGCGGGGGTCGGCCTAGATGGAATGATTACGGTACTAGATGAATAGATGTACGGTACCTGGACAGTCCGCTCATACGCTCGTGTATGGAGATGGGGCGCGGCTCAAAGTGCTCGGTGAGCGAGAACTGCATCGGAAGGCCTGTGAGGTTAATATCATTTGAAATGAAACAAATACATAAACAACAACAACAACAACGAACCGTCGATCTGGACTCCATTGTACTTGTTGATGACGATGCGGGCGGCTCCGGCGGGCAGCCAGAGGGACACCTCCCCCGGCTCCTCCGATACCTCGCTCACCGAGGCAGACACGCGGAACTCGTTCTGAAGTGACGTCATGATTGCGAAATATGTTGTGATGTTATGCTAATCGACTTCGCAACTCGCCTCACTTCTACCGTAAGTGTCCGTCTAAATTGTAAAATAATTACGGTATTCTCACGATGAGGTCATCGGCGGTGACGTCAAGGGGCAGATTTGTGATGGTGAGGCAGACGGCCGACTGGCGGGGGGCGGACGGGGCGACAGGGACAGCCGCAGCCAGGCCCGTCTGAAGTGGAGAAATAGAGTATGATATACCTATAGGGTATTCCCCCGTTCACGGTACGCTTGTTCACTCGCCACATATTTTCCAGACAGCATTTCATCGCTTTTGGTTGCGCTATCGGTCCGCGCGGGATCATTCGACCGCGCAATTCGCGCGCTTGGCGGTCTGATTTTAGGGAAATGAGGGTCATTTGCAAGTCAAATGAAGCAGATTGGAGCATCTTCCGGAGCTAATAACTTCGTTCAAAAAAAACTATTTTTTTTGTCCTTTGGATAGAGGAATACTGACTGTTCCCAAGAGATTGTCGGCTCGCTTTTGTTGATATCGCTACTCCAAAATTTATAAATCATGAAAACCTCCAAAATGCATAGCTTCAATAGGTGATTCAGTGTTTCTCTTCTCTAATAACTTTGTTCAAACTCCACCAAAAAATTCACACTTCGCGAGAATGAATCTCTGGGTAACACCAACAGATTGTCGGCTCGATATTTGTGATTTTCTTCCGAGAAGTGCTTATTTCAGATCAAAAACATCAAAAAGTGCCTCTTTTCGACGTCATTTTCTCATTGTCTGGGACGTGTCTGGGTCGACCGAGATAATTGCGTACTGTGAAAGTGGAGATACCCTATAGGTATCAACACACAAAAAAGCTAAACCAAAAACTTCCAATTTCAAAACAAAAGAATGTACAACGAATGGGGAAACCAGCCAACTCGAACGAGGCAGCGAGGCGCGCACCTTTGCCTTTGCGGTGAGCATGTGCAGAAGCCCCGTAACCTTGCCCTCGCTCCAGCCAGTATGCGCCATCAACTGAGACTTGTTCTGCAAAGAATCACTATAAAAGTATATCATGAGAGATATCATGAGAAAGAGTAGGAAAATAGATATTGAACATGGAACATCTACCAACATCTTTTGAGCACCTACCGAGGAAGCTACACCGCCGGCGCTCTTCTTTCCCTTCTTCTGCTCGTTCTCGTAGAAGCCGTCGTGGTCCCAGCGATCCTGTAAAGCATCGATCGATTAATCAATAAATGAATCGTCTAAAACTCACGGCATCGACGCCGCTGCTGCGGTGTCGGTAGGACTTCTGGACGTATGGACGCATGTCTGGAGTGTAGGTATAATGGTGGTACATGTACAACATTGATGAACAAAAACTACAAGTAAACGAACAGATCAACAACGAAAGAAACGGAAAAAACGGGCGGGGAAACGGTAAATAGGTTGTGGGCGGAGCCTAATTTAAAATAGCATTAGGTGCACAGTTTTGCGCCCACCGACTGTCATTAGTACAGATACATTTTTTTTGTACACAAAACTTTTTTTTCTTCCTAAACACATTTTCGTTAAAACTGTTTCAAAGTGTTTATTAAGCAAATGTTCTCTAAATGTATTGATGATCGAAACCACTCAGATGAGCGGGGCGCAGGCCAACCAAAAGTCGTCCGCGGTCCTCAAGCCTAGGCTTCTTCCCGCTCGCGCCCCGCTCCTTTCCCGTTCATCGCGGTTGGAGAGTCTCCAATTTCAAGGGGATGGCGAAATACATACTACAGAAATGATCCTGTGAAGTATGATCTCGACGAAACAAACACACTCAGAGCCTATCTGGAGCTGTAGAGTGCAATTCGCGCCGGGTTCACACAGTTAGGCTCGCACGCATTATCAGTGGGTCGGGTGAGAAAAGTCTCCAGGCCCGCAGCACAAATTCACCAATAAGAATCAAATCAAATCAAATTTATTACACCACAAGGATGCGTTACACATGAAATCAAATTTGATATCAAATTTGGTAGCACCTTTTCCGTGAGCGGACTTGGGAGTCTTGGGACAGATGCAGATTGGCAGAACATCATGGCATCATGGGAGGGAGGCGAAGGGGGATATAGAATGGCCTGAAATGATGAACAACATCGCAACACTAACATGATATATACTGATAGACATGTAAACATTTTCATCTCAAGTTCATCTCAATCATCTCTTCTCTCGAGTGAGTGCGCGTGCACCCAGGGAGTGAGAGAGCGAGAGAGCGCAGACAGCGCGCGTGGATAAACAGAGAGAGAAAGAGGCGGGAGAGACGAGGATATCCTCACACTCACACACACACACACACACACACACACACTGCCACTGTCACTCAACCTGTCCAATGACTGCTATTCCCCACTGCTTGGACGTCCCCTTGTGGTTCGAGGCCTCTCCTTCCGCTGTGGAAGTGTGGGAGTGTGACTCCCCCAAGTGCTCTGAGCTGTTCTCAACTATGGCGTGCGCAGCATAGAGAGGTGGCTATGCAGGCATCGCGATATAAGCACTGAGAGCACGGTCTCTCCGACTCTACCCGCTTCCGTTCGCTCGTACACGCGCTGGGCCCATGGAATTCGTGTCGCGAACAGAAGCCGTACCCAGCTTACCTTGATGGCTGTCCTCCTTACGTGTCGGCGCTGTCGCTCACTCGCTCGAGACGTCTGGTCTGAGTGTACTCTCGTCGTGTTGGTTTTGATTGATTTGATTTTGGTGTCAGGTCTCTTCTGACTCGCCCATCAGGCTCATTGTCTTCCGAGGTTCCCGCTCCCCATCGGGTGGCTGGGGAGGATTCAACCCGGGCATCTTATCACGCGGCGCGACCATCACTCAACAGTAAACGTATTTCGAGGCTAATAAGAAGAAATCAGGGATTCAATTGACCGGAGAGATTATTCATCAAGGTTTATCTATTATTAACGCGAAGCGGCAAGAACAATAAACCATCATCAACACAAATGCACGCATCATACCATCATATCACCAGACAAACATAAACCATATGGGTGGCGACGCTCGGTCGGCTCACGCCGCCGCTCACCGCCTCCCCTCCCGGCACGAGTGATCCTGTAATCGATCCCTTCATCCTTCGCTTCCCTCGTTGGATACTGTAACCACCGGCTACCGTACTCACCCAGGCTGGCGCGGTTCCAAGTCTCCGCCCCTTCCTTGCTCTCTCGTCGTCGGGTCTCTCTGCAACACTCGCTATGCTACTCCTCTCCCCGTACAACACATAAATCAAACTTGGGTTACGCATACAAACACTTCTCAAGACGCATGTATAATTCATAATTTTCCCCTCCTACTTCTACTTGGTCACCTCCCCTCACAGGACCCCCCTCTACTTAAGATCGTCCCGATCTTACAAGGTGTCTCCGATGGATCTGTGGTGAAATGTCGACGCCGTCTCCTGTCCTGTCTCCTCAGTCGCTGTGCACTCCTCGCTAGAATCGTATTGTTAATCTCTCCTTCTGCCTCCACCGTGCTCACCTTTCATTCGCTTTCTTGGATGCACTTTTCCTCCCGCATCCTCTTCACGATCTTCTCCCAAAATCCTGTGAGTGTCAGGCTCGCCGCGTGCCCCACTATCACTATGCCCCGTGATGCTCTCGACAGAGCCACGTTCGCTCTCCTCTTGTCTCCGACGAATCCCATCCTCCTCGCTCCGCTTGCGCATCCTTTCTCCACCCGCTTGCCCGTGGCCAAGATTACGAATCTCGCTTCGATGCCTTGCGCTCCATCAACCGTGTAGACCTTCTTCCTCAGTCGTTCCTCCAAGGCGAATCGAGCTCGCCTGTGGAACGCGATCACCAATATCTCCTTCTCCTCTGCGAATGCCTTCAGCCTGTTGTGTGAGTCCACACATAGCTCCACCTCCTTAGCTGCGAAGTTGCGTGTGAAATGGTTGTTTCGGAACCATATCGGGACGGTTGCGTTCGGAAATATCGCCCACACTGCCGGATCGACCGTCGCGTCGGCTTCCGATTTCAGAAATGGATATGTTGCCCGCAACAGCCGCTCCACCAGCGCCGGATGGCTCCTGTATGTCGTGTCCAACACACACTGCTTGACTCCCGCCGTCCCCTCCAGCCTCTCTAGCTCCGATCTTCCCAACATTCCATGCACGTCTGTACCTCGCGGAGCTTCGAAAAACGGTGGCAACTGCTTCACGTCTCCGAGCAGCACCGTTTTTCGCAGGTTCGGGAACTTTGTGACGATCTGCATGCCGTCCAACACTGTCAGCTGACTAGCCTCATCTAGCACCATGGCATCCGCGTCTATCTCCTTGGCCAAAATCGTAGCCACTGTTGCCACCACGATATCCGGCTCGTACGCCTGGATGATAGCGCTTTCCAACTGTGCCTTCATCCGCTGGAACTGTCTAAACTGCTCTGCCAGCTCCTCTTCGTTTTCTCCGCTTCCCAATGCCTGCATCTGTCGCCACAGCATCGCTACGACTGGTTGCTCTCGTTCGTTAAAGTAGGTCATCGGATCTTCCACCATCGCCGCCAGACTGTCTCTCTTTTCTTCCGCCACATACGTTGCCGCTGTGATGACCATCATCCGTACTCCGGCCAGCTCCTTTCTGCACCGATCGGCGATCAGCTGCGTAGCCGCATTAGTTGGCGCTAATACCACCACTCTCTGATACTGTCGTCTTCCCCGAGGTCCTCCTATCATTCCTCTCAGTATGTGAGGGATCAATGTACTCTTTCCGGTTCCCGGGGGCGCGGCGATCGTCACCACTGGAATGCCACCACAGATTGCTGCTTCGCACGCCCTCATCTGTGCAGGATTCAGTCGCTTCTCGTTTTCGAACGTTCTCGGCGGCTGCATTATCGGCAGCTCTCCTTCGTTGTATAGCGTCTTGATCACTTTCGTGGTTACGGTCGGTATCTCTGCTATCCTCTTTTGCAGCTCCGTAAGGTTGCGAACGCTCTCTCCTCGAGGTTGTAGAGTGACTACTGGATCCGCTGCTTCTCCTTGAATCAGCTTCTGCGCCAGCCGGCTTGGCCACGCTTCCGTATTCACGCGCGCGTCGCACACCACCGTGTCCCCGTCTACGCTACTCCTTGATACGACGACCCCAAAGTTCACTCCGTTCCATTCGTCCGCTGTCATTCTCAACACCCGTCCTTCTGTCCACGGATTCACTTGTGTGGCGTCCCTGCCCGACACTGCTCCTTCATACCATTTTGTTGGCAACGTGTATCGGATCCACAGCTCCTCTCCGAACATTGTCAGCCGGATTGGTCCCGTCACCGCCTGCGGGCTCGCTCCACCTCCCCGTTTCGCTTTGAGGTAGCTGATGCCCGCTGCCATCGCTTGTTTATGCTTCTGCACGTCCCTCACGACTCTCCATGTAGGATTTTCTAACATCCGTCTATCCATCGAGCTCAGCCTCTCCGCTTGGGTCACGTAGTAAGACGGCGGCTCGTCTTTCCCTTTCAGTCGGATTCTCATCGCCCCATCACCGCTCTTTTCCTGCAGCTTCCACTTGTCGTGCAGTTTGATGTACTTCACATCGTAAAAGTCTCCTTCCTTCACCATGCCCATGCTCTCCCTGCTCTCCACTAGGTCTGCTGCTCCGGGGATGACGAATTGCGTGTTTTTATGGGCGTCTCTCGCTGCCACGCCCACTGTCTTGTACTCTTTTCTCTCCTCAATAAACGAGAAGTGCGTCGCTCTCGTCCCTTGCCGCTCTCCCTTCTTGACCGCGTGGATCGCCACTTTATCCGTCAGCCGCAGGTTCCTCAGTTTCGCGACTGCTTTCTCTGCTCCCTGTCTCGCTCCGCTTTTCAGGATGATGTTCTTCGGCAACTGCCCGCCATCCTCGCTCCAGACTGTGATCCTGTTTCTCCTTATTTCTGCCACCCATCCTGTCGCTAATACCGGCAACTCGCCCTGCGTTGCCCCGCCTTCGCTTTGTTTCCCCCTCCCCGGATCCTGCTCTGCGACCGCGACGTGTTGATTCCGCTCTCCTCTGCTCGCCTGCAGCTCTTCCCACCCGCTCACAGGTTCTATTTCCTGCAAGTCTTGGGGAGAAAGCACTGGCAGTCGGCAGTCAGCTCCTAGGTTGTCGAACAGCAACTCCGCCTCCATCTCCGCGTTGATCTCCGGTTCTCCTGATGTGCCCCACACACCTTCATCTCCCTGCTGACCGCCCGTATCGGACGGCAATCCCAACAGCTCCTCGACCTCCATGTCCCACGACGCGTCTCCCGCCGCGAGCATCGGGTCGTCCCCAGTTGAGTTCATCGCCTGCAATGTCCTCATGAATTATACTCTTCACCATAATTTCGGAACTTTTCGGTCGTGGTTAAGGTAACATACCCTCGTCACACCCAAACAGTCCCTGCATTGTTTGCGTGTTATAAACCACAAACACATCGCGTAATTCAACATCGCCAATGATTTATATGTACATATATCCAATAGCCGGGTACATGCACCCAAAATACGCCCAATATAGCCGGGCTGTCGTGTGCTGCCCCGTAATATCCAGCGGAATAGGAATAATGATAGTCTGAATTTGCCGTTGTGTCAGCATCCTCGACCTGCAATCAGTTATGTTAGAATACTATTTTACATGTTTTACTACTACATTTGCATTGCTTTCTTCTTCTCCTTTTTTTTACTCTCCTTTTCGATTATCCTTGCTCTCCCCCAGCGCCCCCCTGCGCTTTCGCCTAGCGAAAAACTTAGCTAGCTTCCGTGTCGGCCTATCCGCCTGTTCCTCTTCTTGTCCATCCGCAAACCGCACCTTTTTCCCAGCTTTCTTTCTTTTGTCCTTGCCCTCTTCGTTAATGTTGGGCTCCACCTGCGCTTCCTTGTCTTCTTCTTCAACGTCCAAATTCGCGTCTGCCAACTCTGTCGTTGCCTTCTGGATTGCTTCCTCCTCTACTTCCGGCAACAACTCGGTCGTCACTAATGGTCCTGCTATCCCAAAACTCCTCTTCAGCTGGTTGATGTTCACTTTCCTAGGTTTACTTCTCGGACTCGTGCAGCTCACGATGGTTGCATGGGGCCCTTCTATGTGTACCACCCTAAACTGTCCTAGCCACGGCAGGGATAGCTTCTTGGACAGACCTGGTTTCACCACCCCGTTTCGGAACAACACTCTGTCGCCCTCTTGGATGTTCGGGTTCCTCACATGCTTGTTGTACTTTGCCTCCATCTCCCACGTGTTCCACGGGCACGCCGGAATCCGGCGCGGCATAGCGCTCCTATAACACAGCAACAGTCGTACAGCTAGCCTGGGATGTCTTCACCCTAGTAGGACCCATACGCACCTTGAGTAACCACAATTCAACACATACCCTCGTTTTCCGTTCTCTTTTACATCCTTAATTGGTTACTTATCACCCGTCCCGACAGCATACTGTCCCGACTTTACTCCTTGCTTCCATCCATTATCTCGCTTCCCGGCTTCTCGCCCCGACAGCGTCCTCCGTATTAATGCCCATCAAAACCGGTCTTCATTCACCTCACACTCACACTTAATTCCATTCTTTCCCTAGTTCGTATCTTCCGTCATTTCTCCCTTCTCTAGCTTTTTCCTCGAGTAATCCCCGAGATATGTGTTGATTGCTTCATAATACCGACTGATTGGCCGGTCAGTACGGTAACGGTCCCTCATCATGCCTATATCCCCCGGATGTAGCCCCACTCACCACGCCGTCGCCTGTTCCCTAGTCCTCCTGATCGCCACGCTGTTCATCATTCTAAAACAAAAAATTTGCATAATCGGGACTATGCCTGTCCCTACTCATGTTTCTCATAAACCTTCCCCTGCGCCGTATTGCGCATCTCGTATTTCCGTGCCGTCCGGGTATCAATTTCACGCCTCGGCTGTCAACTCCGAACTGTCAATCACTCGCGCACCGCGTCCCCAAGAGTCTCGGATTACAGTGCCTCCTACCGTAACCCTCGCTCTTTCCCGGATTGCCGATTACCCCCTAGTCTGGGCGCACCGCCACATTACTACCTTACGCCACCTCTAATTACCACCCGCGCGCTCATGCCGCAAACAAAAAAAACCCTCGACCAGGATCCTCTAACTCACTTACCACTGCAAGCTACATGCCATCCTTTCGGTTAATCTAGATTACTCTCAACGCGACACTCGCACAGATTCTCTCCGTGTTCCCCAAATCGCCGCCGGCTACTCACTCTCTCCGCTTCTTTCTGGACCCCCTTTTACTCATCCCTGGCTCACTTACACCCTTTCACCACCCGCTACACGCTCGCCAAGACGAAAATGACGCCATACGTGAAATGAACGCGGCTGACTGCCCGGGATGACACACAAACTTATGGTGATGAGAGGCAGAAACAGACAAGACGGACAGAGAGTGAGAGCGCGAACAGGCTGAACAGACCCCGCGGGCTACCGTAACCCTTCCCTCGGCGCGCGCCTAACTCAATTCTAACTTCCGGGTATCAATGCTTAACGGGATTTTCGATGAAAGTAACCACTCGCTGCTACCAATGTGACTCCCCCAAGTGCTCTGAGCTGTTCTCAACTATGGCGTGCGCAGCATAGAGAGGTGGCTATGCAGGCATCGCGATATAAGCACTGAGAGCACGGTCTCTCCGACTCTACCCGCTTCCGTTCGCTCGTACACGCGCTGGGCCCATGGAATTCGTGTCGCGAACAGAAGCCGTACCCAGCTTACCTTGATGGCTGTCCTCCTTACGTGTCGGCGCTGTCGCTCACTCGCTCGAGACGTCTGGTCTGAGTGTACTCTCGTCGTGTTGGTTTTGATTGATTTGATTTTGGTGTCAGGTCTCTTCTGACTCGCCCATCAGGCTCATTGTCTTCCGAGGTTCCCGCTCCCCATCGGGTGGCTGGGGAGGATTCAACCCGGGCATCTTATCACGCGGCGCGACCATCACTCAACAGTAAACGTATTTCGAGGCTAATAAGAAGAAATCAGGGATTCAATTGACCGGAGAGATTATTCATCAAGGTTTATCTATTATTAACGCGAAGCGGCAAGAACAATAAACCATCATCAACACAAATGCACGCATCATACCATCATATCACCAGACAAACATAAACCATATGGGTGGCGACGCTCGGTCGGCTCACGCCGCCGCTCACCGCCTCCCCTCCCGGCACGAGTGATCCTGTAATCGATCCCTTCATCCTTCGCTTCCCTCGTTGGATACTGTAACCACCGGCTACCGTACTCACCCAGGCTGGCGCGGTTCCAAGTCTCCGCCCCTTCCTTGCTCTCTCGTCGTCGGGTCTCTCTGCAACACTCGCTATGCTACTCCTCTCCCCGTACAACACATAAATCAAACTTGGGTTACGCATACAAACACTTCTCAAGACGCATGTATAATTCATAATTTTCCCCTCCTACTTCTACTTGGTCACCTCCCCTCACAGGAGGGGGTGTGCGCCGTCCAGTCCACATCTACCCTCTCCCTATATAAACTGGAAGAAGGACGGATGACTGGACTGGAGTGCAACACGCACGCAAGCAAGAAGGTGAGTCTACCCCCCCCCCTCTCTCTCTCTCTCTCTTTCTCGTCAACATTACTATTCCTAGATCACCTCATCAGGCTATTGGACGTGTGTGGAAGTCACTGGTAAATTGAAATTCGGCGAAACCATATTCTACCATGCTGACACTGCGAGAAACGCGCTGACTATGCTGAAGGTAGAGAGAGAGAGAGAAAGAGAGAGAGAGAGAGAGAGAGAGAGAGAGAGAGAGGATTTTGCAGTCTCTCCTAAAATACATGATTCCTCTCATGCTGGTCTACTTTGGCGAGTATTTCATCAACCAAGGACTCGTGAGTTTTTTTTTTTTAATGAAATCAATATTTAATCAATATTCGCAGCTCGAACTGATCACTTTCGACTGCGATCACTCCTTCGCTTCATCGCCCGAATCGCAGTACCGCTGGTACCAGGTACGTCATCCTTACACCTTGCGCTTACGTCATTCCTTCCGTCAGGTGATCTACCAAGTCGGCGTCTTTCTCTCTCGCTCCTCCATTTCCATCATTGAACTATCCCTGCCAGCCATCATGTTCACAGCAGTGCTGCAGGTAACCAGTACTTTGTTCAATCGATAACTCATTGATAACTATTTCAGCTGATCAATGCGGCTGTTTTCTACTGCATCGCTATTTACCAATTCGTGCCGCACATTGCTATTATTATCGTTCTCGTGCTATTTGTGGTGAGTGGAGAGAGAGAGATAGAGAGAGAGAGAGATAGAGAGAGAGACAGAGCGAGAGAGAGAGATAGAGAGAGAGAGACAGAGCGAGACAGAGAGAGATTTCATCTTTCGTAATGTTATTGTAATCACAAATCACCTTATCACCGCACAGGGCTGTCTGGGCGGTGGCAACTACGCCAACACATTCAATCACATCCACAAAAACGTAAGTACTTTCGAAAATTGTTTGACATTCTGTTTTCGACTTTCATTACGCCTTGCTGTGTTACAACGGGAGTGATCTGGATATTGTCGCACGTCATTTCCAAAAAAGTGCAGACTAAAAATGAGAGAGAACAAAATTTTCACGACAGTAATGCGCTGTGTGAAGTGGAGAAAGAAAAGGGGGAGTTCTCATTCTCAAAAGTCTCTTCTCTGTCCGCAGAGAGAGCGGGAGTTGAGGAAGGCGATGTTTATTTCGTCATGTTGCTCCTGTTGAGTTCACACAATGAACGGAGTGACAGATGCTGTATACACGACCCTCCCTTGCCCTTGCAGGTTCGTTTCGAGGACCGTGCCTTCGCCCTCTCCGTGGGCACCATGTCGGACACACTCGGTATCCTCTCAGCCGCCCTCCTAGCCATTCCTGTACACAACCACATATGCCAGATGACACTGTAGAACCGGAGACGTATCATAGTGTGTCCGGTATAATATCTTGTAGTTTGTAGTCGCTATGTAGCCCCGTTACCAATACATATAGGGTATCCCCCATTTTCACGGTACGCGAATTATCGGCGGTCGGCCAGACAGGGGCGAAATGACGATCTTTTTATGTAAATTGGAGAAATATCGGGGTTTTACTCCAAAAACACGGCAAAAATAAAAGAAATTGAAAAATCGAAAACTAGAGTTCTGTGCGGACACTATCAAAGTATCTTCTCCCTCAAACTGGGTTCTGTAGCATGGATTTGAAGTGAGTTATTAAGTTTTCTAGATTTTACCTATTGAACATCCTCAAAAACGTGGTTATCGAACGATAATAAGAGAACTAAAACGAAATTCAAAAATCGAAATCTAGAGTTCTATGGGGTCTGGGGATTCACACCACATATCCGAAAACTGGAAAGATTAATCAATTCCGTAAGGAGTGATTAGCTCTGAAAGGTGAGCAACTCTTCTTCATCAGAATTGCAAATCACCTTTATTTCCCTAAAATCAGACCGCAAAGCGCGCGATTCGCACGGTAGAATGGTCTTGCGCGGACCGATAGCGCGGCTAAATGCGATGAAATGATGTCTGGAAAATATGCGGCGAGATGGCTGCCATACCGTGAACCGGGGGACACCCTACATAGCCATAACCATAGATCATAAGTTTCACCCGTACAAGTTCACCCCGTATTACGGGTACAGGCAAGTCGCGTCTTTTTGGGTTGTATCTTGTTATCTTGTATGTGATGTACATAGACATTGGGTTTCAATTTTACAAAAACCGCAGTTCTTGGGAAGCATGGTGATAATTATCCACTTCTCTCCATACCGTGAACCGCGGGGACTCCCTATAGAGCGTCAGTGAAACCAGCCTTAAACCACGGGTAGCGGAGGAACGTATGGGCATGGCAACGTATCTTGGGCATGCGCGGCGCTCGGATCCCAATCGGGGTCTCCCTCTCCGTCCTTCCTCGCCACCAGATCGTCGTCGACCTCGCACACCGTGTCGCCCCCCTCATCAGCAAGCCTATGTCGTCACGGGTCAGTGGAGATGAATCGTCGACTCCGAAGTCCGAACTCCTTCACCAGTGCACCTATCACGCGCTTCGCACAGACACTCATCTACAAAATATGTTGGAAAAAATAACAAAAAAACAACGTGCCAGCACAAAAACAATTGAAAGACTGATTTTCGAAAACGAAAAACGAAAAAAAATCGATATAACAAGTTTGCAAAAACAAAAAGTTCGTAGCCGGGAACGAACCCGGCACTGTCAGAATACCAGGCTGCTTCACTACCCACTAGGCCAACCGAGGTGAAATCGTCCTCTCTTAAACGCGTTATCGACCCGCAAGTGTTGGAAGTCTCAAAAATCGTCGAAACTTTACGATAGGATTACGGTACTTCAACGTGCTCCGCAGCAAAAATGATCACAGACAACATTGATCAGTAGGCCCTCAGCTATTGACTGAGCCTAATTTGGTGCAATTCGGAGCGGATGACTTGAGACACTTCCCATCTTTTAATGCCAAGCAAGTCTCACTATGCAGTCATCTCAGGTGCGGGAAAATAGAACATATTAATCTTCTGGAGTCCAAGATGATGGCCTACCGAGATGAAATCCACAAGATTGGAATAATCACCTACATATGTATAACAACAATATTTTTGAAAAAAGTAGATATACTTCGCTCACTTCTTCGTATCAAGTAATCAAGTTCCTCGTATCAAGCTCTTCCTCGTATCAAGTAATCAAGTTTGCCGTTGGCGATCAGCCTGCTTCGGCCTTGGCTGAAGCGCCTGCCGCGCAAAGAATTAAGGATACCGGAGTACGTTAGTACGAAAAAACCAAAGCTTTTCTACTTCACTCCTCTCAGGACTATGGAATATGTGGACCTCGAAACAACAGCCAAATGCCAAATCATGGTCACTGCGACCAAGTCAGGAGTTGATAATAGATTTTCAGCTGTAGACTGTCGTAGATAAGTATCCTCCGTGAGAAACAGTGAGCCTGCACGGAGAAGGCTACACGGATTTTAGAATCACACACAAACAAACAAAAAACAATTGATAAAAATGGATTATCTTTATCCATGAAATAGAATTAGTTTGACGGAGTAATGCAATTTCCAATGTACGGCGAATATGTCGGTCTCTACTTCTTCTTGATCTCCTCCTCATTGGAAGCATGACGGGTCTGGGCGTTGAGGTTGTCGATCTTAGCGTTGAGCGAGGCAATCATCTTCTCTTGCTCTTCGACTTGTTTGCGCAGCTTGCTGTTATCGTCGCTCTTTTCTGCCAGTGTCCTCGCCATGTCAGCCGTCTCCAGCTTCACCTTGCGCAGCTCATCGCGAGCAGATCCGGTCCTGTACGAGTCGGCGTAGATCACGTCGAACTGGTACGACGCTATCTTCGGCAACGTCTTGCGCGAGACGTTGTCGAGGATGGGATGGATGGCCTGTAATCGAGGCATGAGGGTGCGCGCATCAGGCGCCAGCAGTACCTGGGTGGAGTGGCGATGCGAGGCGTGTTGAAATCGGCGACAGTTGTGACATACAAGCTGCCCGCAACAAAGCGCGGCAGCTTCTGCGCCATGCACAACGCATAGGCACAGGTACGCGCAGGAAGCGAGGAGGATGGGCTACAATACGAGATTACTGTAGTATACAGTACCCAACTACCCAAAGACCCATGCATTATTCCAAACTACAGCACCCCCAAGATACGAATCCTCATGGTTTGAGTAACAGCACCAGCCAGTAGCTTTGTTGCAGCCACCGCACTTGTGTGTCGCCTTTGCGTTGCAGGCACATCTCCATCCTAGAACATCCTGCTCCTCGCCAGAGGGAACAATGAAGACTCCAGTAACATCAGACATCTGGAATGAAGCACGGGTGAGAGAGGGAGAGGAAGGGAGGGGGAGGGGAGGGAGAGACAGAGGGAGGGGGGAGAGAGAGGGGGGAGGGGTAGGGAGAGACAAGAGGGGGGAACGAGAGGTAAAGAAGGGAGAAAGAGGGAGGGGGAGAGAGGGACGGGGAGGGAGACAAGAGGGGGGGAGAGAGGTAGAGAAGGGAGAGAGAGGAAGGGGGAGGGGGGGAGAGAGGGAGGGGAGGTAAAGAAGGGAGGGGAGAGAGGGGGAGGGGGGAGAGGGACGGGGAGAGAGGTAGAGAAGGGAGAGAGAGGAAGGGGGAGGGGGGGGGGGAGAGAGGGAGGGGAGGTAAAGAAGGGGGGGAGAGAGGGGGAGGCTAACTCACCCTAGTATTTGTGTTAGTAGACCTGCTGTCCTCTCGGACGCAGGATAGTCGAATGAGGGAACAGCGACAGTTCTCGCCCCGTCGACCGCCGTCATTACACGCAGATCACAACAGACATTCTAAATACTAGAAACGCTACATTTTCACCACAAGCCGCATTATCCACCCGTATCTTATACTTGCACAAACACGTTCAGCTAACTAGCATTAACGTATTTTAAAGGGAAACAGCAAAAGCTTCTGAGGCTACAGTGCTCGTACTACAGTATGCTCGCCGCTGTGCGCCTAGCCCGGGCACGACGGGAGGGATCCGTGCTCGCCGCTGCGCGCCGATTAATATTATTATTTGTTTCAGGGCGTGCTTGTTGAACGAGCTGATGCGCAGCGCCACCAGCCACCTCAACCCAGGTGGGTATTTTATTTCCATTTTTCATGTTTGTCGCAAATGTGCTACACGTTTTTCCAAGGTTCTGTATATGAAAATGTATTTCGTTTAGGTGTTCGATGCCAAGACCAGCGTGGTCAGGAACTACGTAGTGTGGCTCAACGACTCCCGTATCGGCCACCACAGGTGAGTACCGTGACGTGTCCGTCTCTGGAGCCGTCACCCAAGCCTACAAGGATATGGAATATCGCCATCGAGGCTGTGAAGGTGTGTTTTTATGGACGTAGGTGGACGAGGCGGACTGACGGAAGCGGGAGCCGCAGGTGGGGAGGGGAGAGGGGATCCTGTAATTCCCGTAGTCCACTGTAGGATTGATCGATACGGGGGGTGGGAGCGGCTGGGAGGAGGTTCTCGATGGCGAGGGCCACCCTCAGTTCTCCCCGTTCGTTCGGATATTTACGCATCATTCTATTTATTGACTGTTGATCGGATATTGATTGGTGATAACGTGCACTTTCTCAGGTGTTCTCAGGTGTGCGCACGCACCTGCTGCCCCGTCAGACCAGGGACCCCCACGGAGCGTAAAAGGTACAACAGCTTCTCTCTCCTTCTCTCTTCCTCACCTTCTCTCTCTCTCTCTCTCTCTCTCTCTTTCTTTCTTTACTCGATCGATATTGGGGGTGGGAGTGTTTGGGAGGTGGTTCTCGTTGGCGAGGGCTGTCCCCACTCACTCTTTCCTCTGAATCTTTCGTTTAGCACGCATCCTATCTCCCTCCCATTCTCTCTCTCTCTCTCTCTCCCTCCCTCAGCGTGGCGGATCGAGTTTCGAGTTTCTCTATATTCGATGTTTCATAGTATCGTATACCAAATTATGAGAAAGTGGGAATCCAGTAATTTTCATCCACAATCCCACAAACCAACAATACATCTACCCACTGAAAATACCAATACTACCATACTTCAAACGACTTCGAAACAACAAAGTACAAATCGATTTATTGGCAATGGAAAAATAGGCAGGGAGGGAGGGAGCGACAGCACACTGCGATTTAATGATGAGATTGAAGTGGATGCTGTTGTGTTGTGAGTGTCTTCGGACTGTCCACGAGAGGAGTGCCAGAGAAAACGGCGGCCGGAGTGGTCACATAAATTATCGAATTATTTAGGTTCAATATACAGAGATGAGAGAGAAAGACAGAGATGAACGCACCTGAGAGCGTCGTATGAAGACGTCCAGGGACAGCGAACAGGACAGGGACAGGAAAGAGCGAGAAAATAAAATGATTTGAAGTAGATTACGAAATTTAGGATTACTGTACCTATTAATCGATATTCGATCAATAGACACCGGAAGGGGGGGGGGGGGGGTTGGGGTACAGCGTGAAAATAGAACGATTCAGGGGAAAGAGAGAGAGGACGACTCTCGCCAAACGAGAGCCGTCTCTCAATCATCCCCCACCCCCAAAATCGATCATATCTACTGTCGGTACCAGACTACTGTAATATACAGTAACCCTCCCTCCCCACCTCTCCTCCTCCATGTAGGCAGCATCGACTACAGCGACGGCGGAACCGGCACTGCTCCGGCACCTGCGTGTTCAGGACGGCGACGGGTCCGTGGGAAGCGGCCGGTCCGGGGGCGGCGGGTCCGGGGGCGGCCGGTCCGTGGGAAGCGGCCGGTCCGTGGGAAGCGGCCGGTCAGGGGGAGGCCGGTCCGGGGGCGGCGGGTCCGGGGGCGGCCGGTCCGTGGGAAGCGGCCGGTCCGGGGGCGGCCGGTCCGGGGGCGGCCGGTCCCGGGGAGGCCGGTCCGTGGGAAGCGGCCGGTCCGGGGGCGGCCGGTCCGGGGGCGGCCGGTCCCGGGGAGGCCGGTCCGGGGGCGGCGGGTCCGGGGGCGGCCGGTCCGTGGGAAGCGGCGGGTCCGGGGGCGGCCGGTCCGTGGGAAGCGGCCGGTCCCGGGGAGGCCGGTCCGGGGGCGGCCGGTCCCGGGGAGGCCGGTCCGGGGGAGGCCGGTCCGGGGGCGGCGGGTCCGGGGGCGGCCGGTCCGGGGGTGGCGGGTCCGGCTCCGGCTCCAGCCCTGCACGACGACAGCGGCTCCGGGGGGCGGCCGGTCCGGGGATGGTGGGTCCGGCTCCGGCTCCAGCCCTGCACGACGACAGCGGCTCCGGGGGGCGGCCGGTCCGGGGGCGGCGGGTCCGGTTCCGGCTCCGGCCCTGCACGGCGACAGCGGCTCCGGGGGGCGGCCGGTCCGGGGGCGGCGGGTCCGGCTCCGGGGGCGCCGGCCCGACAGCAGCAGCACCTGAACGGGGTCGGCAAGTAGGGGGAAGGGAGGGGAGTATGTACCTGGCAGCCGCTCACCGCCGTCGCCGCCGCATCAACTGACCATCCTTTCATCGTCATTTCTTAAGTCGACTTTAGCATTGCCCACTCGCCCTCTCCAGACATGCAAATGACGCCCGGCAGACGGTGCAACGCTAATGAGGCTAATTTATGAAAATTCATAGTAGCGGAGAGATTTTTATGCTACGACACTATTCGCACGCCTTCAGAACTGGAGAAATGGAGAAGAGTTTACCACGTACTCATAATTCAGTTGTATATCCTTTCACTCCTCCGCTCACTCCTACCACTCCCCCGCCTCTCACATCATCCAACACGAACGCCCCTCGCCGTCCTGGTCGCACTCCTGTGTACTTACTGCCTAAGCAAATCATACCGCCTTGAGTCGCGGTGAGTGATAATTGTTACAGTTTGCAATTAATTTTATGCTTCAGCCTGGTCTGCGACACGGCCGCGAGCCTGTCTCTTCCGTTCTCCAAGAGTGCGAGCAGTCCACATCCTTCCTCACTCGAACACTTACCCTCCCTCTCCCCGCAAGCCGTCTCGGTGACTCGGAGGAGAGTATGGTAGTTGAGAGTTGGGAGCAGCAGAACAAGGTAACCCGTTTGTGTACTTCTACTTCTATTAGTGTGTACTTCTATTAAAAAAAGTGCGTAATTCTTAAACTCAAAAGTTGCTGACAGAGGTTTTGGAAGGTATCAGCAAAATCAGAAGTTGCTGACGGAGGTTTTATACCGTATCAGCAAACTCAAAATTTGCTGACAGAGGATTTAGAACTTATCAGCAAACTCAAAAGTTGCGCACAGAGGTTTTAGAAGGTATCAGACAAATCTTGAGAGAAGATTTAGAACTTGTCAGCAAACTCAAAAGTTGCTGACAGAGGTTTTGGAAGGTATCAGCAAATTCAGAAGTTGCTGACAGAGGATTTAGAACTTATCAGCAAACTCAAAAGTTGCTTACAGAGGTTTTGGAAGGTTTCAGCAAAATCAGAAGTTGCTGACAGAGACAGAGGACTTAGAACTTATCAGCAAACTCAAAAGTTGCTAACAGAGGTTTTGGAAGGTATCAGCAAAATCAGAAGTTGCTGACAGAGGATTTAGAACTTATCAGCAAACTCAAAAGTTGCTGACAGAGGTTTTGGAAGGTATCAGCAAACTCAAAAGTTGCTGACAGAGGTTTTGGAAGGTATCAGCAAAATCTTGAGAGAGAATTTAGAACTTTTCAGCAAACTCAAAAGTTGCAGACAAAGGTTTTGGAAGGTATCAGCAAAATCTTGAGAGAGGATTTCGAATTTATCAGCAAACTCAAAAGTTGATAACAGAGGTTTTGGAAGGTATCAGCAAAAGTGAAAAGTTGCTGACAGAGGATTTAGAACTTATCAGCAAACTCAAAAGTTGCTTACAGAGGTTTTGGAAGGTATCAGCAAAATCTTGAGAGAGGATTTCGAATTTATCAGCAAACTCAAAAGTTGCTAATAGAGGTTTTGGAAGGTATCAGCAAAATCAGAAGTTGCTGACAGAGGATTTAGAACTTATCAGCAAACTCAAAAGTTGCTGACAGAGGTTTTTTTGTCAGCAATTTCTGATTTGCTGATAAGTTCTAAATCCTTTGTCAGCAAATTTTGAGTTTGCTGATAAGTTCTAAATCCTCAGTCAGCAAATTTTGAGTTTGCTGATACGGTATAAAACCTCTGTCAGCAACTTCTGATTTTTCTGATACCTTCTAAGACCTCGGTCAGCAACTTTTGAGTTTGCTGATAAGTTCTAAATCCTCTGTCAGCATTTGCTGACAGAGGTTTTAGAACGTATCAGCAAACACAACAATTGCTGACTGAGGATTTAGAACTTATCAGCAAACTCAAAATTTGCTGACAAAGGATTTAGAACTTATCAGCAAAATCAGAAATTGCTGACAGAGGTTTTATACCGTGTCAGCAAACTCAACATTTGCTGACAGAGGATTTAGAACTTATCAGCAAACTCAAAATTTGCTGACAAAGGATTTAGAACTTATCAGCAAACTCAAAGTTGCTGACAGAGGTTTTTTTTACCGTATCAGCAAACTCAACATTTGCTGACAGAGGATTCAGAACTTATCAGCGAACTCAAAATTTGCTGACAAAGGATTTAGAACTTATCAGCAAACTCAAAGTTGCTGACAGAGGTTTTTTTTACCGTATCAGCAAACTCAACATTTGCTGACAGAGGATTTAGAACTTATCAGCAAACTCAACATTTGCTGACAGAGGATTTAGAACTCATCAGCAAACTCTAAATTTGCTGACAAAGGATTTAGAACTTATCAGCAAAATCAGAAATTGCTGACAGAGGTTTTATACCGTATCAGCAAACTCAACAATTGCTGACAGAGGATTCAGAACTTATCAGCAAACTCAAAAGTTGCTGACAAAGAGTTTAGAACTTATCAGCAAACTCAAAAGTTGCTGACCGAGGTCTTAGAAGGTATCAGAAAAATCAGAAGTTGCTGACAGAGATTTTATACCGTATCAGCAAACTCAAAATTTGCTGACAAAGGATTTATAACTTATCAGCAAAATCAGAAATTGCTGACAGAGGTTTTATACCGTATCAGCAAACTCAACATTTGCTGACAGAGGATTTAGAACTCATCAGCAAACTCAAAATTTGCTGACAAAGGATTTAGAACTTATCAGCAAACTCAAAGTTGCTGACAGAGGTTTTTTTTACCGTATCAGCGAACTCAAAGTTTGCTGACAGAGGATTTAGAACTTATCAGCAAACTCAAAAGTTGATAACAGAGGTTTTGGAAGGTATCAATCAGCAAAATCAGAAGTTGCTGACAGAGGTTTTAGAACTTATCAGCAAACTCAAAAGTTGCTGACAGAGGTTTTGGAAGGATTCAGCAAAATCAGAAGTTGCTGACAGAGGTTTTTTTACCGTATCAGCAAACATAAAATTTGCTGACAGAGAATTCAGAACTTATAAGCAAACTCAAAAGTTGATGACAGAGGTTTTGGAACTTATCAGCAAACTCAAAAGTTGCTGACAGAGGTTTTTTTTACCGTATTAGCAAACTTCATTCTCAATAGTCTCTTCTCATTTTCAATAGGACAGCAATGTTTATGACGTCCTGCTGCTCCTATTGAGTTCACACAATGAATGGAGTGACAGATGCTGTATACACGACCCTCCCTTGCCCTTGCAGGTTCGTTTCGAGGACCGTGCCTTCGCCCTCTCCGTGGGCACCATGTCGGACACACTCGGTATCCTCTCAGCCGCCCTCCTAGCCATTCCTGTACACAACCACATATGCCAGATGACACTGTAGAACCGGAGACGTATCATATTGTGTCCGGTATAATATCTTGTAGTTTGTAGTCGCTATGTAGCCCCGTTATCAATACATAGCCATAGATCATAAGTTTCACCCGTACAAGTTCACCCTGTATTGCGGGTACAGGCGGATCGCGTCTTTTTGGGTTGTATCTTGTTATCTTGTATGTGATGTACATAGACATTGGGTTTGAAGTTTACAAAGTCCCGCAGTTCTTGGGAAGCAGGGTGATAATTATCCACTCCTCTCCCACTCCCTCTCTGTCATTTTCTCCATCCTCAGCCATCACTTCGATTTTCACACAGTTTCTGTTTCATGCTCATATTTGATGTCACATCTTTTTGAAAAGTTGATAAATTTTTATGCATTATTACATTATTACATCGTTTATCTACGCTGAGAGGAAGAGAGGACATGAGAAAAGAAGGAAAAGAGAGAGAGAGAAAGAGAGAGAGAGAGAAATGGACAGAGAAAGTCGAGTCCTCATTTCGCATGTATCTTTTCACCTCTAGAATAGATGCATCCGCCTGACTGCGCTAGACTTACAGTGTGGTCGCACCGATAATCGCGAGCAATCATTATAGCACTAAAAGCTCGCCGTCATCTCTCTCTTTTCTTTCTCTCCCTCTCTCTCTCTCTCTCTCCATCTATCTCTATCTCTCTATCTCTCCTTCACTCATTCTCTCTCTCCCACTCTCTTCAATGCGCTTCTCACAGTAAATACACTTTACATCGCAAAACCTACGATGTACCTCCCAGACTCGCTCTCGATTTCGTAATAATACTTCGTGCACACTAGTTTAACACACACACACACATACCGCTCGTATTTGCCTCCATTCCTAAAGGGTAATCCATTGACGCTCATTTCCATATGCCACCTTTATACTAATAGCCCCTTTGTATTTCTCCCCACTTCGCTTTTCTCTCTCGCTTTTTCTCCACACACAACCACTAATCTTCTTCTCTGATACTTTCAGTCGCGCTCCAACTGTCTCCACATTACGTTCTTCTTTTTGTATTTATGTTACAATATTGATTACTCGAGTTAATCATGACATTTTTAGATCTAGAATGTTAGCGGAGATATCAACACTATACTCCCTTCTTCCAACAATTGCCTCTCTGTTGAACGTCTCTAAAACCGAGCAAAGGAACATCACAGTGTTTGGTACGTGACGTCATGAATTGTTTGATTTATATAGGTTATAACTTCCAGATCTCTCAAAGCCGCCGCACTTTATCAATTGCGCCGAGTACAATGTGACTATGGAGCCCGTTTTTGACAGCTTGGAAAAAGTGAGAGAGTGAGAATGAGAAAGAAAGGTGAGAGAGATTTGAGTGAGAGAGATTCGAGTGAGAGAGAGAGATTCGAGTGAGAGAGAGATACTCTCACCAGGTATGGCGCATCAACGGCAGCGAATCGATCGCCGAATCGCCGCATCGCAAGTTCACCGTGCACAATCGCAGCATCGAGTGAGCTGAGCTAGTCCCGCCCCCTCTGACCCCGCCCCTCTGCAGGTTCACGTCTCCGACGGCGGCGGACGAGGGCGAGTACGAGTGTTGCGTGCGCGCCTTCTCCTCCGACCCCTACTATGTCTGCCATCGCACTCTCCTCGTCGTCTCCCCGGGCGGACTCATAGGCGCGCCGCCGGGCGATGACAACTCAACAGGTACACATCCCATATCTCCCTTTTCTATTTCACTAAATCAATTTTTGTGGATTCGTGGAACGTTGTTATGATCAAAGACTGAGAGTTTTAAATAACTAATCGATGTCCTCAGGCAATTCCACCGAAGTGATGGATTCGTGGAACGTTGATATGATCGGGGAGACGAGGCTCAACGTCCAGCTGGGAGCCGGCTACTTCCTCAAGGTGGGCGGGGCGTGAGGGGGCGGGGCTTATCTGATTACAGCTATTCGACTATAACACGACCACAGTCCGCTGTCAGTTCAACGGAAGCGATGTCGGCACTGTCAAGGTGTGAGAGAAAAAGAAAAGAAAGAGAATAAAGGGAGAGAGAGAACGATTAAAATTAATTTTCTAGACTCTCCCCGCTGGATTCTATACTCATCTCACTTTCGCCGCTCTCAATGAAACCGACATCGGTGAGTAAAATTTCAGGAAAAAATTTTATTACCGTAACCCGATAACCTGATTCAGGCGAGTACAACTGCACGGGGATGAGTCAAGGCAACGAGACCATTGTAGAAAGCAAGATTATCGAGGTCAGTGTCCGGAGAGTTCACAAATTCACGCCCATTTTTCCAATTCAGATTGCGTTGTCGGACGCGCCCAATCCGACCGCCTTCTTCTCCCCACCCGTAGCGCTAGTCCGAAACTCCGCCCCTTCTGGCCCCGCCCATTTCGCCACTCTTCCCGTCTTTCTAGCACTCATCCTCTGCATTCTCTCCCGCATCCACTAGCTAGCCTATCAAACTACAAGAGTTCTATTCGAAAACAACTTCATTCAACGTATAGTAACAGTACTTACATAACAATAACAAACAACGTGACAAATGATCTCTACCAGTGAAACGTATACAAAGTGGCATATTGTGATAAAGTTGTATGGGCGAGAACTCACTTCTTTCCCCTGGCCATGTAGCGATCGAGCTCCCGATCGAGCTGCGCCTTCGACATCATCTGCTTCTTCGCCCCGCCCATCCTGGCCCCGCCCACCGAACCGCGGCCGCGAGTCGGCTGAGACGAGGGACGCAGCGGGCTGAAAGCAATACAAAATAGTGAGCCTGAGATAATGTATGTTTCGAATCGTAATAACGTACATTTTTTGGACTATCGTGCAATTATAAATATGCCATACGCCTTCAGAAAAAGCTTAGTTAAAGAAGAAATTCCGGGGAAAACTAGAGTGCCCGGGGATTAGGGAAAATCATGGCAGCTCACTCTTTCCCCGGAGTTCTTCTTTAAAGGAGAGGAGTACGCAACGTAAAAATGAAGTGACTAGCTGATGTCTTACGTAAAAACGATTTCTACGAAAGTGTCTAGGTCCGTGGCGAGACCAAGCTTGTATCTAAATTTCCATTGAAAACTCGTGCCAAGTTTGTACCTCACCGCGAAGGAAGCTCCGATTGCCTGATTTTCAAGATGCTATTTCATTTTATATTACTTTTATATTAATTAGTAGAATTTTTATTTTTGATTCAATTTAATCATCATTATCAACATTGATTATGTCAACCTCGTGTTATTATTCCGTACACCTCTCCTTTAAAACATAAAACACTCACGTTAGCCTGTCCCCGGTGGTCTTCTTGATCTTACCGCCGAAGCTCTTCATCTTGTTCGCCTTCGACTTGCCAGCAAATGAGCTCCTGATCTTCGAAGGGAACGACTTCTTGCTCTTCGGTATAAGCTGCAGCCGCGCCGGCATCGCGGGGGTCGGCCTAGATAGAATGATCATGGTACTTGATAAATATATGTACGGTACCTGGGCAGCCCGCTCATACGCTCGTGTATGGAGATGGGGCGCGGTTCAAAGTGCTCGGTGAGCGAGAACTGCATCGGAAGGCCTGTTAGCACGTGCAAGGTAAACAAACAGATAAACAACAACACAACGAACCGTCGATCTGGACTCCATTGTACTTGTTGATGACGATGCGGGCGGCTCCGGAGGGCAGCCACAGGGACACCTCTCCGGGTTCCTCCGACACCTCACTCACCGAGGCAGACACGCGGAACTCATTCTGGAAGTGACGTCATGATTGCGAAATATGTTGTGACGTCATGCCAATTGATTTCACAACTCGCCTCACTTCGACCAAATAGGTATCAAGAGTGAGAGTCTATCAAATGTTAACGTCTATCTAAATTATTAAATAATTAAGGTGTTCTCACGATGAGGTCATCGGCGGTGACGTCAAGGGGCAGATTGGTGATGGTGAGGCAGACGGCCGACTGGCGAGGGGCGAACGGGGCGACAGGGACAGCCGCAGCCAGGCCCGACTGAAGTGGAGGTATGGAGGAATAGATTTTTATGGTATACCTAGGTTATCAACACACAACGAAAGCTAAACCAAAAACCAATTCCAAAACAAAAGAATGTACAACGAATGGGGCAATCGGCAACTCGAACGATGCAACGAAGCGCGTACCTTTGCTTTTGCGGTGAGCATGTGCAGAAACCCCGTAACCTTGCCCTCGCTCCAGCCAGTACGCGCCATCAACTGAGACTTGTTCTGCAAAGGATCACTATAGAAGTTTTATTGGCGAATAGGAAAACAAGATATTCAAACATCTACCAACCAAAATCTACTCGTTAAGCACCTACCGAGAAAGCTACACTGCCGGCGCTCTTCTTTCCCCTCTTCTGCTCGTTCTCGTAGAAGCCGTCGTGGTCCCAGCGAGCCTGCAAAGCATCGATCGATTAATCAATAAATGAATCTTCAAAAACTCACAGCATCAACGCCGCCGCGGTGGCGGTGGGTCTTCTGGACGTATGGACGCATGTCTGGAGAGTGAGCATAATGAAGGTACAAAAGGACAAGTAAACGAAAACAATATCAACAACAGGTTGTCAACAACAACAACATTGAAAAAACGGAGGATGGTAAATAGACTCTATTCTGTGGGCGGAGCTTAATTTCAATTAGCATTAGGTGCACAGTTTTGCGCCCAACGAACGTCATTAGTAAAAGTACATTTGAATTTTTTCTTTGAACACCAGAAGTTCACAATAAGTTTTTTTCCTCAACACATTTTCATTGAAACTGTTACAACGAGCTATTGCTCTTTGAATGTAGTGATTATCGAAACCGCTCAGATGAGCGGGGCGCAGGCCAACCAAAAGTCGTCCGCGGTCCTCAAGCCTAGGCTTCTTCCCGCTCGCGCCCCGCTCCTTTCCCGTTCATCGCGGTTGGAGAGTCTCCAATTTCAAGGGGATGGCGAAATACATACTACAGAAATGATCCTGTGAAGTATGATCTCGACGAAACAAATACACTAAAAGCCTATCTGGAGTCGCAGAGTGCAACACACACCGGGTTCACACAGTGAGGCTAGCAGGCATTATCAGGGGGTCGGATAGAAAACAAAATCTCTAGGCTCGCCCAACAGATTCACCAATAAGGATATCAAACTTGGTTGCACCTTTTTTCGTTAGCGATGCTCACTGTATTCAACGTAAAGTGAGGCGTATTAGTTAATAGTGTATGATGACTCTGAGTGAGTGTATGATGACTCTATTCTGAGTCAATTCAACTGACTTCAACTGACTTCAACTGAACTGACTTCAACTGAACTGACTTCAACTGACTTCAACTGATTCAACTGAATTCAACTGACTCTATTCTGAGTCAATTCAAATAAATTCAGTTGACTATTGAGTGAGTTCTGTCATCAAGACTCATTAGACACGTGGAAATGAAAATCATGCCGCACAATTATTCTTCAAAACAAATGTATTTCATGATGAACATTTTTTTCTTCACAGTTTCTCTAGAATGGGATAGGATGCGTCTGCGGGCGATGCCGCACTGGTTCCTTCCACGGGCGATCCGCATGAAGCCCCCCTTGCCCTACCCCAGCTGAAACACACAACGGTTAAGTGAGAGAATACGCACTTGCCTATTACGGACTATTTAATACGGGCCCTCCTTTGGATCTTCCCTTCCCCATGTTGTCCCGCTCCGACTTGTATACTCCTGTAATACGCATCAGAGTTGTCCGGGGAACGGAGTACATGCCGTGTTCGTAGTGTTTGAAGTCGTTGCGTTGTGCGTGAAGGGCAACGGCCATAGGTTCACGGTGCTCCAGCACCCACAGCATGAGCTCCTCGTCGCTGGGAAGATCAGCGAACTCCGCGATACGAACCCCGTCGGTGGAGGCGACAGGCTGGCACTGCCCCTCACACACCCCGCATCCTCGGTCTGTCTGTGTGCACGCTAACCTGTGTAGCTGTGTACGGTTCGTACTTGTCTTCGAACGCTATGGCGTGGTTCATTCCAAACTCCAATGTTCCGTTTTTGCGATACAGCGCACTGACTGTCCGCTACGCGGCCGCTCCGCGGCTGCGATTTTCGAATTCGCAAACGACAAGCACTCCATTCTACGGCCTTCGTATTGCCACCCAACCTCCGCTGTTTTCGGCTGTACATGATGAGGCAGACCGATTGTGATGATGGGTTGGAGGGAAGAAGTCGGACAGAAGAAAGGTCAAGAAGAATAAAAAAAGACTATACATGGTTTGGTTTCGGTGTCTTGAAGACAACATTCTCGAGCTGTATAAGTACTCACGTACGACGCGTTTTTGTACGTTTGGAAGGGGTAACGTGTTTGTTGATACGATTGCGAAACGGCAGCCTTTATGCGGATCCCTCTCTTTTCTTTCACCGTGGTAATCGCTGTCTATGGAAACATTTTGGTCACCGTTGCGGTGCGATAGTAGCAATATTGCTTTGAGAGATGTCAATAATGTAGTGTGAGATGCTAGTGTGGCTATGAAGTGACTGGATTATCCATTGGTATGATAGGGTCTGCTATCAGTATATTATACAGCTTGTGTGAGATGCTAGTGTGGCTATGAAGTGACTGGATTATCCATTGGTATGATAGGGTCTGCTATCAGTATATTATACAGCTCTCATCTACTCTGGGCTATACGTCTATGAGCGATATTTCGCCCTAGTGAAGCTAGTTTGTGTGAATGAGATGCTAGGATCAACACAGCGAACGCACTCTTCTCCGCCCGACGGCGATGATATCTATGCGCCTATGCGCATTCACACACAACTGCGAGTAACGCATATTCGCTGTCGATTCTAGAAATCAAATGGTTAGCCTCCTATACGACTACCAGTGTCTTGTATTGTTGAGTTATTGCTCTGCCGTTGCAGATCTCATCATCCCTCACACCAGCTGCCCTCCATAGGCAGACATAACCTAACCACATTTTCAGCTACTTCAGCCTTTAGAGTAGTGTCGCCGTCAGCGCGAATCGCGTGGAGCAGACGTCTTCACCACTCCCTGTCCCCTTCTCGCTCCTCTCTGCTGGGTCGACGTCTTCCTCGCCCAGGAGAACAGCTCGCGCGATCCCCTCCCTCCCATTGTCCCACACATCAACCCCAGTGATGACAGGTAGTAGTGTTTCTGTACATGTACATGTGATGCAACCGGAATAAAGCCGTATCCTCCCTTTTCTGTGCCTAGCGGAGTGAAAACACACAACGTTCATTCATCCGCCGCCACAGTCGTTATCGGGTATCACACAGTCGACCAAGCATTTATAATAACGAAGTACCCAATCAGCAAACTTGTTGATGCCAATGTCAAATGAAACGACTCCATTTTTTTTATTTTTCGTTGAGTTCCTTCACCAATATGTAGGAGTTGAGGTAGTTTTGATTCAAGTAGTTTCGTCGTTCTCCTTCGATTCATCACTTTTGAAAAGATTGAAAGTTCTCCGTGCAATTTATCTAGAAATTACTAGATGTTGGTGAATGATAATACCGTGTTGTTGTTTGAAATGTGTCCATGTAATGAGGGCTTCTTTTGCTACCGACTGCAAGTCCAGCGGAACATAATCAATGCTGATGAAACAAGTATTAGCTCAATACACCACAGGTATTATGAAAAAGAACATATCTGATTGCCAGACCGGTCGCTATCAATAAAAAGGGAAGGAAGCGCATCTTGCAAGCTGGTAACACATTTTCATCGCTTTTATGCGGGGCAATGTTTAATTCTCTTTTGTACAGTAAACGCATCCGTTTCACTACAGGCGTGACCTTACTCTAGGATCAAACCCCACGTACTCAACTCTCCAATGCAGAAACCTGCCCAGAAGCGCACTTGCACATCACACAAAACCACGGCTCGGCCGTAGTGTCACTCATTTGTTCACTGGCCGGTGAACTCAGACGCACGCTGCGCATCAGTGCCGCGTCGCGGTTGGCTCAAGCAGTTTAGCAAAACTTGTGCCAGCGAAAGGAATCGAACCCACGGTGAACAGATCACTGGCCGCGCTCGCTTGCCACCAGGCTAAATGATCATGTCAGCGGTCTCGCAGAAATCGACTATGACGATGAGCTTGATTTTCTGTAACATAGGAGACGCGTTGCGTGTGCGTCGCGTGCGTCAGTGAACGCAAATCAGTGAACGCGCGCCGGGCCGTGAAAACTCATTGTGTCGATGAAAATATCATAATAAATTAGAGAGGGCGCGCCAGCGCCCTCTCGTTTGTACTGGATGTCCCCGCGCGCTAGAATGCTCAAAAACGACTTTTCCCGGATGAAGCACTTTTCCTCATTTTGAAGTGATTTCCACTGTTACATTGCATTCACATCTCTATTCGATAGAGTTATAGAAAGTTGTATTGAGTTTGATTGAATTTGAAGCGAGATACGGAGAGTCCGCATTCGAGTGCGGATTGAGATTGGTGTCGGGCGGGCGGGCGTCGGACAATCGCTTTCGCCCCCCCCCCCCCCCCCCCCCCTCTGTGTGAGAGTGAGAGAGATAGGCGAATAGCGGGTGCGCGTCGGTATCCTCGCAGCGAATCGCGAACGTGTATGAAAATGTAATTTTGTGAAACAAAACTTAAGAAACGGACAAATATTATCTTTCAAAAGTACTTCCAAGTAAAAGTAGTTGGTTTGTACTGTTGTCTCAGTTGAGCAAAAGGACTGACACGTTTTCAATGGAGACATGTGCAAACAGGCTCTCAGCAATATTCGACGTGTTATGTTACAACAGAAGTTGTGCTTTTAGATAATAACTGCATAACTTCGTAAACGCGTTCATTATAATATGGCCGCTTTGCACTGGTATGAGAGAAAGAGCCTGTTGGCACATGTCTCCATTGAAAACATGTCAGTCCTTTTGCTCAACTGAGACAACGGTACAAACCAACTACTTTTACTTGGAAGTACTTTTGAAAGATAATAAACGTATTGTATTGCATTGTACTTGGGTCAGATGCAGATTGGCAGAAGATGGGAGGGGAATGGATGGGTGCCGTCTCCGACCGCCCATGCCCTTTTGCAAGGATACTCCTGCAACATGCAATATATGTACCTCATACACTTGTATGTCAAATAATAACTATTTCTTGTTTCACGGTTTTTCTGACTAACCAAGTTCTATAGATTGGCCTGAAATGATGAATAACATCACAACACTAACATGATCCACTGAACCACGTGTGAACAGTCATCTCAAGTTCATCTCAATCATCTCTTCTCTCGAGTGAGTGCGCGTGCACCAACGGAGTGAGAGAGCGAGAGAGCGCAGACAGCGCGCGTGGATAAACAGAGAGAGAGAGGCGGGAGAGACGAGGATATCCTCACTCACTCACACACACACTGCCACTGTCACTCAACCTGATCATTGCCATGGCTGCTATTGCCCACTGCTCCGATGTCCCGTTGTGGTTCGAGGCCTCTCCGTCGGCGGTGGAAGTCTGGGAGGGGGTGTGCGCCGTCCAGTCCACGTCAACTCTCTCCCTCTATAAACTGGAAGAAGGACGGATGACTGGGCTGGAGTGCAACCAGCACGCAAGCAAGGCCGTCAGTCTCTCTCTCTCTCTCTCACTCTCTCTCTCTCTCTCTCTCTCACTCCTTCTCGTTAACATTACCATTCCTAGATCACCTCATCCGGCTATTGGACGTGTGTGGAAGTCACAGGCAGATTGAAGTCTGGCGAAACCATATTCTACCATGCCGATACTGCGAGAAACGCTCTGACTATGCTAAAGGTAGAGAGGGGAGAGAGAGAGAGAGATAGAGAGAGAGAGAGAATCCCTTCAGCACGTGTCCTTGCTGCACTCGCCGGTCGTCCCCCTCTCGCTCCGCTTCGACCCGGATCCCTTGAGGGAGTGCGATGGGGCTTGGATCGGGAAGAGGATACGACAGTGGAACATGCTCGCTATGTACATCGACTGCCCCTACGACATTGTGTTCGACGATAATATGCCCATGTGACCTCCATTTTCCTTTTCCTGTGATCCCATTTCCATTTGTCACCTTTTTGTCAACGTGTGTGGTGTATGCATTGATGATGTTACGGGTTGTACATGAAACTTTTTGACGCACTTTTATCTCATCAATACACATTGAACAATACACATGTGTTATGAAAATCAGTTGATGACGTGCACTTTTCCGAGAGCGTCTTCCAGGTTGCTCATCTCACCTGAAATATGCAAATTTTTGTTGTGTAATGCAGATCTGCAGATGTAATCGTGTAGCATTTTTTTTACGTGAGAACGATTGTTTTTCGCGCTGCTCTCTCCCTCTAGCATGTTTTATTGCCGCCCGGGAGAGAGGCGGTTTTCCAATGATAACTGATTGGGGCGACTCTCGAGCGATTAATTAGAGAACTGGTGAGAGAGCGCGGGACTGGGAGAGGGACAGAGTGAGGGATATAGGATTGAGGGAATCCACTTCCAGGAGGGATCATTGACAAATGAGTGAGACTGCGACATCGCGGAAATGATAGCACGTGTGGTGAGAGAGAGAGAGAGAGAGAGAGAGAGAGAGAGAGAGGGAGAGAGAGAGAGAGAGGGAGAGTGAGAGTGAGAGAGAGAGGAAGTGGGGTGTGCAATTACTCGCGACTCGGGAGATACGTTTCAAACACATTGAACCCGATACGTTTCACCGACAAGCGTACTCTCGATAATTAGTCGTAGATATGTGGAGGTAGATACACTCGCAGAAATAAATACGTTTCCCGATACGTTTTCCTCGCACAAACGTACTCTTGATCTCTCTGGCGAGCTTCTGGAGGACGGAGACCTTGTCGAGGGTCTCCACACGCTGAGTGTACGCATTGTAGCGCACCTGGAACGGACGGGGAATCGTCGACGCCCACGCCCTGAAAAGTATTGATTAGTTATTGATTACCTATCAATCGATTATTGATTAATGAGACAGACTTAAAAAAAATACATATACAGAGAGAGAGAGAGAGAGGAGAGAGTCGTACTTGAGCTTGTTCTTGGCGGACTCGAAGCTGTCAGCGAGGAAGTATCTCGGCTGGAACTCCGTGATCGGATACTTGGTCTTGCACACAACCGCCGGGTCGAACGGCAGCACCTCGGGCTGAAATATTGATTTATTGATTATTGATTTATTGATTTCTTCGAATTTAAACTTTCACCTTATCGCTGACGGAGTACTGTAGTTCTCCAAAGGATGAGAGCAGACCAGCTCCGTAGGCCTGACATTGAATGTGTTTTGATCAGTGTGTTTTGATCAGTGTGTGTTTTGCACCCACCTTCTTCTCCCCGTTCTGCAGGCACAGACCAAACTCGATCGTGAACCAATAGAGCTGAAAAGATTTTTTTTTCTGGAATGACGTAACCGCGTATATCTTTTCTCTCTAACTGTGAAATCACTTAATTTGAAAGTGTGAGGGTATTCTAGGTTCGAATTTCGGAGTCCACAATGATTCTCTGTTTCGTTCGAGGTCAGTGCGATTGTCTTTCACTCACCCTCTCACCTAGTCTCGTATGTAGAAGCAAACACAACGAGTAACACTAGACTAGTCAACCTCTTTCTCTCTCTCTCTCTCCCTCTCTCTCTCTCTCTCTCTCTCTCTCGCAGTAGTGACACATGTCGCATCGTGTTATTTCGATCGCGTGTGCGTGTCTATCGCACCGTCGATTAATCATGTCCCCTTATTGCCTGTCTCCTTTCCCACCACTCACTGTGGCCAGCTGCTCCACCACTTCATCCGACGCGCCCAGCGACGCCAGACCGATCTCCTGACTGCAACACCATATTTTTCGGTGAATACACTACATTTTTTCCCTACATACACGTAACGTTTCCAGCCATGTGTTTCGGGATCGCCGTATCCTCTCACCTGAACTGTGCGAACTCGACGTCTGCGAAGAGGGGCACGTGGCCGAGCAGCTCGTGGCACACGTCACTGGGATGGTAGGATTACGGTATTGTTAGCACCATGGTACATTGAATTTCGTGGAACATTTTCCTACAGTAATCTTAAACTTTTTTTTGGTTATCTTATAGGAGTAGTTCTTTGATAAAGTGCGCCCCACTGCTAACACGAGTTGCTCCACTGCCAACTGCCGTACTCACGGTTCGGGCGTGTACTTGGGCTCTGAGTGGTGGCGGATGTACTGAGTGGAGTGGAAGACGCGGAAGGCTAGACCGGCAAGGAAATCGCGGGAGGAGAGGAGACCCGCGACCGGGCGGAGGGTGAAGCCAGTGCAGTCTGCAAGGGAGATCTCTCTCTCTCTCTCTCTCTCTCTCTCTCTCTCTCTCTCGCTTTTTCTCTTTCTCGCTTTCTCCCCCCTCTCTCTGCGTACCCTTGAGGAAGTCACTGATGTGCTGTAGTTGGGGAATGTTATCCGGGGAGTATCCACAGTTCTGCTCCAGAAGAGGGAAGATGTAGTTGAACTCGGCGCAAGCGTACTGTAAGTAGAAGAAATTGATGATACCGTTTTAGATACATTTATATTTCAAAACCTTCGTGTTTCTAAATATAGATTGGTTGGCTCAAATACCTAACGATCCATATCGAATGAGACCACCATGTTTCATTCTACCGTACACATCGTTCTACCGTACCTTGGTGTAGAGTGCGGTGAGCTCGTTGTAGACAGTGCGCCACGTGGCGATCTCCTGTGCAGTGTAGTCAACCGTCGGGATCTTCTCACCACTGGAATCAATCAATAATTACAGTCGATCGATAATCGATCAACAATCACGCACTGTCGGTAGTTGAAGGCAATGTCGGCAAAGTACTTGCGGCGATCGCGGTATGTCTGGTCCGTGAAGCCCTGTGAAGGGTTCATTTCTCTCTCCCTCCATCCCTCTCTCTCCCTCCCTCCCTCTCTCCTTCTCCTTCTCCTTCTCTCTCTCTCTCTCCCTCCCTCCCTCCCTCCCTCTCTCCTTCTCCTTCTCTCTCTCTCTCTCTCTCCCTCCCTCCCTCTCTCCTTCTCTCTCTCTCCCTCCCTCTCTCCTTCTCTCTCTCTCTCTCTCTCTCTCTCTCTCTCTCTCTCTCTTACAGGATGGTCAGAATCGAGCTCGGCTCCATAGGAGAGGATGCGGTTTGCGAACTGATCGATGTCCGAGATACGCTGCGGGAACCAAGGCACGGATTCTGGAAAAAACACACAGTGAGCAAAACACAGAACACACCAGAGAACGAAAAAAGTTAAGTGGGAGTAAAAATAGAGAAGATTGACAAAGAAGCAGGAAAAATACAAAGAGTAGGACGGAGCGGAGAGCAGAGAGAGAGAGAGAGAGAGAGAGAGAGAGAGAGAGAGAGAGAGAAAGAGAGAGAAAGAGAGAGAGAGACTCACCCTTGTTCTGCTTGTCCTCAGAGTTCCAGTCCTTCACGATCACCGCCTCCGCCTTCGCCCTGAGATAAAGTGTGTTTTGTGTTTCGGCGTTTCTAATCACAGTTGATCTTTGTGTTTTGTGTTTCGGTTTCAAGCGAATTCAATTGCTCTTTGTTTTTTGCTCATACGCAAAACAAGGGCTCGTATTCGTATTAGTGTAGATTAGTAATCACTTGAATATGTTGATGAGCTTCTCAATAGCAGCAGGGTCGGCCTTCTCGGAGCACTCCACCATAACCTGCAATGGTAGCAGGTGAGTCCATTCACTTATTCCTCTCTCTCTCTCTCTCTCTCTCTCTCTCTCTCTCTCTCTCTCTCTCTCTCTCTCGCTCTCTTTCGCTCTCTCTCGCTCTCTCTTCTTTCTTCCCTCTCTCCCTCTACATCTCTGAGAAGCTCGCCCCCACCTCATAGCATCCCTCGTGGTTCTTGGACGGACGCGACTCGATGTGCTGCAGGTTCACGTTGCGGTCCTGCAACGAATGTCTCAGTTACTGTAGTTGTAGCTTTTTCAGCCTATTTGTCAGCTACATGATGTACCGAACACCGCCCAGACAGAAAAATCTACAGTTCCCCTTTTTCGGCGCGTTCACTTTTTGTGGTCTTTCATTGTGTGCGATTGATTCGCATTTGTGCACGCCTGAATTCACCTGTCTTCTTTTGTCGGCCCTGTCTGATTGGGCAGTGATAATATGGGAATGATCATACCACTAATAGTCTCTCGCATCAAACGGGTTTCTTTTTCCCGCCACCTATCGCAACTATCTACTATCTGTCCCCCAGAAGTTTCCATGCCTGTCATAAATTACCGCTGCGACTGATCCGACCCTTCCGGGAGTCTGATCGGTGACGTCATCTCCCAGAATTTTCGGGAAGAGTGAGAGTGAGGAGGAGACAGATGGAGAAGAGCGGGAAGAGAGAGAGGGAGAGAGAGGGAAAGAGAGAGGGAGGGAGAAAGAGTACTTGTACCCTATGATACTGATGCCACGCGGTTTTCGATCATATTAATATCATTTTGCGGAACGGCAAAGTGAGACAGTAATGTTACAGTTCTGACAGATCAAGTTCGCCATAACATTCAGACCGGAGCAATAACGAGTTTCCATGTTTACGATTAGAGCTGACAATTTGCGCTGCACGAAAAAAAGAAAACCCACGAACACCGAAAATTGCACATAATTGTGTGTGCACTTATCTGAAAAAGGAAACCTACGGTTATAAAACTGGCGACAACAATATCGAATTACATCATACATCGATAAACCGATAAGTCGATACCTGGAAGATCTTGAGAGTCTCGGCGAGGGCTCCGGGCTTCTCTTTGAGGGTGAAGACGAGAGAAGTGTGCGAGGACGACTGCTTCACATCCGCAATGTACGCATCCATCGCGCGCTGAAAACGTACCACGTGAAACGTATACGTATTGTTGTGAAACGTATCGTTACATTCTACATAGGTTGGTGGAAAAATGGATAAGGTAGAAATGGATAAAGTTTAACTTAAATTCTTGAGTAAAAGGTTATAACGTGATTATATAAGGTTATAAAGTGAAACGTGACTATGCAGCTATGGATGCGCCGATTTTCGAAAAGCCATTGGTCGCAGACAGTGTCTCAGTCTCTCTGATCGCCCATATCACATCGGAAGATGATGGATGGCTACGGTGTTCCCAGTGACCAACGCACGAGCAGATCCAAATCGAGGTCGTCGTTGATGGTAGGCGGCATTACGGTAGCTGTGCGGGGGTACGGTAGCTGTGCGGGGGTACGGTACACTGGACACTGGCGGGGGGTTGGGGGTAGCAAGGAGGGGCGGGTCTATAGACAGCGCACGTGTGGACAGGGTGGTTAATGAGGCGTTATAAATTCGGCAAAAATGCGGCGGCCGGACTCGTGATTGAGAGAAGCGAATGTGCGTGAAACGTATATGGGCGCGGAATGGACTCGGAAATGGCTGCCGCGCGGTCGTAAAGAGCCCTGCAAAGTGATCGGCCCAACTTTGCGAAACGATTTGACGAGCGAGAAAAACAAGCACAGAGAGATTTCAACGACACTGCAGGACAGTTTGTGGTGGCAGGTAAACGAGACAGTTTCAACGAAAGGAAGACGAGAGAAAAGGACCACGTGAGTGGAGAGATGTGTTGGAAGGGGAAGGGAAGGTCGAAATGAACACTGCTCACCTTCTTCCTTGGCGTGAGTCCGAGTGGGGTGGCGGACATTGTGGTGCGGATCGTGCGGACACTTCCAGGATGGGGACTGACTAGGATGGAAGGAGGCCAGACTACCATGCCCTTTTGATAACATCACCGTCTATCCACGTCATTAATATGATATACGGTCGTTTACCACCGCGCACCACAGTCATGCACCCACGTGGGGCGAGCGAGAGAGAGAGAGAGAGAGAGAGAGAGAGAGAGAGAGAGAGAGAGAGAGAGATAGACTGGCTGTGTAAGTGAGAGAGATGCGATCATTCGATAAATGGATTTGACTGATTGTTAGACCAAAGAACAATTCATCTGTCTTTCTGGAATTTGTGAGCTGAACGTGGATGTAAATTCAGGCTAAACAGGTCGACTGAATTTTAAACCGACAAGCGTCAAGGAAATATTTTTTTTAAACATCAAAACTAACAAACATGTTCATTTTCCTTACCCTGATTTTGGGACATTGGTACAGGAACATCGACAGCCTATATTCTAAATTTTAGGATCACAGTGAATATTTGGATCGAGTTGAAAGCGGCTCGAACGAAGGCAGCAGAGGTAGAGTGAGCGACCGCCGACCGCGTTCGCCAGAAGAGTCTTGATTTGAGTTCAGAGATTTTGTCCTCATATTTTCTGAAATTATAATTGCAGAGTACAAACGATTTGAAACTTCTAGTTGTCCTGAGATTTAGGCAAAGACCCAGTAATGTTTTGAATACGGAAGCCGCCTTCCGCTTTCCCTCTTCCTCCCTCATCGAAGACGTCTTTGTGCAGACGTGATGGAGGACAGCGGCGAACGTCGACATCTACAAGGACAATGAGCAATTGAAAACTCACCACCTCTTCAGAATCAGCTTGAGCACTCTCGCAGCATAGGATAAGGAAGTGTTAGTGACAATATCGATAGTTGAATTGGTAGACTTCTTAGGATATGTCTGTCGGCTACGGAGATGCTCTCTCTGCGAAATCGAAACAGATGACTCGTCTGTGCGACGTCATGCAAGAAAAAAAAACAAAGGAAGAACATTCGCGTAGAAGGTCTCTTGAATGCGGACGGCTACAGATGGTCTAATGAGGCGACTCAACTGGAAGCCGCAAATTTCGGTAAAAAGGCGCGAAGCAGACATGGTGACGGTTTTGTCATAAACGTCGCCAATTATGGACTGATCTGTTCTTTCTCCCAGCACTAGTCGAACATCTCGCATGCTACATAAACAAGTGTGATCCTGGATAAATATTTGACTTCACTTAATTGATGTAAACCTATTCACATTAGATCAACTCTCAAACGATCTCACAGAAATCGATCTTTTTGTGGTTACATTTCTATTTTGTTTAATATCAATCATAGCACAATAAACTTTTTTTCTATGAATGTGATCCTTATCTTATCACTTGGCTACTGACTGTATGTTGTTTGCATGCAGGCAGGGTTTTGCAATACTGTTCAATTCCGTTGTTTGTCCGAGTTCCCGCTTGTCTCGTCGTTTCGCGGTTTCTCTCCGCCCTTCCTCGCATCTCTCTCCTCTTCCACTCACCCGCCGCGAGGCCGCTCTCTCCGTCATTATTAGCACGAGTTCCATCCTCTTTTCTCACCTCGCGCATCTTTTATTGTGTCTACCCCTTACACCTTCTTCCATTTCAGCACATTCCTCGAACTTGGTCGATGGTGGAGCAAAATCGCATCAGCTTTGCTGCTGCCGCGTCCGGTCCGTTTCGCCCATTTCATAATTTCGTTACATTTCTCAATCAGGATCGCAGCAGTCGTCTCGAGTGCAGTTCAGTAGCGAGGAGACTGGCCTGCCCGGCGGCCGCGATTTCACCATGCAACAACAGCCCGCCAACAAGATCGGTGCGTTTGCTACTGTGTTGAACACTCAAATGGTGTATCGATGATGTTTGATCAGTGAAGATTCCGTGTATTATACTTATGTAGATGGTTCGCAATGTAGATGGTTGTAGAGCTGCCGCTGGCCACGGGTCCGCCCGTTCTGTCGATCATGCCTGCACAGGCAACAGAGGAGGAGGCCGACACCGGACCCCCGCTAGACGAGAACCAGCACCGGTTAGCGCATTACTAGTATTCTACTACAAGTGTTCGGTCCTCGGTCGGCTCGGCCTCATGCTATTGCCGCTTTCCTGTTTGTTGCAATATGCAAATGTTTGTAGGTACGTGGGCCTGGTGAACCAGGCGATGACGTGCTACCTGAACAGTCTCATCCAGACGCTCTACATGACCCCCGAGTTCCGAAACGCTCTATACAAGTGAGTGCTGCTTCATGTTTGTCAACTAGATAACTGCTAATTTTCTATCATTTGTTAGGTGGGAGTACAAGCCGGTTGGCAACTCGAAGAGCGGCGAGGAGACGAACATCCCGGCGCAGCTGCAGAAGCTGTTCCTCCTCCTCCAGACCAGCACCAAGACGGCCCTCGAGACCAAGGAGCTCACCACCAGTTTCGGATGGAACAGCCAGGAGGGTGCGTTGCCTTATTGTCTCTTTTATGTTGTTTTTACTTCAATCAATATCAGTGTATATAATGTTCCCTTTTGCTTCTATGCTAGATCCCGTTTTAAAGAATGTACAACCAAACAACACTGTTGTGTGATTCAATAACGTTTTCGAAATCATTTGTATTACAATCAATCAATTTGGACTTGAAAAAGTGCCATCTACACTGCAGCGTATCTAGTAATCAATAAAGTTAGATCAATCAATCAATACCTCCTCCCCTTGCAGCGTACGACCAGCACGACGTGCAGGAGCTGTGTCGGCTCATGTTCGACGCGCTCGAGTACCGCTGGAAGAAGACGCCCCACGAGAAGCTCATCGAAGACCTCTACCGGTACGGGTTCATTGATTGGTTACAATTTTTGTCAGATAATGTATGGATTGTTTTATCGATTTATTGCTTCCAGCGGCACGATGCAGGACTTTGTCAAGTGTCTGGCGTGCGGGAAGGAGTCTGTGAAGAAGGACGTATTCCTCGACCTGCCCCTCGCCGTCAAGCAGTTCGGAGCCATGCACGCCTTCAAGAGCGTCGTCAGTTGATTGTTTTATGTTTACGCTTTGTTTGTTTGTTGACATGTGTGTTTATCGTTCTCTTCAAGGAGGAGGCGCTGTCGGCGTTTGTGCAGCCCGAGGTATTGGACGGCAACAACCAGTACCACTGCGAGACGTGCAACGGCAAGCAGGACGCGCACAAGGTAAGCGGTTACGGTAGTTTGAATGCGATGTACGGTATCCTCTCGCCATACTTCTCTGAAGTTCGTTTGACTCTTTGGCGCCAGATTCTTCTTTGGTTTTGCGGTGATGTGATGTTTTGTGGTAGGATCTGGGAGCTGGGGGATTGGGAGGAGAAGGGGTCTTGAAGACGCTCATTGATCACGCAACGCGGGCTGCGAGAGGAAGAAATGAGGAGAGGGAGAGGGGGGGGGGGGGTTAGCCCCTGCCGCCGCAATCCCGTCCCCCTCCCGTCCGGACGACGACCTATAATGCGGGAAGACGCGACGCTCGCTCCCCTCCTCTCCCATAAGCCGCAATGAATATGAGTTTCGGGAGGCGCGCGCCCGTCGTGCTCATTGAAAACACGACGCGTGGTTTCGAGAGGAGAGAGCACCGCTCCATCACTCGCCATCCTGAGCCTTTTTCGGGAGAGAAAAAGAAAAGGGGGGATTGGAGTGACGTAGTGCTTGAGGGCGAATGTATAGTTATTGTTTTTGAAGAGTTTGTGAGGGAAGAGGGGCGTCGCGTCACAGCGGAAAGTGGGGTTGTTTTGAGTTTTAAGGGAGAGGGCAGGGGGAGTGGAATCTGTGAGAAGTGCTTGAAAATGTAATAGAGTAATAGTAGGAAATGAAAGGAGCTGCTCTGTAAACACCGTTGAACACTAGTTATTACTATGGTAGTAAACATATCAGCAAGCAAGATATTTCATGAATACACAGTAATTGTAGTAGCAAAAATCAAACAAGAGCTATATATAATAGTAGCGAAAAGGAGAAAAAAAATAACTTTCTTGAATACACGCTGATAAACGTGTGTTCAGGGCCTGCGCATCACGCAGTTCCCCTACCTGCTGACCATGCAGCTCAAGCGGTTCGACTTTGACTACAACACACTGCACAGGATCAAGCTTAACGATAGGTGAGCGACGATACTCTCTCTTGTTTCCTCTCATATATAACCTTCCATACACAAATTCTTTATACATCCTTCGACCTTCGATTTCTTTCGATGTTTTTTATTTGTTTATTGTTCCAGGATGAGCTTCCCGGATGTGCTCGATCTGAACGGCTTCGTGTATGACGAGTCCAAGCCGAGGTGAGTATTTATGCGTTATTGATTTATGGATTGATTATGTTTTTGATTATGCTTAGTACTTAGTGATTGAGAGGATTAGAGAGCAATTTTGTGTGTGATGACTATAGGCCATTCCCCCCTTTCATCGTACGGCAATATCGCTGGCTCTCCAGACAGACAAAATTTTATGCAAATTTGCCACGATTGTGTGTTTCTGTGCTCAAAAACGGTGAAAATGACGGAAATCGAAAAATCGAGCACTAGAGATCTCTGAGCATTCTATCTGGGCATCTCCTCCAGAAAACTGGGCGCTGTACGATAAGTTTGAAGAGAGTAATTAAGTTTTGGAGCCTTCCCATTGGAAATCGAGTCAAAATCAAGGTTTTTGGACTCTAATTAAAAAATAGAGGCGAAAATCAAAAATCGAACACTAGAGATCGATGAGAACTGCTGATACCCATCACATATCAAAATTTTGTAAAGATTGCTTGATTCCAAAAGGAGTAATTAATTTTAGAAGATGGAGAACTCTGCTTCATTAGACTTGCAAATTACCCTCATTTCCCTAATAAGAGACCGCCAAGCGCGCGATTTGCGCGGTCGAATGGTCTCTCGCGGGCTGGTAACGAGCATTTGATGTCTCAAATGCTGTCTGGTAAACATTCGGCGAAATGACTGCCGTACGATGAACGGGGGGGGGATGCCCTATATGTTCACAAAGTTTCAGCTATTGGATTTCAATCAATCAATCAAATCAAATCAATCAATATTGGATTTATTACAGTAAAACTGTGTTATTGGATTGATCGCGAAACATAAATAATGCGGCTCAACAACAAGGCACTAGTTGCTTTCATGCAGCACGACGCATGTTGCTGTTTTATTTGATGTGACTTTCAGCTGTCCAGCCGGGGCGACGAGCGAGGAGTCGGATGCGAGCGAGAAGGAGGGGGAGGGGAAGAAGGAGGACGGCAAGGAGCCGGGTGGGTGCACGGCAGAGAGGGAGAGAGAGAGAGAGAGAGAGAGAGAGAGAGAGAGAGAGAGAGAAACAAAACGAAGTGGTAGAATTGGTGTATCGGTCTCGGTGATTGTGATAGTGTTATTGTGAAATACATATTCCTTCACCGGAGCTAGTTTGTTGCTTGTTTCATCACTCGACTCCTTTATATCTCTGTTTTGCAGAAGTGATGGTGGGGCGTCCGCTGGACCGCTCTCGCGTGGATCAGCTGCTGAAGAAGGGCCCGTACGTATACGAACTGTTCTCCGTCATGGTCCACCAGGGAAGCGCCGCCGGAGGACACTACTACGCATACATCAAGTCAGCAGATCTCTCTTCCTCTCTCCCTCTCTCTCTTTCTCTCTCTCTCTCCCTCTCTCTCTCTCTCTCCCTCTCTTTCTATCTCTCTCCTACTTTCCCTCGTAAGTGCATGCGTGTTTCAGGAACATGGACCAGGACCGTTGGTACTGCTTCAACGACTCCCGTGTGGAGCCTGCGTCGGCTGCCGAGGTGGAGAAGACGTTTGGGGGCAGCAGCGGCGGATGGAGCACCAGCAACACCAACGCATACATGCTCATGTACAGACAGGTGTGCTACTCACACTTGTTTCTATATGTCCTTTTCTTTTTCTCATTCTCATCCGGTGATGTTCTGATGAACTGCGTTGTGAAGAATGAATGTATTGTGTGCTTTCAAGGTGGAGAAGGAGCGCAATCAGCCGTTCATCCGGACCGCCTCTCTGCCGGCGCACATAGCCTCTCTGGAGTCTCGTTGGAAGGCGCGGGAGGAGGAGAAGAGGAAGGAGCAGGAGAGACTCGCCAGCATGGTCAAGGTGGGTGGCGATAGGTGAGAGTGCACGGCAAGAACTCGGGGTCGATTGATATTTATATAGTCTATTGATAGTATGTTTTGATTCTGTGTTGCTTTTTTAGTGTGGTCAGGGGTGATGGTGGTTGTGGGGGTGGGAGGTATTCGCCAGAGGTGAATAGAATATCCATGCGCATACGGAACGGATATGCTATGCGTATGCTACCAGAAACGTATTTGCACTTGAATAAGTTTCTGTGTTTCTGACGTCTGACCTTCGGGATTGGTATTTTCTTTTACAGAAAACAGACATTTGCCTATGACGTTGTTGTTGTGCAGGTGACGATCGTTCTGAACGCTGTCCACCGTGTGGACGACCTCCACGACGCCCACCTCAAGGCAGAACTGCCCCGCCAACACACACTCAAGGTACGTCTCCTGCATGGCTCGTGTACGTGTTACTGTCACGTCTCCTTTTCAATTTCAACACACTCAAGGTTGGGGCACACATAATTAGCTGGTTCTGGCTTCATCTTAAGCTATGCAGGACCTGTACGAGCTGTCGTTCCGCCACTTTGCCGAGGAGGGGAAGAAGCACGGCGTCCAGTTCACTCGACAGAACTCGCGACTCGTCAGGTCAGCCACTCATTGCGATTGGTTTCGTTTGCGTTTTGAATGGTTGTGCCAAGTTAGTTGTATGTTTTGCAGCACAAACATTGCAGAAGTGAGTGGTTCTCGCCAATTATATGTTAATGATGCGATACAACCATGTGAACAGGGATCTTGTATGTTGCAACTGTTGCATAACTATATGTAGTTGTTTGTTTGACAATAGGTTCTTACTTTTGGCCAAAGTATTGTAAAAGTCAATATAAATTACATATCCGGTTACGTTGAACTAGTTTTGCATTTTTTTATTAATAATTTGCAGGTGCTCTTCTCTGCAGTTGGAGATGGTCCAAGCATTCCAGTCCAAGGGAGACATGGCTACGGTACGAGGCGTCTGTCTCTCTCTCCTCTCTCTCTCTCTCTCCCTCCCTCCCTCCCTCCCTCCCTCCCTCTCTCCCTCCCTCCCTCCCTCCCTCCTTCCCTCTCTCCCTCTCTTTTCTTGCTTCCCCATCCGTATAAACAAAACCTCTCTTTTCTTTCTTTTTTCTCTATTTAATATTTCCTCTTGGAAAT
Organism: Rhabditoides inermis; assembly: GCA_963966185.1. NCBI lineage: Eukaryota > Metazoa > Nematoda > Chromadorea > Rhabditida > Rhabditidae > Rhabditoides > Rhabditoides inermis. The sequence continues at coordinate 470,682 of CAWZYM010000300.1, read as the reverse complement.
AGTATATAAGAATAAGAGTTGGGAGTAGTGATGTCTCGCTGCTTTCAGAAGATCGAGTCTCTCCTTCCGGTGTACAATGGTCAGTACCGCACCGATCCGCTCATCTTCATGTTCGATGTCAAGCCGACGGGAATCATGTTCCCCGTGGTACACCAGGGAGGACGGTGGGTGCGGGGGAGGGGAGAGAGAGAGAGAGAAGGAGAGAGAGAGAAAGAGACTGTTTCATTCCAGCACTATGCGCATCGTCCCGGTGGATATAATGGAGAATCGCGTCTGTCCACCATTCTTCATGAGCGTTGGACCGCAGGAGACGGTGCGTGGGCGGACGGGTTTTTGATTATTGAAATATCGATTGATTGCGTATATTATTGATTACCAATTGATATGTAGACGCTGGTTGTGCGCAAGAACCTGGTGAGCCTGTTGGGAGATGCCAAGGATGAGGCCGTCAAGTACAGGCTGTTCGCCGAGAGGACGTGAGTGTGGATTTATTTATCGATCCGATAGTTGATTGCGTGTGTTTCAGTCGTAACAGCTACATGGACGAGACTATGCTGTGCGTGGATACATCTGTGGACACGTACAAAAGAACCATGCACGACGTCCTCTCAACCATTGTCGCCAATGTGCCCACGGTATGCGAGAGGAAGAGGAGGAAGGGGTACGGTAGTCTGTAGTTATCCGGGTTGTGGTAGGAGTATTTGAATGAATTGTGTTACGGCGAGAAGATCATGATTGAATAGTGTACCATGTCATGTTGTCATACCATGTCGTATTTAGAATATTTAGATGTTTGTTGACGGCGGGAACGGCCGTTCTGTGTGTGTGGAGGTGGAGGAGGACCGGAAGAGGGAGATGCGCGACAGCCGCCTACTCGCCGTCATCGACCGCAAACGACACGGAGTCTGCCTCAAGCTCAAGCTGCCCACACAGGGTCAGTGCGCGCATGTTAATATTCACACTGGATATGCGGAGTGTTGTTTTGCAGAGGAGCTGGATCGGTCGAAGGCGACGTCGACGTACCGTATTCCGACGTCGTCGTCGTGTCCGCCAGTGCCCGAGTCTGCCGAGCCATCGGAGGGTGGAATGGGAGGGGGAGAAGGAGAGGGAGGAGGGGAGAGCGGGCGGCAGTCGAGTGTGAGCAGCAGGAGCGGAGGTGAGGGACGTTCATGTTCACCTAGTACTGCTTTCTTTCTGGATTGGATAATGTTGAGAGAGTCATTTATATGATATGTGGGCTGGTTATTGAGGACTTGTGCCAAGAGTGTATAGGATTTATTGATTGTGTTGTTTTACTTGACTGATGTATTGTATTGAGGTATGGACGTGGAGGACGTGGTGATGTTCTCGTCGGGGAGTGGTTCGATGTGCAACAACACACCCCAGATGTCGCCCAATGTGAGCGAGAACGGAGACGCGTTCATCGACGAAGACGACCAGATGAGGATCAGCGAGAATCTGGTGGGGGAGAGGGAGAGAGAGAAGGAAGGGAGAGAGAGAGAGCGAAAAGAGAGGGAGAGAGAGAAGCGGAGGATGGGGAAGTCGTTTTTTTCAGAATCTGGTAGGATTTGAATGAGGAGATAAAAAGAGAAAATGTTGAGGGTTACGAGAATAGATGGCAATCCAATACCCTATGTCCCTATGCCCTGTCACGGTATTTATGTATGTAAAAAGATTTGTCACGGTATTTATGTATGTAAAAAGATTTTGTTGTTTAGAAACCGATAACAATCCTGTATTAACGGAGTTATCGCGTTCCTGTGTTTGTTGAAGCGTGAAGTTTATTTTTCCAAGAATGATTGAGTACGGATCAGAATCAAAATCCGAATAGAGAAATACTCAGACGCGGGTAGTATAGTGGTCAGTATCCGCGTCTGAGTACGTATAAGGAATAAGAATTATAACATTTATAAATCTACTTGCCTTGACTTTGAGGCTGCGTCAATCGAGCAGGCGATGGAGGGCGCGCGATGGCCGGTCGGATCGATGACTGGAATGGAAGTGGAGGGAGGAGGAGGGGGAGGGGGGACGGCCAGCATGGCGGATGGTGGGTCAGGGCACATGGAATCACAATATTCATCTCGAATCAATCTGTCTTTCGTTGGGGAATGTAATCGACCTACTCCTACTTTTGATGTTCTGAATTGGAGATTTTATCTGCTGTGCTATTAAATGCTATTAAACCTATTAAATGATGGTTAGCAAACCTATTGTGTTCAGCGGCCTCTACTGCGGGCGGCGTGTCGTCTTCTCGCAGCAGCGGGGGCACAGTGGTTGCTGGAGGGGCGTGGCAGGAGGAGGTGCAGGCTGTGCGGGTGGAGAGGGAGGAGGACGGGGGCAACAGTGAGTGGGGGCAGGGGAGGGAGGGTGTAGGTAGGTCGTAGGTGAACTGTGTGTTTCAATCGTTGGATAGGGTGTAGGAGAATTTTAATGCAATGTGTATACCTGTCATGAACTCACTGTAAGATTGATTGAACGAGTGTTTGATGTGGCATGTTGCAGCTCTGTTTGTGAACGTGGACTCCCGAATGGAGGTGCGTGGAGTGAAGGCGTGGATCGGCCATCGGATCGGGGTGGAGCCGGCCATGTTCGTGCTCGTCAAACACCACAAGGAGGAGGCGGACGACAAGGGATACGAGGTGGGGGAGGTGGAGGGAGGAGGGTTTATTGCTTCCAGCTAGGCCTCGAATTATGGTCCATGTGAATTGTTCTTGATCATAACGACACGAAAGCACGAAACTTAGTTTGTGTTGTTGTGTAGATGTGAGATGTTCAAATAGTATAACTTGCGGATGATAGATGTCTTTGTTGCAGTGCACGGGGCGCGACTCTGACTCTGTGGGCGCGTGTTTCTCGACCGTCTCCCGACTGTCCATCAACCTCCGGCCACCACTCAAGGACAACGAGAAGATGGTCAACGTGTGCCGGTTCGACCCGCAGGAGGCAGAGGTGGGAGAGAGGAAGGGAGGGAAAGAGAGAGAGAGAGTGGTGTTTCAGCGGGAGCGTATGGAGGTTCTGTTCGAGTTGGCTGTGTCGAAGGACACTCTGGTGTGTGATCTGGCGGACGCCATCCGACACCAGTACCACCACAAGACTGGCACCCTCCTCCAAAAGGGACAGTGAGTGGGGGAGGGGGGATTGGTTCTCTTGTCGCGCACTGTGTGATGGATCAGAAGAACTAGTCAGCTCGCGCATAGTGCGAAACAAGAGAAGCGTACAGTTAGAGCCCCGTATACTGGAAACTATCGTTCTATAGGGCATATAGCATATCTCCGCATTCGGTTTGTTCTTTTCTTTTCTACAAGATAGGATTGTTGAATGGAAAAGTGAGGAATGGAGAGTGGAGTACAGAGAGATAGCAGATAGAGAGTGTGTGAGTGAGAGTGTTGTCTAGGTTCCGTCTGCGTGACATGACGTCTCCTCGCCCCGTTCTTTCGATGGACGATCGATTGGAGGCACGAGGCAACAACTGGGGAAACAATGTCTACCTGCACATCATCGGTGAGTGGAGAGAAGTGACACGATGAATTGTATGTTTCACTGTCGGTTCATTTACGAAATATCATGCAATGATCTATCAAAATTGTTCTTGTTAAGTTCTAGATTTGGATGGTTCTCGAAAAGTATGGCAGTACTGTCAGTTAATTATTGATGTGTTGTGTGTGTTGCAGACGAGTCTTTGGTGGGAGTGCCCGGACAACCCGTATTTGTGCGGCGGTTCAGGCCTAGCACCGTCGAGGTCGGACCCATTCAGGTACGCAGCCATCTCTCTCTCTCTCTCTCCCTTCTCTCTCTCTCCCTTCTCTCTCTCTCTCTCTCCCTCTCCCTCTCAACTCTCCCTCCAGGAGGTGCTCATTCTCCCCTCGGAACGCGATCAGGTCGAGTGTCTCCGCTCGCAGATCTCCCACATTTCCGGCATCCCCCACAACCGAGTGGAGATGACACAGGTGTGTTCTGATTCGTGTGTCTTGTAGTTTGTACCCTGCTGTTTGAGATCACGCTGTCTCCGTGGGACAAGTGGCCGTACGCGCGTCCTCGTCTGGACCTGCTGGAGGGCGGGGCCAAGTTCGCGGCATACATGCCGAATCTGGAGACGGGAGAGCTGCTGGACAAGGCGGGCAGCAGGGTCGTCTACTATCGGTCAGTGGAGAGAGAGGGAGAGAGAGAGAGAGAGCAGGATTACACTCTGGTTGTAGTGATTCGGCGGAGGATGCGAAGGATTTGAGTGAGGAGGAGAAGAAGCAGATCCGCATTCGAGACGCGGGTGCCGCGTCCACCACGCAGCAGAGAAGACGCGAGCGGCCGCTGCGCATCCAGATGAGCAGCATCTCCGAGCCCTGAATCAGACGACGTCCAGATGATGTCATCCAATCTGCTGCGATGAGTGAATCAATGTTGTTATAATCTAATCCAATATCCGAGTCTTTGAGTGTGTTTCACTGATTGGTGTTTTCTTTTTCTCTTTCCCGTAGTGCCGGTGTGTTACTTAGTGGTTGTCCCGAGCGTGAGTGATGATTGATTTATTGATTGCTGTATGATACCATATGTATGATACCATAGGCCTTGGAATATTGCTCTTTCCCGTTTCGTTGTCGCATCGATGTTATCCAGTCTTTGTATCCAGTAGTATTAGCACCCGGTTTCGCACGTCTTTTTTGTTCAAATTTTATTTATTTAGATTTTACGTGTTATTGGAGATGTTTATGGCATTGTCAAAAGTATTGTTTCGACACCATTATAAAGTGTTTATAATTTATGTGTGTGATATTCTTCGTGTTGTATTTCTCTAATCAGACTCCATGTCTCATGACTCCATCTCGCACATTCCATCGTTGCATTCATTGTCACCGCACAAAATAGCAAAAGAAATTCCTTCAACAAATGCAGCAAAGCTAGTTCATACATTTTATATATCGAAATAGTAAACAAACTTGCTCCAATTATAGAGGAACGGTTGTAATTTGTAATGTACAGTACAGTGGAACTTATATATAAATATAACTATTATGTTAAAAAAAAACTGATAATTATATGGGCGACATTTTCAGCCGGGAACCGGGTGTTTGGGTAAAAACGGTGACACTCGCCGCTCTGTTTATTCATCTATCACGACCACATCGAAGAATGGCCATAAAAAGTGACTTTATTTACATACTGGGCCGGGTTGGCCAAGTGGATAGCGTCACAGCTTGCTAAGTGAACGGTCGCTGGTTCGATTCCCCTCGCGGGCAATTGTTCTACCGAATTCCACTACCTCCCGGTGGGGCGCGTGAACCCACTCTCACCCTCTGAGAGCCCTACCATCGGCGGCGGCAGTCTTTCAAGATCTTCTACCACGCCTCGCATCCGGAACTGGTCACTTCGCGATGTTCACGCCCATCTACCATGAACAGTCAGGACTCGCGCCGCACTGTTCCAGCCAAGGAGCCCCAATACCCCACTGTAGGATTGTGTGTGGTTCCAGATAACCCATCATGCTACCATTGTATGTACATGTCGGAATCAGGCTGATAAACAACAAACAATTTACATACAGTACGTACATATTCATTCAATCCTACATGAACTAAAACACATCTGTGAACCCGTATGAGATATGAATAGCAGAAGAGTAGAAGCGGTCATCGCACAGAGAGAGAGAGAGAGAGAGAGAGAGGAAGAGAGAGAGAGAGAGAGAGAGAAAGAGAGAGAGAGAGAGAGAGAGAGAGAGAGAGAGAGATGCTCTCTCTTAGAAAGGCGGCACCCCGGCTCCGCTATGGTTGACGATGAGCTGTAGTTGCAGCTGAGCAGATTGGAACATGATCTGGTCGTGGTTCTTGCCACCCTTCTGCAAAAAGAACCTCTTCCTTCATCTGTCTCACTCTCGTTCTCCCACTCTTTTTGAAACTGCAGGTTTTCATTTATAGTTTCCTGTTTGTGCACGAATTCCTCGTCATTTCACTTCTGTCTGTCTGCCCGCCGAAAATAGCTGGGCTGTGAAAATGGGGGATACCCTATCACCTAGTATGAACTCTTAGAAAATGCTGGTCATTGCGGTGAATGACCGTAGCGTGAATGATATTTACAAGAGTAGATGACTCGCCTCGAAGTCTCCGTTGCTGCCGGCGAAAGCGCTCGCCCTGCGACCACACGACATATGACCGACCTGCAAGAAGGCTTCTTTCACTCCTCCTCTCTCCTTCTCCCTCTCCCTCTCCTTTTCTCTTTCTCTCTCTCCTCTCTCTCTCTACCTTGTCATCTCCAGTCGACCAAATAGAGAACGTGTACGAACCCTCGTAGTGCACTCTGAAAAAGGAGAAAAAATAGATCGTACACGCGTGCACAGAATCAATTATAAACTGTCATGAACTCCACTCAAAACTAGCGGGTGCCTCTTCATCCGCAACCGCGAGTCTATCGCTTTTTTGTGAAGCCTGTGAATGTGAACATATTGTTGATGTTTTCAATGCTCGAGTCACATGATCACTGGTGTACTACATCCCTATTCAATACGGCGATCGATTGAAGAGGGAATCAATGAGCAACTGACTGTGCATTGATGTTGTTGAGGAATCGGCTGTTGCAGGAGAGTCCGTTGATCATGTTACACGCCCCCGGGAATGGAATCAGACACAGGTACGATCCCTGGTTGGCGCCTGGAACGAGTGATCATACATTTACATATCTCCTAATCTCCTTACATTCAAAGAACAGTAGCCCTGAATCCCTGAAGCACAATAAATAGGTGTATATATGTTAAAAAAAAAGACTGTTTATTGTAGGTTACTGTACCGTATATGGTGTCTGTATCTCACCGGCGACACTGACGAATGTGTCTACGAGGGCAGTGAGCGGCGGTCCCAGCTGCTCCCCCGTATCCACGCACGGACCACCAAGGATTGCCTGCAGGGCAGGGTATATCAGAGTTACCGTACTCAGAGTACTGTAGAGGAGCATACTATACTGTAGCTTTCGGTATCGCACCTTCCTGGCGACTGGACTGCCCATCGAGTATCCCAGCACGTCGACCTTCCTGCGAGTGTACGCGGCGACCGCCTGTATCAACATGCGAGTCTGCAAAGAGGGACTAGTGAGCACCACTGACACGGGTACGAATAGGAGAGAGAGAGGGGGGGGAGGTGTCTGACCTGTTTGATGTAGTCGCACTTCATGTCTACCAGAGGGGCGGCCGTCCTGCCCGCGTCTCCATATGTAGTCGCGAACACCGACTCCGGACCATAGCCGCCGTGTCTGAATGGGGATCTCTCTCTCTCTCCCTCTCTCCCTCTCTCTCTATCTCTTTCCCTCTCTCACTCTCTCTCTCTCTTTATCCGTATTCTTATTATCTTTCCCTCTCAATCAGTCTCTTCATTTTAGGTTTTGTTTATCTAATTCAAATACTAACGTGAAGAAGTGGTCTCTAATACGCGAGAACTGGTGGGCGTTGTTGGTGATGCCATGCACGAGAACGGCAGCCTGTCTCCTGCAAGGGGAGGAGATAGAGGGAAAGAGAGGAGAAAGAGAGGAGAGAGGAGGGGGAGCAGAGAGAGGGAAGGAGAGAGAGAAGAGAGAGGGGGAGAGAGAAGAGAGAGAGAGAGAGAGAGAGAGAGAGAGAGAGAGAGAGAGGTTGGTACTCACACAGTCCTCTGTCCCCCCTGGTGGTTGCCTCCCCCGAATGATCCGAATGGTCCGAGATCGCGACGCGCCAGTCGCTCAGCTATCGCCTTCAATCATAATATTGCAGTTTATTTCGGATCCGAAATAGGAAGATAAAGAAACACAGCTCACTTATTAGTTATTCGTGCAACCATTGCTACCATCAATCACTGGCGATCTACACATCACTCTGGTGTTTACACAAGTGAGGGAGGAAGTGAATGCAATTTCTCCTCATTTGTATGCGTATGTACTATGACAACCCACCGGTCCATATGATTGAGTGAGGAACTGATTAAAGGAAGGGGAGAAGTCGGCAGCCGCGCTCGCACAGAGTAAGAGCAGACGGAATAACATCTAAAACTGAAAGTAATATCAAAAATTGAGATTGTGGCTTTCACGAAAGCAAACACGCGACGAACATGCGGCAGAATCGGGAACAACAAAACATCCGGTAGCAAAAATTGAACAAATTCAACTCTCAACTGTGTAACAAACTAGACGCAAGACATCTTCTGGTGAACAAGTTTTGGTCAAAACAAATGCAAATTGATTCGATAATTAGATAAGTTATCGTCAAAATTGATAGGCAACAACTACAATACCGCAACTATGTACTTCAAGACGGAACCGACTCGACTGTGCGGCAAACCAGTCTCTCTGACGGGTGACACGCGACAGCTCTCTCTCTCTCTCTCTCTCTCTCTCTCTCTCTCTCTCTCTCTCTCTCTCTCTCTCTCTCTCTCGCCCCTATAAGCTGTGATAGGGGCGATGACACACTCGGATGGTGTAACATGCTTTGTCTCTATCTCTCTTCTTTCCACTATGTTGTTGCGACCCCCGCTGATTCACTCCAGTCACACAAATGCCCTCGGGTCATGATTGTTCATGGTATTGTGTAATACTGTAATGACAGAATAGGGTAGAGGAGGGAAAACGGAACGGTTACGTTTTTGTTCCGTGTTTGGGACCATACAACGAATGGAAACAGAAAACACATTTGACTGCTGTAGAAACAATGTATTTCCAGCCGAGCTGAAAGTTTGACACAACACTCATAAATCTATACTCTTTCGATAAGTGTGGTATCAAACTTTCAGCTCGGTCGGAAATACATTGTTTCTACAGCGCTCTCTCTCTCACTCTCTCTCTCTCTCTCTCTCTCTCTCTCTCTCTCTGTCTGTCTGTCTGTCTGTCTCTCTCTCTCTCTCTCCTGTCCACGCATCTTTTTTTAATATAATATATTTATCCATAGAAACAGAATCGCAATGACAACATTGGAAAGACAACAAAAGTTATGATGAACGAGTGTCCAACATCAATCGGTTTCCTTCCCAGTGAGGCAAAGCGAATACTGCGGAAGCCACCTCCAGACACCTTGACGTGTTTGGCAGAAGTGTACTTCCTCCACAGGCACTCTCGCGACGACAACTGAAATGAGTGAGGAGGCAAGCGCCTCATCATTAGAATCACCCAATCAAGTCAAACCACCCTGGAGCTTCTATCACATTAACAGATTATTACAAACGTGTGGGGTCTTGAAACCTCTTTTGGATGGTACTGAAGAAATGATCAATTGCGTATGAAGCGAATCGGATGCCACACAGGGTATGCCACAGCATTCGATGCCGAAACATTCATTTTCGATATTTAGACTATGCTGGGGTTTGTTTATGTGCCCGAGGATGTTGAGAGCAAGACGACTTTATTGAAATGGAATCAAGAAAGCGGCCCTGGAGAAACTCATCGTTTGACCAGTCAGTTGTTTTCATTGTAGGTAGATTTGTTTCATCAGCGTTGTTGTTTCAGAGCATTATCTACTTTCTTACTGGATACTACAGAGAAGAGTGCGGAGAAGCTCACAGAAACTGCGAGCAGGAAGGGCGTGTGCTCTGAGGTGAGAGCAAACTAACAAAAAATAGCGTGCTTTGCTCATTATAGGAACAGCTTTTGATCATATGTGCGGCTGCGTCAACTGCATTCAATGGCTGGGAAACGAGGGAGAAGTACAAGGACATTGTACTTCCCTTACTGATAACATGTGGATATCAAAATTAAAACTACCTGTAAGTGAAAGACGCGATGGCGCGAATAAGAAGAGAAGAACATTGCTCATTTTAGATATTTACTAGCCGTTTTGACTGTTCGGAATGGACTGTCATGCAGCCACTGTATGATCTACACCGAAACATTCAAGATTGGATCAACGGCACAACTACCAGTATGTTGGACATGAGACATGACATTTCGTTTTATCTTCAAATCATAGGCTCCATTGCAACACTATTCGAGCGATGGGAGAAGCTGGATGGACCGCTGAAAGGATGTTTTGGCGGCAGCCAAAAGAGCTTCGAATTGCTTACAAAGATGCTCGACGAGATTGCAGAAGTTTGCCGTACGCATGAAGAGGTGCGCTGTTCTCAGTTTCAGTCTCATATATTTTTGAGGCCGCATACACTGCGGAAACTATGCGAAAAATCGTCAATGTCGTATTCGGTGTCGGCGATGAATGCGAACTGGCGGAGCAACTCTCGATTATAATTCGCCCCGATATAATATAATTTCTCTCTTTCTCTCTTTCTCTCTTTCTCTCTCTTTCTCTCTTTCTCTCTTTCTCTCTTTCTCTCTTTCTCTCTTTCTCTCTTCCTCTCTTTCTCTCTTTCTCTCTTTCTCTCTTTCTCTCTTTCTCTCTTTCTCTCTTTCTCTCTCTCTCTCTCTTTCTCTCTTTCTCTCTTTCTCTCTTTCTCTCTTTCTCTCTTTCTCTCTTTCTCTCTTTCTCTCTTTCTCTCTTTATCTCTTTATCTCTTTATCTCTTTCTCTCTTTCTCACTTGCCAATAACAGGTGATCCGAGGGAGCACCCGCAACCTCAATTACGACGACTACACGATGAACTTCTGAGAGCTCGATGGACGTACGGTAAGCGTATCCCAGTTAGTATCAAAATACAAATTAGCGTTACAGAAGAAGACTACGATGTGGCTGTGAGTCGAATTTTCGGAGACGTGGGTTCACCAGTCGCATCTTCATGTGCGTATTGAATTGCTGTTCTTGTTTCTAATAGCTGTACATCTGCCGTTTTCAGCCACAGCTCGCCCTTCCTCTGTCAAGTCCATGTCAATGCGCACAATCGACACACCCGCATTCACGGGACCCGATGCAAATGATACTTCGTTTGGGGACGACTTCTTCGTGGAATCGCCACTCCTATATCGCAAGGGCCCGTTGAAGTCTGCAAACGGGCCCTCGGAAGTCTGCAGGCCGTCGCGTCATGACATGAATCGACCACTCACCAGCCCGGTGTCGATTCCAAGTGTCGCGCTGCCGATGAGCAGGCTGCGTGTGACCAGCACGCCGATTCGCTCGTCCGGATGGCAGACCGGGAGGTCATTCGGCCATGACTTCTTTGGCGACTCGCCATCTCTCCGCCACGTGAACGGGCCGGCGCGTCGGCTGCGTCGCCCCAGCCCTGTGACTGATCGTCCGCGTACCTCATCAAATACGAATGGTACGACATCATGCATACACTCTTCAGTTTTAAGCATCTTCAAATTTCTAGGCTCGATCGACGAGTCCGGACTACCAGAATCTGTCACGCCCGGCCAAGGAACAGAAGAACCGAGGAATGCGGAAATGGGGACTACGCGGGATGCGGACAGCGACGGATCGTTCGACATGATGGACGAGCCGACTGAGGTAGAACAGAAGTCGACTTCACACCAGAGACGCAGTACCACTCGTCCCGAAGACGGGCGCAAGACAAGCACAAAGGAAAGGAAATCAGAAAGTATTAGACTTGCGATCGGATGCCGGCAAATTGTTGTTGTTCAGAATTCGGGCGACGACCAACGGGGTCGGGTGGAACAGATGCGCCGGATCTCCCCCAATGTACGACAAAGAGAAGGGCTGCTCGCAGATAAATGGATGTCGCTGATGTTCTTGTTTGCAGGGCCAGTGGTCTGAGCCGGCGCGTCTGTTGTGGGCGCTGGCTATCGACCCCAATCCGCCCTCTCACCACGAATACCGTCTACAGAAAAAACAGCAACTGTACGAGCTGCTGATCCGAGTAGTGAATCCGAGTAGTGAATCCGACACTCTCGAGCAGCGCGCGCTACCCAGTACTGGATACTACGAAGAGCAACCGGAGGGACATCGAGTGAGTCACTCTGCCTTGGCTCCAACCGATCATCGATCTACAGAACAAGGAAGAGCGCTCTGGCCAAGGTTCGGGACGAATTGAAGGGCACAATCCTCGCGTGTAGGATGATGCGGAAGGAGGGCGACAAGAAAGATGTTGTGAGTGGACAATCCAGTTCTTTGCACTTCACTTTTTTTGGTGTCGATTTGCAGGTGTATGCTAAACTAGTGGACTGTCCTCTGCACATCGGAGAAGACGGGAAGGTGCGCTGTGGAAACATGGTCATCTGAGCATTCCCCTACATCGTTCCCCAAGCGTCTCGTCTCCATACCACTCAACCCAACTTCATCCCAACTTCATCCTATTCCGTCCATCACGACTTCATCCCCGTCTGTGTGATTGCCATCTGTAACATTGTCTTGTATCGCTATTCCTCCTCGTATGTCATCTCGGATTTTGTCTTGATGTTTCTCTTGTGTCTTAGATTGTTTTAAATCTTGAATGTGTGGTTTCGATAAATGGTGTTTAAGATGTACTTGAGATATTTTTATGTGGAATACATGTGCTCTATGTGCATACATGTGCACATGTATGCTCATCGTTTTGATGAGATTTATGAGTTTTTTTTTTGAAATATATTTTTACAGGTTAGAGAGAGAGAGAGAGAGAGAGAGAGAGAGAGAGAGAGAGAGAGAGTGGTCAGAGAGAGACAGCTCAGAGAGAGAGAGAGAGAGAGAGAGAGAGAGAGACAAAAGGAGAGAGAAGCAGACAGACAGACATATATGGAACGAACGCGAACGGTCATCACAGTTCCCTCACAATCTATTTAAACATATCAGCTGGCACGGCTAAATTTGGCCCCTCGCCTGCTATCTTGGTATTGGTAGTGCGTGGATGAGCAGAGATGGAGAGAGAGAGAGAAAGAGAGAGAGAGAGAGAGAGAGAGAGAGAGAGGGAGAGAGAGAGAAACTCAGATAGTGCATCTCTGCTTCCACTTGCGTCAGTGATCTGATAAGGTCAACTGATCTCGGACTTTTTCGAGAGGCTGAGGAGAAATCGCGAACAAATCAGTAAGCAGACGTCAGCATGTGAGTGTGATGAGTGTCGAAACAGCTGATGATAACATTTCGATGTGTATCATGTATGTACATATGACCGCATACTCGCATGTCAGCGACAAGAAACAAGCAGCGAATGTGACTATTTCCGTGCCAAGAACGATAACAGTGAAGCAGTGAATCATGTGAGTAAAGTCAGTAAAGCATTTCCGGTAATTAACAAAATATTCAGTCTTGTCTACTGTCTACATATCTCAACCGGTTCCTACCTGAACGCAACTAAATTACAGATACTATACAAATACGTAAAGTCGTAATCGTAACGTTCTTGTATGTATGATGAGATTTAATGTTTTAATGGGACGTGAATAATTCTCACTCTCCTTCCCCATTCCTCGTCTCGCACCACACAGATAAGCAAAATAAACAACACCATCAAAAATGTCTTGTCAAAGATGTGATACCAACAGAGGTTCTCAAAAAACAATTTACAAGGAAAAAATTACACAAACCGCACCTGTCAATATGATATTATTATAATTATACATATGATCTCCGATTTACATTTACATAAGCACCGGCACAGTAGCTATCCCCCCCCCACTATACCACGTCTCCATAACCCCGAGCCTGCGTCACAGCCACTCGCAATCAGCCGCCCAGATGCCTTATCACCTCCATATAAGCTCTCCATCGAACCAGCAACGCACTCACTCAATCTATCCATTGATTTCGACCAATTTCAAGCACCTCTACTCATGTCAATACTCTAAAATGCATTTTTAAGCCGTTTATACGTTTCTAACGCGTCTCGAAACGATACAAAATGTGTAATGTAAAAGGTTCAGAATGTTCTCGAAGAAGACCCTTCTCGTTTTCGCGATCGTCGGACTCCTTCTTGTTTCCTCCATTGACTGCAAGAAGCAGAAGGGAGGGTGGGTAATACACTGATCTACCTTATTGATCTACCCCATCACTTGATCACTCATCTACTTTCAGAAAGAAGGGCGAAAAGGTGGGAAAGGTCGACAAGAAGGCCGAAAAGGTCAAGGCTGAGAAGGTTAAGGTGAGTTAACCCGCATTCGACATTTCTCCTGTTTCGTTCCCAACAACCTCAACCACTCAATCACTAACCATTCTCATATGCATATCGTATGTGCGTGTCCTATCCCAATATTTTGTTCGAACGCTTTTTCTTATAGACTTATTGCTTACTGACAAATTGGAGAGTGAGAGAGAGAGGGAAGAGAGAGGGAGGGAGAGAGAGAGAGAGAGAATCCATTACAGGTTGAGAAGGTGGCCAAGGTTGAGAAGGTGAAGGTTCCGAAGGTGAAGGAGGAGAAGGCGGCTGAGCCCGTGGAGGTCGAGGAGCCCGCCGTCGTCGAGGAGGTCCACATCGTGAGTCTCTTTCTCTCTTTCTCTCCCTCCCTCTCTCCCTCCCTCTCCCCTCTCTCTCTCTCTCTCTCTCTCTCTCTCTCTCTCTCTCTCTTCCCGTCACGGTTGTCATCTCACATCACATTTCTCATGCGGTAGTCCATTTTTTTGTTCATGAATCCTTTTTTATACACTCCGCATGATAGTGCACTGCATGTCAACTTTCACGCAAGCAAGCATAATAGAGCATCTCTCCGTTTCTCTCCCTTGCTATCTCCCCCGTGCCACCTCCTTTCCACAATTCATACCCGTATCGATAACACGCTGATTAGCAATCCAGCTACTCGCTCTCAGTGCAGCCAGACTCACGATTAGCCTATATCACCCGCAGATAATGCCAAGTTGCGGGTGCGGGATCTTATAACTAGACATCTAAATCTAACCCACGAAGCAAAGGGTGTGGTTCACTTTCATTTGTTTGCTCGATACATTCGTAGAGAACACGTGGTTGTACATAAGAATGAATCGATGAACAACACCAATCAATGAGGATATCCTAGGTTGAGGAGGCTGTTGCCGCGGGAGCCGCGATTGTCGAGGAGCTGGTCGCCACCCCCGCCCCCGCCCCTGCCAAGCCCGTCATCGTCAAGCCCAAGAACCTCAAGGTACCACCGCATCCTATTCTTTTTTCTCTGTTGCTCTTTTTCTCAGTCGACTGTCCGCTTTGCAGTTGCCAATAGTAGTCACTTCCTCATAGGAAAGTGTGGCTAGTGAAACGAGTTTGAAACGCATTTAGATGGAATCTATTGCAGGTCGTCACCGCCTACGACCAGTGCAAGCTCGAGTGCAAGAAGGTGAGCAACCATTCTTACAATCCGCACTGTCCGCGCTTCGCGACGATAGAGCAAATCCTTGGCCGGGTGCCAGCAGCCGCAGAGCGCCGAGCACGCGCACGCGACGCGTCTGACTTGTCTGTTTTCAGGCCCGCGACCAGGAGAACGCGCAGCAGTACATCGCCCGCCTCAAGGAGGAGCTCGTTGCCGCCGAGGTCGCCGTCGCTGAGCAGCAGAAGGCGAGTCTCTATCTTTCTCCTCCTCGCATGGATTGAACAATGATAAGTTTAGGCCAACGAGCTGGCTGCCGCGGCTGCCGCCGCCGCTGCCGAGGCTGCTTCTGCCGCCGTGGCCGCCGCTGACCTTGCCGCCGCCGCCGACGCCGTCTCCCCCGTCGAGCCCAAGGCCGAGCTCTAAGCACCCCACCCAACACACAACCAGCCAGGGACCACTGTGCTATGGCAGCGAAAGCCTCAACTGCTTTCACTGTTTTAACACGAGTCGATAAATTTTGGACTAATCAGTCACTATACATTATCCATTAATAAAAAGATATTCATAAGCTTCCGCCAGTTCCGACCACACAATTGAGTTTGATTATTTCAATGTGTTAGACTTACGCAAAAAGAAACAAACCCTATAGTGGGCCCGCAAATGAGTTCCACTCTTCTCACGAGTGACGTTAGGGTGGTTAGACAACGTTCAGAATCCTTTAGACTATGTTTTAAATTTGGGGATATGAATGGCAAAAACAAATATGCTGCCCTATTGTTTACTATACATTATGTTCAAAATCCACGATAATGTTTTCGACGAAAAATCCTGACTCAAGTGCGAGCCTATTATAGACTACCCTTCAAAATCAACTTATTTACAAACCTCCGCCCACACGCACAATAATATCTACACTAAATTTCTGTTCCGATTTCCGATACACTTACAACAGACCAAGATGCCACGCCAAACGCAATCCAAACTCGAGAAAGAGAGAGAAAGAGAAAGAATATAAATTTATATCTCCGTCTCGACTCGAAATCCAGATAACAAAACGAGAGACAGACACGGTACGCGGTTGGGGGAACAAGGTAACAATAACAATCAAATCCTAGGCTACTCTATACACTCTACTCACACCCTCCATTCATGCCAATCCAGTCCAACCCCCTCACTGCTCGGGGTTCTTTCCAAGGAACTTGACTGCGTAGTCCCTCTTAAGCTGCTTGATCCTCTCCCTGTCCTCCTCGTTCGCCAGACCCGCACGCTTGTCAATGTACTCGCTCTTCGGCAGACCGTACAGCTCCTGCAATCATGGGTATTCGAATATAAATTACATATTTTCAGACATTGTATGACATCGTGAACAAAATGAATTTTAAAAAAATCAATGCATCTATCTATCAATACCTCGAGGGGCATGAGCCTGCTCCAGTGGGGGTAGAGCTTCCTGCCGGTCGGTGCCAACTCGTCCTGCCACTCCTTCTTTGCGCTCAAACACAAAGGGTTACATTTACATACGAATGTCAACGTTATCAATAATAATCAAATGAACAATCACGCGTCTCACCTGGCGATGGTCTTCTCGACGTAGTTCTCGGGGTTGAAGCTGTCCAGCTCGGCCAGGTGAGCCTTCATGCGCCGGATAAACTCGCGCTCAGCCTCAACACCAACAACATTAATTCCATTCAATATTCATCTGATAACGCTCCTTGGCAGTCCAGGATCCAAGTTAGGATCATCAACATGCACCCCAGTTTGAACAAATGAAATTGTTCGAAACTCTTTGTAAATACACTTACAAAAAACCAGTAAGTAAATATTTATATATACAAACCTTAAGCTTCTTCTCCCTGTGGTACTTGGCGTACTTGAAGAAGTCGCGGTCGTAGCGCCTCCTCCTGCAACACTACGGTAAGAAGGGAAAACAATATATTAGGATTCCAAACATGTTTAGAAAAGCAATCAAAGAAACGTCATCGCACCTCTTATGCTTCTTCATCTTCTTGCGGCGGATGGTGAGCAGACGGGGCGCGGCCCACATGGCATTGGGGGCCGTCGACGGAGGAGCCTCCACCTTCGGCTAAATATAATGGTAATAACTATAATGAAAAAGTACAACAAATACTTATACTACAACGTACCTTCTCGGGGAGTGGGTCGCACTTCTCGAGGATGGTCTGGAGGAAGGGCGCGGGTGCGAGCACGGGGCTGCGCTCCGCCGTCGGGAACGTGTAGATGCGCAGCGCATTGTCCAGCGCCGGACACTCCACCGGACTGTACAAACAAATACATATGCGAAAACGGAATTTGAAACTCACGTAATGTTAGAGGGTCCAACGGCAGGCGCCTCGATGGGGTTGATGGTGGAGGAGCGGGGAGGAGGCGGCATTCCCGGAGCAATGTTGGAAGAAATGTCTGTAACTTACACGTGGATGCATTACTATCACAACATAATAAACCAATCAACTCACTGGAGAATTGTGCGGTAGAAATGCTCAATCGCGAGCATCTCGCGGTGAGTGACGTGAGCAGTCGGTTCATCGTTACCCGTTGAGCATACACCTGAATCGATACATCA
The DNA here is from genome assembly GCA_963966185.1 of Rhabditoides inermis. NCBI lineage: Eukaryota > Metazoa > Nematoda > Chromadorea > Rhabditida > Rhabditidae > Rhabditoides > Rhabditoides inermis. The sequence goes on along the minus strand of CAWZYM010000300.1, from coordinate 453,071 downwards.
TGAAATACTTAATCGACCACAAAGACAAACAAAACAAAACAACAAAACAAAAAGAAACAAAATTGAAAACAATCAAATTTGAAAACTTTTTGGCGGCGCGAGCTATGAGAGGCAGAGTGGCAGAGACGCAGAAGTGGCAATAGAGCGAACATTTTCGTTCAGATCAAATTGTATTTTATCTGGTTTGCTAGATTTTATCACATTCCTATATGTACACAGTTATTAATAATAGTTGCATGGAGTTTTTAATATTATTATTGTAATGTACCATCTCCATCATCAATACTTTTTTTTTTAAAATAAATTGTGAGCTGTATCTTCGTTGTGTAGAGTGAGATATCGCACTTTGATCCACGGTTAAAAAAGACAATATAATGCAAATGAAAGCACCCTCTATGAGAGTAGCGTGGCAGCACGCAAGACAACATTCAAATTCAATTTATCAATAATTATTATACACGTGGCGAACATACAGGATACACATTCACACATTGCACTACCCCTCTTCCCCCTTCTGCTAGTTGAGTCTGTTGTTGAGCTTCTTGTATGCCCACACCCTCCTTCGGAACTCGTCCAGGTCCTTCTTCCGAGGGACCACACAAGGACCTCTCTTCGGATCGGCGTCCTTCAGCATCCCCGGACAGTACATCGCGTTCAGCTTGACCGTGTCCCATCTGAAAGCACAGAGACTGTTTGTATGTCTCGCCTTCCCTTGATATTTAAAATATGATTTAACACGTTTTTTTTCATCATGGACCGACCTAGTGAGCAGTCCCACCCTCTGAGCAGCTCCGATGTCGACGTTGTTCCTGGCGGGACAGTACTCCGTCAGAACGTACCTGTAACGGGGCTCTCTCTCCCTATCTACCCCTTCTCCTCACCTGTCCCTTGCCCATAGAGGTATGGTGATGCTCTCCGGGTCGAATGGCCACTCTAGCTGTGCCGAGTGGAACTGCGGCTGGCGGGCCAGCGGCACAGGGCTGCAAAAAGAGTATGGTGTGGTGTGGGCAGTTGTGATCCTTCAAAAGAAATGTGTTCCGTTATTTCGAACACTAGTTTAGAATTGAACGTTGATAGAGTGAGACATGGAGAAAGACTGACGAGATGCTCTGGATGTAGGACGGCGCATCCGGGCGGTACAGCTCGCGACGCATACCTGAATGTGAGGATCTCTCTCTCTCTCTCTCTCTCTCTCTCTCTCTTTCTCTTTCTCTTTTCCTCTCTCTCTCTCTCATCCCTTCACTCACCCATAAACCTCACTAGCTGGTCCATCACCGCGCCACGCGAATGGTTGAACGAGTCCATCTGAACGAATCGGTGGGCGGGACTTATGTGGACGCGGCCTACCTGGAAGGCGTTCTCCGCCACGTAGAGAATAGTCCTGCCAACCAGGCCTTCGACAGTGTTGTCGGAGTATGCTGAATAGTTGGTTAGTTGGATTAGGAAATCAGAGAGAGGAAGAGAGAGAGAGAGAGAGAGAGAGAGAGAGAGAGAGAGAGAGAGAGACTCACCGGAGTACTTCTTGCTCTTTCTGATCAGGACGTACGGCTTCTCGGCGTCCCATCTGTCAGCGTGGTACCACGGCTTGTACTCCTAGAAGGCACTTCTCTCTATCTCTCTATCTCTCTACCGCTTTCTATGACTCTCTCGTTCTCTTCTATATCCGATCATGCACTGTTCACAGCTTCCCATCAATATCTTCTCTCAAGAATAGGTAACAGGTAACAAGCCATACCCATGAACTAGCCTGACAATCATGTCCAATTCCTGTTCCTCCGTTGTCAACCAATGTTAGTCATCCCTAATCAATCTGTTCCATTTTCACATCCAGACACCAGACAGATCTATTGACAATGATTGAGAAACTCGAATGAGAAATTGAAGCAAAACTAATTATTTACCTGTTCCTCAAACATGATACACGTCCTGCGAGCGATCTGATGGAATGCGTCTCTGAAAGACACATCATCATTTCACATATCTCTTCTTCACGAGATTTTTCGCAATGAATTCGTATGCGAAAACAGCTGAGCGTGAGAAGAGACTGTTTTGATATGAGACGTTGCTCACCTGAGGATTGCCTTCTCCGCATCGATCAGCGACGGCCAGAAGTAGACGTACTGCGTCGGAGCCCTGCACACCATCTTTCTCCCTCTCTCCATTCCTTCTCGCACTTTGCTTCATTCATACCCATACCACTCATGCCGACCCTCCGAATCTGACGTTGTTTCTGATCCTTTGAATCTTCCCGCTAGTTTTCATGATCATAGATCATACAAGATGCTCCCTACCGTACCTGATAGTGGTTGCCTCGTCGGCGAACGCTGCACTGTTGATGTCGTTCATACTCGTCGGAGCCGCGCGCGCCTACCAAAACACAACATACACACGGCAAACTACAAAACACACAAGTTGCTCAGCTCGATCGTATCATGACAAACCTTTGGCCGGCATTTCTTGGCGTCAGCTACGGCAAGGAGGAGTGGAAGGAGTACAGTCGACCAGTGCATCGCAGATATACCTGATCTCACTCTCGCAAAGGGGTCAGCAGAGTCGCCCTATCAAGCAGGATTAATCCAACCCATTCCCTTTCCCCACCCGGTAAATCGAATATCGCCTATCCACTGCTAATGAGACAAGAGCGAAAGAGAAAGGAACATGAGGGTTCTTTCCAGATCAAACTGTGTGAACGTTTTCATTTCTGTCCCTGTTTACAGTACTTGAACTCTTGAACAATATTGCTTGAAACCATTAAAAAAAAACTTCATTCAAAACGAGACAAGTGAAGTCGGAGCGAGGGCAGGATAAAGCAATACAATCTCGAAAAACACACACATGTAGCAACCAGGATAAATGTCATAGCCGGGCGAATACTCACCGCACAAAAGGGCGGGTTCGTTCGAATCGAATGCTCGAATCTTGTATGGTTATGTTGCTTACGAATCTTGCAAAGACATGCATTTCGAAAGCGCTACAATGGCCACTCAACAATCACATTGCAAGGAGTAGCGTTTTGAAAGGCTCACAAGAGAACACCGGACAATGTACGTTCTGCGGGCAAGTAAGATGGAAAGTGTTGGTCTACAGATCGGGGAACCTGGTCGGGTCCTCTCTGTACGACGCCGGCACAGTGAAGAGCTTGTCGCTGATGTGGTCCATGAAGCACATCTTCTGGAACGTCACCTTGGCTGAGATGGTCGGCAACAAGGGGATCTCTGAAAGCGATAAACATTATCATCACAATTTCAAGAGCACGGTCGGAAAACTGAGAATAGAGAGGGATAGAGGAAAAGAGAGAGAGAGAGAGAGAGAGAGAGAGAGAGAATGAGAGGATACCGACTCGCCCACTCACCCATCCTGACAGGGAATCCGGGTGGAAGGCGCGCGTCGCAGAATCTCCTCAGCTTGTTGAGGTGCTGAAAGATGGAACATCAGTCGATTCAAACTGCCAGCTACTCCAATACCAATCAAGACCATGCTCGATTATGTATTGCAGTTTCGAGGATGATTTCAGAGCTATGTGCAGTGATCTCTCTTTTGTTGGGGAGATGAGGCTTTCCTACCTACCTTGACGGGGGCGACGAGTTCGAGAACATCGAGGAGGACATCCACTCCAAGGGGGAAGTCGTCAGACTGAAACCACGCCACACCCATCATCACCCTTTTCCATCACTTCATCACACCCCTATTCTGATCACTTGATCCACAGCATGTCTACCAGTGCATGCGTTCCCCTGCACCCACCATGGCGATGAGTGCCTTCATGTGTTTCTGGTTGGTCTTGAGTACGTGGGCGCGCCCGAGAGGCGGGGGCAGGCCCGGTGCAGCGCCTGCAGACGAGAAGGGTGTAAGGAAAGGCGAGGACACATGCAACGACAACCCTTCCGCGTATCAAGACATCTACGTTGGCAACAGTCAAATACAACACTCGTACTACTCCAATCTAATAACAGTCTGGTGTGAGTTTGACATTCAGTTTAGTTTGATCAATCTGCCCACCCGAGTACTCCTCCCACGTGGTCGGCATGCGACCGGGTGGCTGGAGGGACTTGCGGTGCTGCAGAGACTGCAACAAACACATTAGAGCATATTCAATTGATTGTACTTGTACATTTACTGTGTGTTTCTGGTGTGTAAAGCCTACATGCGCAATCTGTCGATGTCATTTAATGTTCGCTAATTTCGCTCATTCCTGACTCATCCCGGGATCACATCTCCCACTCTCCTTTGTCTCTCATCTACTCCACCCATTACCAGTTTCTGTTCCATATTAGACACCACAATGAGCAACATTACATTACAATTAGAACAACCTGCATTCGAATTCCAATCAGGGATGTTTCACAAACTCACTCTGAAACACCGACAACTAATTTCTAATCAAACAAAACAGGATTTCGAAATAAATAAATAAATCCGCAACATGATTGTTAATTCAACGCATGTACTCAATGCTGATGATTGCGGTACTTCAACTCTCTCTATATATACAAATTGTAAACCATGTTCGCGAAAACAAACTAATTGATTGTACTCTCCACTTCCCCACACTCGAATCCCAAAGCACTTGGAGTACAGCAGATCAAAGAGCGGTGTTCAAAACTACATGCAACATTCACGATAAAAAATACAAATGCCAAAATTATTGCTCAAACATAACACACGTTCGATAAAAGACGTTTAGAAAAAAAACGGACAGAAACAGTTTAGGAAAGATGAAAGAGTGAATGCACACCTTGAAGTCGTCGTCTGCCACCGCGTTGCCACTCGCGAGGCTAGTCATGAACGACTTGTTCTTCTTGATGTCCTCCGCCGAGAGGTGCTCCCTGCACAAGAGTATCTTCTCTCTCTCTCTCTCTCTCTCTCTCTCTCTCCCTCTCTTCTCTTCTCTCTCTCCCTCTCTCCCTCTCTCTCTCTCTCTTCTCTTCTCTCCCTCCCTCCCTCCCCACCTCCTCTTCCTCGTCTCCAGCATCATGTTCTCCACAACGTAGAACGTCGCCTGATACTCGCCGATGCGCTCCTGCAAACAACAGGTAAATAAACAAAGAACAAAAGAGAGAGAGAGAGAGAGAGAGAGAGAGAGAGAGAGAGAGAGAGAGAGAGAGAGAGAGAGAGCACCTCTCTGTCGTGTCGGAACAGCCATCCGGCCTGTGCTCGCTGGAAGGTGATGGGTTTGGTGCTCATAGTCGCCGAGACAATGTCCGACGACATCAACACGTCCACCTGATGTCGATTGATTATTGATTTATCGATTCCACCCACCTCCTCGTCCACTTCGCATTCCGACTCACCGGCGCGCACTCGCTGGTACACCTACAAATTTCATGACGTCATTTTTAGTAATTGCGATGTTTTGCCGCAGGTTTGGTAGTATGCTAATGTGTCGTTGCTGACATCCCTGTAGAAATGTATTGCTGTCATATTTCCAGAGATAAATACACCTGTCACAGAACGCCCGTTCCCTTTTCGTATGTATTGTACTCGACAAACACACACTCAATCATTCCGTGTTCTCTCTCTCTCTCTCTCTCTCTCTCTCGCGCTAGTACACAAATATACCATGCACACCCGCGAACTAGTCAAGTGCGCACAGCCTTTACCTCACTTTTTCCAACTCCCCCTTCAAATCACCCAGTCACGCTCATCGATCACGATATAAAACAGCTGCTGGCCTCAACTCTCACTGAACTGCGAACTATTAGACTCACATCTGTTTCCAACATCATCCCTCATCCCATCTATCTCTTTCCCTTTCTCTCTCCTCTCCTATCTGACCACCCAGGCGTTGCAATTTCATCGCCCTCCGACGGAAACCAGTTTATGCGCCTCGATATATCGCAGTCGCACCTTTGCTCTGTTGTTTCATCGACCATCAAAAAAACAGCAAAGTCAATACTATTCGTTGCCGAATCTAGCGTAGTTCCGAATCAAATGTGCTATGGAATGCGCGGAATATTACACCCCGATGACCGCCGAGAGAGAGAGAGAGAGAGAGAGAGAGAGAGAGAGAGAGAGATGGCGGTGCTACCTATACGCGCGACGCATCAAACACCGAAAGAAAGCGAGAAAGAGAGGTGATTCGCATGCTATAGGAGTCCATTTCGTCGAAAAAGAGAACGCAAGAATTAGTCATTTTCAAGAATCCCGAAACCTTACGGGATGACGCATCCACAATCACAAAAAACACTTTGCGAACTACGATACACCATATTCATAATCTTACAGATGATTCATCTAAAGAATGAAACAGTGCTATTTGAAAACATTCGAAAACAAAAATCTAAAACAAAAACACCCACCTTTCCCTTGTTGTCCAGTACCACAGTCTGCTGATCGGGGGGAGCTGCGGCGTCGAAGAGAAAAGTGATGTCACCACGCTCCCACGTGCGCTCACTACACGTAAACAAACTGGTAAACAAGTAAAAAACAACAACCTTACCTGAAATCCACCAGCGTCGTATCTAACCGGATCATGGTGCCCTTCTTGTGCAGACGGCACACATCGGAAGGAAGAATCTTGGAGAGCAGGGGGACTGTAGTAAACAGGTAAACAAGTAAACAAGTAAACAACTGACTCCATGAGTGGAAGTCCCACTTGAGCTCCAGGTAGAAGTCTCCGAGTGAGCGGAGCACCCGGAGGAGGTGTGGATTGCGGGAGACGAGACCCTCGCGAGTCTGCGACTTGAGCTTGCGCAGCATCTCAGTTACTGCAACGTCAAACATGGTCTCAGAACATATAGTTTTTCAATAAATACAACACTCGTTAAGTTCATATGTGACGCTATTTTGGTAACTCCTACAATAATATGTTTCATAAGTGATTGATACTGAAGTCAGCAACTATCAATCAAGCAACTACTCCAATGGACCAATGTCAAAGCGATTCCCTAGTGTGTTACTCTCATCAACAGCTAATCTCTCTCACTTTCGTTATATATTCACGTTGCTTCTTGTTGTTGTATTGCCTCCCCGGGGGCATGCTCCCCCAATATATACACTGCTCCCTCGTAGTCATAACATCAAGAGGGAGGGTGGGAGAAGAGAGAGAGAGAGAGAGAGAGAGAGAGAGAGAGAGAGCTCATTCGTATGGCGTTGGCACATTGAACTAGGTAAGCTAGGTTGGAACACCCAAAATCACAGAAAATTGGAAAGTGCGACCTCTAATTGGAACCACGCACCCCGGCCAGTCTAGTCGGTTCTACCGCTCCACGCTGATTGCAAACACATAAAGAGTTCCAATTAGCCTCGACAAATCGAACGGGACACAATCAGCTATCAGCAGGGATGGGAGCAACACAAACACAACTCATGCGGGTCAAGTGATGTGACGTCACTAATGGGCCTACATAGTGCTTCACAGGCAAGATGTCAATGCCATCAACAACTCACTGATCTGTCGGTCTCCGTAGCTGACTGCTTCCATGAGTGGATTCCAGCCCTGGCTGTTCTTCACCTTCACGGGAGCGTTGTGGGCAAGAAGGAGAGCTGTCGCCTCTGGAATCGATCGATAAATGTATAAATCTGTGATTCGATAAATCGATACTCACCTCGATGCCCGAGCATGGTGGAGATGTGCAGCGCGGTGTTGCCATGGTGGTCTTGCTCATAGAGCGTATGACCTGTAAACAACCACGTAAACGCACATAAACAATTAAACAAACAAGTAAACTAGTAAACAAGTAAACAACTCTCACCCTCGTTGATGAGTTGCATGATGGAGTGGACGTCGTTGAAGAAGGCCGCCCGATGGAGTGGGTACTGCTCCTCGTCCCCCGAAAACACACCCATCTGAAACAAAACGCATTTGGAAACGTATCGACGTGAACCGAAACGTATTGTATTGAGCGTACATCGAGCGAGCATGGACATGAAAAGTACAGCCGCGCGCGGCGAATAAAATCTATCACAAGAGCGGTGATGCGTGACGCTCTTGCTAATGAGACAGAACTTAGAATGTAACCGCAGCACTCTTTTTGCTAGAAAACACTGAATCAAAATGGTGAATGAGTCGGAGTCGGCATCATCGGCAGGCGCGGCAACCAGCCGGGTAGTGAGCGAGAGGGGAGAGGGTGAGAGAATCGCCCGCCATAGGCAGGCCAGAGCCCAGACACACAGACACGCGGGGGCAGGCGGCAGACACACAGAGTAATCACCTAACGTTGTCTAGAGTACGCTTACTCGTCTCTCGAAACGAGCAAGTGAGAGGCCTATCAAATCTCGACGAGAAGGAAAACCCTATTTCTATGCCCTATCATGGGGATGAAAGAGACAGACAACATCATAGAATAGAATAGAATAGAATGTTTATCTCGAATCAAGTAGCACAGTACAATTATGTAAATTACGACAAGTTTACGGTGAACAACATCATAGGAGACAACATCATAGGAGCAGTATAGTCTACTGCTGCTCCGGCTCCTTATCTGCTCCTACAAGCTGACCCGACAGGGAAGGGAGTGCATTCGAGCGGAAAACACATAAACAAGCCGCCAGTCTTGCACGACACTTCTTTCGACGAATCCGGGGTAACCGAATTCGGAGGCGAGACGGAGCAGGAAGGGAGGAGGAGGAGGAGGAGGAGAGATGAAGGAGTAGCAGGAATAGCAGATTGAAATGCGGATACCAGAAGAAAGAATTAAAAAGAAAAATAGAAAAGTCAAGATGGAGCAATGGCCAAGCAGCAGAAATGCGAATTACGTGATGTGAAATGGAGAAGGTGGCATGCCCCGATCATAACCAACTACTCTTCTGCTCTTTCACGAAAACACCGCCTGTCGCTCTCTCTCTCTCTCTCTCTCTCTCTCTCTCTCTCTATCAGCAGAGTGGAGGGAGAGATGATGTGCAAACTGCTCACAACACTGACAAGGGTGAGAAACGGCGGCAACGCGAAAGAGAGAGAGAGAGAGAGAGAGAGAGAGAAACGCGGAACTGTGCAGTCGAGTGGTAACAAGTACACGGTTGTACAACAACGATGTGTCAGTACAAAAAACTCGTCGGTTTTTCTCGCGCAAAGAGATGAGCTCAATGCAAATAGTCTACTAGTATACACGCAAACCGAACAATAGTGAAAACAGACAGTGGAAAAAGGAAATGCGACACGCAATTGTCTCGATAACATTCGATTCGCGAGAAAATCACTGACTCGATAGACGATACTCTCACACGCATAAATGAAAATGAAACACAAAACGGGCTCGCCACGTCGGCACATTGACAAATTGCCAGGGAAGAGAGAGGGGGGAGAAAAAGAGAGAAGGAAAGAGAGGGGGAAGGAGAGCGAGTCGCTGAAAGTCGGACAGAAGAGGCGAGAACAACATGCCGAAAACACTGCGTTGTGTGCCCAAGTCGGGTTCGAAATAGCGTGATAATGGGCGTCGTTTGGTCGGTCAAAAAGAATAGCGGAATCGATGCTTTCTCCTTCCAGAAAAGGGCCCAATCCGCGCGGCCGCCAGACAAAAACACATTGGCACTGTGCAAGCCAGCGAGCGACAGCTAGCTAGAATACGCAAGTGAAAGCAAGGCCGTCGCGGAGAGAGAGAGAGAGAGAGAGAGAGAGGGTGGGGGAGAGAGAGAAAAGAAAGGGAAGGGGAAGTGCCTGTGTGGGCGTCCATCATTTCCCTAATCCGTGTCTCCGTGTAGTTGGAAGAATATGCGAGGAACGGGGATTGAGTTTGTGTGTGTCCCTGAAAAAACATCTCTCTCTCCCCCCCCCCCCTCTCTCTCTCTCTCTCTCTCTCTCTCTCTCGTTTTAGCAATCAGTGCACAAAATCCCCGAAAACGGGGCTACCTCGAACAAATCCACACCCTCGTTGTTCGTGAACGAACGATACGAACTCCTGAACGCATCAAAAAAGTCATAAAACAGTAGAACAGGGCGGATAAAGTGTCATAAAGTGTTATCTGCCCTAACTGTTGGATAGATAATCACTGTCGCAGTCGCACTCACTCGCTCGGCACTCAATTGCAACTGTTTGTGCGGAAAACACAACCGTTCCCTCATCTCTGCCGTTTTTCGATGGTCCACGTGTCGAAGGCTCCAAGCCTTCAAAGACCAGTAGCCTTATCAGTTATCAGCTAATCCGTCTCCTGGCTCCTTGTTACATGTCCACCGCCTGTCCTTATCTATCTTTTTACCGAAAGCGGTCCCAAACTTACATGCATAATCGCTCATAATCAGTTGATAAGCAGTGTAGCTGAAAGTGGACACGATTCACTCTCATTCTCATGCTACATTACTCTTGCAGTAGCACTTTCTTGTATCTGCTCCGTAACATTTTCGCGCAACATTTTTTGTCTGGTGTTTCTTCAAATTAAAGTTTATTGTCCAGGTATGCTCTGTTGGGCCTTCTTGCTTGTGTTGGCTCCGGCTGTAGCGGCCATCGGAGAGGTGAGTTTCTTAAATATGCCTTCTTTTCCTTTCACCCACACCCTTCACTCAAAAGATAAACTAGATAGTTGTCTAAAAACAAACAAAAAAATGAAAATGTGCAGGACGACTTGGTGACGGACCTGCCCGGCCTGACCTTTGACCCCAAGTTCGCCATCTACTCCGGATATCTGTTCGCCAATGCCAACCAGACATGGAAGATGCACTACTGGTCAGTCATCACCATCCTCCTCCTTAATTCCTCTCCCTCCTTCGTCCCCTAGTCTCAAATCTACGTTACTCTTCATGAATCCTCTTCTCTTTCCGTTTATCTCATTCATTTTATGAGCAATTCTTCGTCAACAGCGTATTGATCTATTGACTCGTGTTCGTTGCGCAGGCTGACCGAGTCTCGCTCGAACCCGGCCACCGATCCCCTCCTCGTCTGGTTCAACGGAGGCCCCGGATGCTCCTCCTTCGCCGGATCATTCGAGGTATAATTCATAGCTACAGTATCCAGACTACGGTTTGAATCTACAATATCCCTCCGATTCCAGGAGCTCGGTCCGTTCTACATCAACAAGGACGGCAAGACGCTCTACGAGAACGTACACTCGTGGAACCAGGTCAGAAAATCAATATTAAATCAATAACCAATTGATGATGCATGCATTTTCAGAGGGCCAACGTGCTCTACCTCGAGGCGCCGATCGGAGTCGGATTCTCGTACGCTACTGATGTGAGTCTTCAGAGTTTTATATTATATTATGACGTCATAGTGATTTGTGATGACGTCATTTGCAGAATAACAACTACACTTTGGCCAGCGACGACCAGACCCTCGCTCAGAATCTCGCTGCTATCACCGACTTCTTCAAGCGGTACGCAGATAGATTGTATATGAGATTACTGTAGTTTCAGTGTTTTATATTTTCTACAGTAGAATACGTTGATGGCAGTTGGTAGTCGGGTGCAGGGATCAATGCGCAATCTCGATCAATCCGATTTCCACCACTATAAGAGATACGGATGAAATCAGAATCGGAGAGATAAGACGGTCGTAAAACGGTAATATCATTCGAGGCGCCAGCGCGCGAGACTACAGGAAAGAAAACGGCAGACTTGTACTAGGAACCACAACGTGAGTTGCAAAGAGCCCGGCGAAATCATGTAACGTTTTCTCACTGGACACGTGGTGTGCTCTAATTAGCATATAACGATTCGCCCTTTCGCGCTGATTCCAATGATATTTTATTTATGGAATCATGAACTCTGTAAAGTAGTGGAAATCGATAAATAGTGATATGATGACGTCATATTTCTTTGATCTAGCCGCCATTGCCCAAAATGAGTAATGAAAAATAATGCCGTGAGAGACGTTTTTCTTCAAGTACGTATCGATTACAATCAAACAAAGCGTATTTCTACTATTATAAACTAATATATTCATAATTCAACTATCGATGACGTCATAAGTGTTTTGACCTAGCCGCCCTCTGTCGCACTTTCCCTGTGTGAGCGCGCGCTCGGGTGCGCGCGCCGCGCGGTATTTGAGCGCAATGTGAACGATGAACCCTATGAACATTATATATTTTTGAAATCAGCTTGAAATGAACTACATTAATGAACTAATTGCTAAATCATATCCAAGTATCTGAAAATGTCATTGTGGTTCCTAGACTTGTACAAACACAAAAAAATCTATACATTATACACATACGGACATTATACACATACGGTTGACAGACGAAATCGTTGTGGTGTGATGGAGATATCTATTGTCTACCCTCGATGTTGCAGTGTGCAACCGCAGTACGCGGACCGAACGTGGTTCCTCTCCGGAGAGTCGTACGCCGGACTCTACATACCCATGCTCACCGATGCACTCATCACACAGATCAACGCAGACTCATTCCCCAACAAGAACTTCCAGGTGAGCTAACTACTTGCCTCGATGCGAGAACACAGCTCCATTCTCCACAGTCTCTTTCTGTCATTCCAGAATGTAGTATGTAGAGTGTAGTGTTTGCGAAGAAAGAGCGAAAAGAAGAGAGACGCAGAGATTCCTTGCAGGGAGCGGCTATCGGAAACGGTTTCATGAACGTGCCGTACTTGCTCAACTCGGTGGTGCTGTGGTCGTTCTACCACGGTCGTCTGTCTCTCGATGACTGGGAGACTGTCAAGGTACACGGGGAACACACAGATAGGAGAGATGTGCACACAGATAGAGAAGAAGAGTGACATATAATCTGGACAACTCTTTGCAGGCGCAGTGCAAGGGCGGCTACACCGGAACCGACATCGACAAGTACAACTTCCAGGGTGGGTATCCTCAGAGCTCATTACTCATGACTCAATACTCCTAATCTCTCAACCGACGTTATGATCAACATCGTGTTCGAAACCAATTGTTCCAGCCTACTTCACTTCGATCAACAATATCGACTTTGTGTCGGACGGCAGCCCGTGCGGAAACCTCCTCGCGCCCCTCCTCGTTCTACTCCCACAGTCAGTACTACTACTACTTACTACTACCTCTCCGTTCTCCTGCTCTCCCTCACACCTGTCACGTGATGACACATGGGAATAAGAAGAAGACGCGGAACAGGAGAAAGTAAAAGAGAAATGTTCAGGATGGACCAGTACAACTACTACCAGGACTGCTATACCGGAAGCTTCGTCCAGTCACCCGCCGAGGTCTCCCCCAACAAGTACTTGGTGAGCAGTGAGAGAAGAGAGCGAGAGACGAGAGAGACGAGAGAGACGAGAGAGACGAGAGAGACGAGAGAGACGAGAGAGACGAGAGAGACGAGAGAGACGAGAGAGACGAAAGAGACGAGAGAGACGAGAGAGACGAGAAAGACGAGAGAGACGAGAGAAAGAGAGAGAGAGGGGGGGAGAGAGAGGGAGAGGGAGGTGATCCGTCTGCAGACCAACACTGCCACCACGTACAACTACGACTCTACCGACAACCAGTGGGGCTACGCGTGCTGGAACGAGAACGCCATGTACGCATGGGCCAACAACGTGCGTGTGACAGTGACAGCGACCGAGTGACAGTGACAGAGTGACATATGTCATTCCTTTCCAGCGTGACGTGCAGAATGCCCTCCACATCGCCGATGACTGGCAGGCGAGGAAGGACAACAACGGACAGCCCTTCCCCTGGACTGACTGCAAGTGAGCAGGACTGGGAGGAGGAAGGAGAGAGAGAGAGAGAGAGAGAGAGAGAGAGAGAGACTCACGCTCTTCGTTCAGCATGGCCATCTACAACTCGTACGTCGGCACGTACCACGATACCTACCAGTTCTTTGACCGCATCATCAAGGTGCGCGACTGAGCGGCAGAGATCTGGAAACGACAATGGGACAATGACATGCTTTCCAGAACAACAAGAACCCCAACTTCCACATGCTCATCTACAACGGAGACGTGGACACGGTGTGCAACTACCTCGGAGACGCGTGGCACATCCGCGATGTCGCCAACAACGCCACTCTTATCGTGAGCAGCTCTTCATCACCCCCTCTCTTTCACTGTCTTCTCTTGCTCTGTTCATTTCTATTTCTTCTGTATGGCTGCGCAAGAAGGTTGTCGCTAGTGCGCGCAGCAAAAGTAATTGACAGCCATCGTTGCAGGCTGGCACCCGCGATCGCTGGATGTTCCGCAACCAGACGGCCGGCTTCGTGCAGCGCTACGCCTCCAAGAACTTCGCCATCGATGTGCTCACCGTCAAGGGAGCCGGACACATGGTGCGAGAGAGAGAGAGAAGAGAGAGAAGAGAGAGAAGAGAGAGAGAGAGAAACAGAGAGATAGAGTGAGAGAGACCATGGAGAGATGAGTCGAGTATCTAGGTGCCGAACGATCGTCCCGGACCGTCTGTGCAGATGATCACCAACTTCATGTTCCCTAACGGAGTGACGGACGCGAACGGCCTGGTCGCCACCAACTACTCCTCCACCGCCCACACAAACCCCACCCCCACGCCCCTGCCGCTCAAGGTGAGAGCAGTCAACTGGAACTAGCTGAACGAGGTCGAGGTGTTCCAGCCCGATAACTCCGCGACGAACACTCCCGCTCAAACAACTACCACTGTAAATTGAAATTACACATTTATTAGTTATGGAACAAGTTCAATCCGAATTGTGAATACTATTATTTGAAAGAAGAGACGACTGATGGAGCATTGCAGCCCGATAACTCCGCGACAACCACAACCACCACTGTCGCCCCCACCACCACGTCGGCCGCCGCTCTTCTCGGACTCGTCGCATTCCTCCTCCCCTTCTTCTAGACACTCGCTATATCAGCATTGTACAAATCGCGCCAATAAAACAGTACCATAACTACCTCGCCTTATCTCTTTCTACTGAAGTCTTCTTCCTCACCTTTTGTAACTTCCTCACCCCTGCTCGAATGAGTGGGAGTAAATTCGTCACAGTTTTATAGTAAATCAACATATCAAGGATATCCTGTCTAAACGGGTTGGGTAAATCTCTCGCTCTCGTATTCTATCATGCGCCTGCTGCGGACCACTTTCTCCCATCCCACAATCAGTCCTTATCCGGTCTCGGTCCGGTTCATTTGCATATCAGACAAAGGGTTCGGGTCCGTCCCCCCTGCACTTCACTTCTCATCGCCAGTCAGCTATGCGTCGTCTCGCGCTTGTGTCGCTTCTCGTTGCCCTCTCGTCGGCATGCGTGCCAACAAAGCCACCCACCACCCCTGCCCCAGGCAAGTAATAAGCACAGTAGACAATACTCACTTAGCACATCATGTTCTATAACTATGTTTTAGTATGTTGTCCGAAGCTCTCTGCGGTCAGCCATCCTCGCACTGACCCCATTGCCGGATATGCTGCATACGACACCTGTTCTATTCTTTCCTATCACAGCAACGACCCTTGCCCCACTAGCGGAACGCTCGTCTGTCAGGTACGATTTCAAGCTTAAGACGTCGTCAGTCTCATCAGAAACCGTGCCCGAAGTTGTTGGAAGTAGTTAGAGGACATTCACAAGTAGTTTGAAGTAGTTGGAGGCATAGCGGAGGTAGTTGGAAGGCATGTTGGAAGGTGTTTCGCAAGACATTTTGGAGGTAGTTGGAAGCTATTTTGGCGATAGTTTGAAGATACTGACCGCTACTTTAATTCGTAGACATATTCAATTTTCTGAAGAAGAAAAACTCATTTGTCAGATCGCCCCACTCTCGGATGCCTCTAACGCGTTCATCCAACTAATCAGTGGAACTAGCGTCATTCATGCAGCTGGAGGACCTCAAGCCGTTGACGTGTTCGTAGTCTGCACCGATGGAAAGTGGACTCACAACGGAAAACCGTTCACTAAGGTCTCGTGCTCTCAAGATTAAAACTAATAAGTATAATAAAGTATTTTTATTTCATAGATCGCGTTTTCCAAACGGTCACGCTCACTTACAACATATGTATAGAAATAACGTATATGTAGTCTTTATCAAGTTCTTCCTCACAAACAGAAAACAACAAAGATAGAACTCAAACAACACGCTGTCTATATAAAATCCGCCATGCTCACCACACACTATAATCTAACATCATCAACGAAGGAGACCATAAGAAGATCATAGTCTAGCCGCTGAGAACTTTCGGCAAAGCAGATTGTGAAATTGCTGGAAATCCAGCATAACAAAAACAATTTTCAACTAACTAGCGATGGGAACTAAAGTGTGGATCACACGCGGGTAGTTACAGAAAAGCGCCGCCTCTTGAAGAGGACTGAAGGTGGCTGGGTTGTAATCACGCTCGATAAGAAGAACTCGAAATCAACTCAGACATCAGTAGTAATCTACTGAGCTCCCAGGGCAGGGAATGCCTCGGCGGAGACGTTGAAGGCTCCTCCGGTCTTAGGGGCGGGGCGAGCTCCACCACGTCCAGAAGCGGCTCCACGAGGAGCGCCACGTCCACGTCCACCGCGCTCACCACGCTCACGGCGATCGTTACCTCCGCGGTTGCTGTCGGTGAAGTGGATGTCAATGTTGACGTGCTTGGTCTTGATGGCCTTGTTCACAACGACGATCTCTTCCTCGGTCTCATCAGTCTCCTTCTTGGGGAGCTGGCGGACCTTGCCGAAGTTGTCGGAGTCACCCTCTCCGGCCTTGCGGACGTTGAACTTGGAAGACTCCTTCTGTAATACACATTGTTTGAACACTCAGGTGGGGCAACGGAGCGTACAGCAAGCGCTACCCGCATATTAGTGACACTTTAATTTCCGAGTAAAAACTTAGCACTGACTGAGTTCTAGAAACGCAACAGTGACTCTGTCCTCGATATCATAATGCCAACCATGAGATGACTGACCTTCAGCTCAGCCTTGTACTGGGCAAGGGTCTTCTGCTTGGCAATCTCGGCCTGCTCAGCCTCCCAAGCGAGCTCCTCAGCGGTCTTCTCGCGGGGGACAGCAGGAGTCTCCTCGACAGCCTCAGTTGCCTCAGTCTCGCCGGCAAGCTCGTCCTACACGCACAATTTATTCCAGGACTGTTTGAAAACGATATACCTTCTCGGTTCCCCAGTTGCCCTTTCCGTGTCCTCCCTTCTTCTCCTCAGAGCGGACTCCGGTGCGGTCAGATCCGCTGTGGCGGTCGAAGCGTCCGCGGAATCCACCGCGTCCTCCGCGCTCACCACGCTCAGTGCGGGGGCGGCGGGGCTGCTGCTCTCCTGCAAGCGAAATGACAATAACAATATTGAATAATAATTAACACTAAATAATACTCACCCTCGGCAACAACGGCGTTCTCGTCGAAAGACTTCTCCTCGACGGGGGCTCCGGGAGCTCCGGCGACTCCTCCACGTCCGCGTCTGTAATAATTATGTGAGAACATTTCGGTGGGGCAACGGAGCGTAAAGCAAGCGCTACCCGCATCTTAATGACTAATAATCTTCGAGTAAAAACTTAGCACTGACTGAGTTCTAGAAACACAACAGTGACTCTGTCCTCGGAAATAAATATAATCAAGGAAAAAACGAACCCTCCGCGGGGTCCACCGCGTCCACGGCCTCCACGTCCGCGTCCCTCTCCGAAGCGCTCTCCAGCATCACCGGACGGGGCCTGGCCGTTAGAATCACGAGGAGGGCGAGCTCCTCCACGTCCGCCACGTCCTCCGCGTCCACCACGGGTTCCCTGGTTCTCCTTTCCTACAAACAATTATGAAAAATTGAAGACAAAACTTCCTATTTGTTTTAAGTTTAAATACTCACCAGTCTTGCGCCTGGCCTCGGCCTCAGCCTCAGCCTTAGCGGCGGCAGCAGCGGCGGCAGCAAGAGCCTCCTTCTTGGCCTTGGCAGCCTCGGCCTTCTCCTTCTTCTTCTGGGTCAGCGTCTTACCATCGTCCTTCTTGATGTCGAGCTTGCTGAGGATCTCAGCGGGGTCCTGATCCTCTGAACATAAATTATAGGAAAATGAAATGTTTTCGGTTACATACCGTCGTCGGAGAGGTATCCGAACTTGTTGTTGATGTTGCAACCGTACTCAACCATGATGGCTTGATGAAAACGAAGCTTTATGCTGTTCGTTTGACTGACTGACGTTAATTTGACCAAGTTAGCAGATGCCCATAATCCGGCACCCCTAAAACGTAACGTGAATAAGGTTAAATAAGTGAAGCACAAAATTGAACCAAAATAACGAATAAAAATCAATAATTAAAAAGTTGAAAAGAAAAGAACATTTTCCTTCGAGAAGCTAGAGGGTGCAAAACTACGTATCGCAGTTGTAAACTGCACATACTGGAAGCCGATAGGCAGAAATATTTTTAAATCGCGTTAGGACCATTTACGCGGTAGTTTCAAATATAGTGCGATCATATGTTTAACAATTTTCTTCGATCAATTTTTCACATGCTTGTAATACTTTGTTGTAATATATGTGTTATATATTAGTTAAGACGTATCAAACTTCAATGTTTCAGATAAGGCACAATGATTCTTGATGAAATGAACAAAACTCGACAGATGATGATGAAAAACAGGTTTGTTTTTGAACATTAAAGTCATGTATACATTTCAATATTGTAATATTGTGTTGCATTTTTATTCGAAACATTATTCTAGTGGTCCCGGTCGATTGTCGAAGGACCCCAACAACCAGTGCAATGATTCGCGCAGTTTGGCTCTTCTCACCGCTCTTGAGAACCAGCAGTGTTCAATGACCCTGGTCGCCAACAACTCCCAATTCGGTAATCCCGTCATCCCAGTCTTCCCCCGATTCACTGCCGAAGAGCTTAAGGAATCCAACTCAGATCAATCATCCAACTCTGCATAATTCATAGAAATATTTACTGTAACATGTATGTGTGCAAATAATGGTCCCGTACAATGTGTATAAGAGTATGAGCATGTAAAGCGGCGGCAAGTTTCACGGGCGTGTGTACTGGTAGCGATAAAGTGATAGTGTCTCTGTGTCAGTTGCTTCCGGGTTGATGTCTCTTCATGTGTAGGCTGAGATGGTCGGAGCGGGAGAAGGCGCGCTCGCACAAGCTGCATTGGAACGGTTTGTCACCGGTGTGCTTGCGGTAGTGCCTGGAAATTTGAGTTTATTTCATTATTTCTCACACGTTTCCCATCTCACCTGGTGAGCTCATCGCTTCTCGCAAACTTCCATTCACATCCTTTCCATGAACAACAATACGGCTTCTCCCCGCTGTGCGTCCGCATGTGCGCTTTCAGGTGAGAACTCTTGGAGTATCTGAATGCTTGTTTGATTGTTCGATTGATCTATTGATTGATTGATTGATTGATTGATATTACCTCTTATGGCATCCAGGATGCCCGCACGAGTGCACTGCGTGTCTCTTTCTCGTCAGCCGTGTAGAGCTCACCGGCTCTCCCTCCGATTCCACTGATGACTCGCCACTGTAGTCAATAAATTCATTATTAATATTGTCCTGCATTGTATTCAACTGTAATGTAGTCCCTTCATAGTGCATCTTGATTCACAGTTCAGACTTGACCACGCGCTATCGCCCTCAGCACCCATTTACGAGCGTTGCACTTGAGTATCGTCTTCAGTGAGATGGTCTGCTCGGTCCATCTGCCCTGATAAGCAATTCGAACCGACAACTGTGCGCGGAAATGCATGTGATGTGCGAGAGATAATTGATTGATTTCGCCGCTCGCTAGTTATGGTATGCGGGCGGAGTGCTACCCCGCCGTGCTATTGCTATGCAAATGCGAGGCGGTGAGGAGAAAGCGAAGCGGCTAGGAAACCTTCCCCTTCCTCACGCCCGCATATCACGTGCGTCTTGCAATACACTCACATTCACTCACAAAGATTTTTGATCGCTAATGGGTCCGGTTTATCATTTTGCTCATCACCCAGGTATGTCAGTGGGAAGGAGAGAGAAGATTGGAAAAACGCGCGCGCGCGGCGCAACGGCCATCGAGACACACTAACAGATGAAACTGCATAATGAGAAAGGAAGTAATCGAGTATAGTGAGGCGTGTGCGAAGAAATTGGTCGGCGCGTATTCGATGCGGGGTACGGTAATGTATGCATGAGCAGCGTGGAATTCACCTGGAGTGCGGTCTGCCCGGGCGCTGCGGCGGCGAGAAAACAGCGGGGACGAATTGATCGACGTAGTGGTCGGGGGGAGACACGGACAGCTCCTCCTTGATGGGCTCCAGATGGGAGGAGGTGGAGGGGTGGAAGAGCGGCGGCGGCAGCGACAGCGAGATCGGAGCGTCCCTGGAAGGAGGATGGTGGTGTTGGGAGTGGATGTGGAGTGTACCTGATCGCCCCGCTCTCCTTCATCTCCCTCGCCTCGGCCGCGCAGCTCCGTCGGGGCAGCGCAGTCGGCGTCTCCAGCGGCGAGAACGCCGGCATGCGATTCCGCGCCGACTCACCCAGTCGCAGATTCTCTTGGTAAAGGAACTCGGAGATATCCTCCCACATCTGAACATTGTCAGTCATTATGCCATGTGACAATC
Organism: Rhabditoides inermis; assembly: GCA_963966185.1. Lineage (NCBI taxonomy): Eukaryota > Metazoa > Nematoda > Chromadorea > Rhabditida > Rhabditidae > Rhabditoides > Rhabditoides inermis. The sequence continues at coordinate 432,749 of CAWZYM010000300.1, read as the reverse complement.
CCGAATTCACATAAACAATCAAACTAAGTGAGTGGTCAAGTGGAAAGGCTATTGAGAATAATGCGTTCTTATTTTAATGCCGCCCATGTGACTGCTGACAAATATTTGCGTTGCAAAGTAAGTGTCCATGTTTTCTGGAAGAGTTCACAGCGACGTAATCCTTTGATAAAAGCGGAGCGTTGAAGCGGATGTGTGAATGAGTCAGATGAGATAAGAGAAGAAAAGAAAAGAAAAGAAAAGAAAGGAACTGCGAAAATGGAGCGCAAAGTGGATTGGGAGCGGGCGGACTGACTGTAGACGGTGTAATGGGGGGGGGGGGGGGAAGATGGTAGTCTTTTGACAATGGCGGATACATGAATCAAGTGAACACTGCAGATCCCAGTATGTGTCATCAGCGGACAGTGAGAGATAACAAGAGAGCACACAAGAGACAACTCTATCAATCGATAACAGGTAGTTGCAGTGAGAGAGAGAGAAGTCGAAGGAAGGGAATGTTGCTCTCACCTCGTTCAGGTCGTTGTGGTGTTGCAGTCGCGTCATCGCTTGCTCAATATGCGAGTATTGTATCTAGTCTACCCCTCGCTCCTTTTCCTATCAGTCGATCACCCCCCTGCCACAAGCTCCGCCCCCTCCCGACTCCGCCCCTTTTTCGGGGCGCCCTCCGGATAGAAACGGGTTTGTGCTATCAGCAGCAGCCCTCTATGATTGCCTGATTATGATTGCAGGCGCTTGGCGGTGGGGAAAAAGAGTGATCGGAAGAACGGCATTCGATAGATTATGCCTAGAATGTGATTGAGAATGGACAGAGGTGATGGGAACCGATTCCCTTTCACAGACAGAAAATCACTTTCTCTCTCCTCGCTCCTTTCACTCGTTTGGCATGTATAGTAGCCCTGTTTGCATGGGGCTGATTAATGCTTTCTCGGTGAGATGACAGACTCTCTTTCTCTCTCTCTCTCTCTCTCTCTCTCTCTCTCTCGTCGTTTCCCGCGCGATCTACGAATAGCTGATCACGAATCGCATATCTCGCCCCAAGTGCGATTAGTTACGCGCACCTTTCTTGTCACATAAATCACGCCAAGCTTCGCCTCGTGCAAGGACAAATGGACAGTGCACTCTCCCACCGTCTCTCTCTCTCTCTCTCTCTCTCTCTCTCTCTCTCTCTCTCTCTGTCTGCCATTATCAACCACCAAACAGTCGCGACCGATATCAATTCATTCTGCCACCTGTTTCAGCCTGCCAACGTCGCGCACCCGTCGATTGTTTCTTGATCGGCTATATGATCTACGAAATCAGCTGACACTACGGGGGTGATAACGTGATAAACAGCAGACAAGGTCGGCCACACCTGTGTACTACCTTCGAAACACATCAATCTCGGCGTGGGTGATGAGTCGTTTATATGGAATGCCAACAGTACACAATACATTACCAGTAGTAGAGTGAAGAAACCCGGGATGACAGCACAGCGAGAGAAAGAGAGGGAAAGATGAGAGAGAGAGAGAGAGAAATAGAGGGAAATATGAGAGAGAGAGAGAGAGAGAGAAAGAGAGGGAAATATGAGATAGAGAGAGAGAGAAAGAGAGGGAAATATGAGAGAGAGAGAGAGAGAGAAAGAGAGGGAAATATGAGATAGAGAGAGAGAGAGAGAGATCGGAGCGTGCACATTGGAATGCCGATAACAGAGAATGGAATGTACGATAACTAAGTGAAGTGGGCCTATGTCTCTACATTCCTATACATGAGCTATCTTGGGTGAATCGAGATCCATTGAAGAGCGCGAACTCCGATCGAACACCGACACTCGCGCTTGAGAGTAGCGGTATTGGTACTGTCCGTTGGCGTTCTGAAAAGTAAACTTATAACTAGCAACTTACTTCCGTCACTGGTTCTCTCATCATTAGCTCTCAATCATATTCAAGCAGTGCCTTTTTCGAGAGCTACTTGCTCATTCCGCTAAATGCGTGTGTCCCTCTTCTTCGTTTTCTCGCCGGAGCACCCCCTTCATAAATGAAGTCGAAGCGCCTTCTAATGATGTTTTTCGGCTGGAGACGTCTCGCAACATTGGTTGTAGACACCACAGCATAAGCAAATGGAATAATGAATGAAGTAACTGACCACCATGAGCGCTTCGACATCTTCTCTGGATCCGTATTCTTCGCGACAGCAGTGGAATACCTGAAATGACTTCAGTCTCTCTCTGTTTCATAGAATACACAAGTTACTCACGAGTACGACGGCGACGGTGAATAGTAGTAGAATGGAGCACATGGCTGCTGCGAGGACCATGAGGAGGGGCTCTGCCGACGACGGGACGCCCATGCCTAGAGGGGAACTGTACGAGTAGCCACACAGTGAATACGAAGCCATTACAACAATCGGACACCCGCCACTTTCAACACGCGCTTATATAGCGCCGAGATTATGTGATGCGATTAGCATTTGTGAAAAGGGATCGAGGATGAGCCAGGGTGTGAAAATCTACTAATCACTCGGATCAGTATTAATGGTCGAAAACACAACACGGGGGAGGGATGACATGTGAAGAAACACTCAAGACAATGAGAACATGGGGATAGTGGCAAGAAAATCATAACACGATTCAAGCACAGTTAGTTTTGTGATAAAGAGAAGCCGCAGTGACGCGGGTTCGGTGAAGCGAGAGAAATCCGGGAGTACGCATCGGTACATACTGGACTATCACGGAACTGGAGAGAGAGAGAGAGAGAGAGAGAGAGAGAGAGAGAGGGAGAGAGGGAGAGGGAGAGAGAGAGGGAGGGAGAGAGAGGGAGAGAGACGTGATCTTTCCAATCTCATTATGTGAGACAAAGTTACATGACAGCGTTCGCGAGATCGAGCTCTAATGACGTGCGAAAAAGCAATATGTCCATGTGCTTACCAGAAAATAGATACACGTACATACATAACAACTCTTTTTTTTGCAGTGACACTGAATGAGACGAAGACTGACACTGCAAATGGGAGCAGGGAGAGAGAAAGGGAGGGAGGGGAGACCATTCCGAAAAAAAGTCTCGCTCACTCACAACACATGTGGCAAAAGCGAATATGCATGATAAAGAGAAAATGCAGTCTCGTCTCGAGCGTCGGACCACTTTGCCGGCCCTCCGGAAGCGTACCCACACACCATTAGAGACAGGGGAGACCGAGACACACATCATTCCACCACCCACTCTTTCTCTGACTGAAAACAGCTAAAGCGAAAACGCAGTCATTGCCATCGAATCATTCATAGGCCAATGGGCACGAACGGACCGCCGCCCAAAAGTGTGGAGCAGTAGCGGAGAAGAAGAAGGGAGTCTCTCTCTCTCTCTCTCTCTCTCTCTCTCTCTCTCTCTCTCTCTCGTGCTGAGGAAGTTTAATTGGGCTGAAGAAGATTCTCGCCAACAAGAAGAAGATTGTTTTGCTGAACTACGAAAAGAGAACTCCTCGGAATAATCTAATTGCAGGGATGCTGAGGCACTAGCATTACCAGAATGACCTTATTAGGAGAGGAGTGCTTCAACGTGGCAGAGAACGAGAAAGAGCTGGGAGAGAGTGCATAATTTTGTGATGTTTGAAGTTTGAATGCCAGAGCATCTTCCGATTTGGCGAATAACTCAATTCTCAATGTTGTTGTCAGAGAAAAATAAAATGGTGAAGAAACATTTCAAAATCAAACATCCCCAAAATGATGCGAACGTATGCGTTTTTGCGGTTGCATTCATTTACAATTCACTTGAACTCAAATGTTAGTCATATGTGAGTGTGCTGCTGACATTTACGAAATGTCACACTTTTTCTTTTACTTCCCTCTCTCTTGCTCTTCAAATAATTCCGATGTCTGATTGTGAATAGAATAAACTAATCCCCCTGTTCCCATGTGATTTGAAGCAAGCGGAAAGCGAGGACCCGGAAATTGTTTTCTTTCTTTTCTTCTCACATTCCCAATGTTCTCTATCCATTTTCCTGGCTGCTCACATTCTTCAAAAAACACTTACTCAAATCACTCAGTCCTTCGCTTTCCTCTACATTTCAATATTGCACGGCTTATTTGTTTCTTATAACCAAAACGTCGTGGGTATAGCAAGCACGCAGGAATTCTCTGAAAGTCAGAGGAGAAGAGACACTTGTAGAGTTGCAAAAGAGAGCAGACAGAAGAGGAGAAGCCTCTTGCACTTCTTATACATATGCGTTAAAATCTCTCTCTTTCTTTCTCTCTCTCTCTCTCTCTCTCTCTCTCTCTCTCTTTCTTTCTCTTTTTCTCTTTTTCTCTTTTTCTCTCTTTCTCTCTTTCTCTCTTTCTCTCTTTCTCTCTTTCTCTCTTTCTCTCTTTCTCTCTTTCTCTCTTTCTCTCTCTTTTTCTCTCTTTCTCTCTCTCTCTCTCTCTCTCTCTCCCCCCCCTTTCTCTCACTTTCGTCTCGATAGCCAATTATAGAAGAAAATCCCGGAAGGGTGTCTCTTTTCTTCTCAATTCGCTTCCCACAGACAAGGAACATCGTTTGCTTTCAGTGTAATTGCTTACTGCAATTTGTGTAACTGCAATCTTCCTGCAGTAGATCGAGTATCCCTGTCTGTAAGCCGAATTTGTATTCATGCACGTTTCACAAAACTGACATCCGGTATGCGGTATCGCGACTCAAATGTCAAACGTCTCCAGCTAGTACTCACTATGAAGAAATGATTAGTTTTTGACAATAATATTTCCATTTTTTTTTCGTTTTCAATACAAGATACCATTCATACTTTCTTCTCACGTCAGTCATAAAACCGACACATTTATCAAACATTCGCAAAATAAAAATTCGAGTAACTGCACTCTATCGCAACCTGTACATACTACTGCCTTCCCTCTATGAGAGAGGGAGAGAGGGACGTGGTGCATGGCTGTCTGTCTAGCTGTCCTCGAGTGTCCTGGCCAGTTCACTGGCTATTCTGTGGTGGACGGCTGTCGACGGATGCCACAGGTCGTGGAATGCGTAGCGGTGCACACTCCTCTGTCTGCAACAAGCGCACATCCAAAGCACATCCACCTTCACGTGAGCAGTACGGTACCCGAACTACAGTATCCCTCACGTTTCACAGTACCTGACTCCTTCCTCGTGGTGGCTGAAGGGGGCGGTGGTGTTTTTGTTGCGTGCCGCCCTCGCAGCCGCTCCGTTCACATCGAACCAGTGCACGGGAAGGGGACCGGACAGGTCCGACAGGTACGTAGACAGCAACTGAACAGCTAGACATAGGGAAGGAGGGATACAATGCGCTAGAGATGAGAGAAGGAAGGATGTTCCGCACACCTCACGCGATTGTGAACGTGGAGTTGTACAATATAGAAAGACAGTGGTATGTTGGAGAGTGAGAAAGTGTACCTGGTTTCCCTCTCCCACCAGTCCGCTGATTCGCTCCACCAGCTGTTGACTGTCCTCCGCCGCACGCACGCCTAGAATTGTTTTCCATATGGAGTGAGAGAGAGAGGGGAGAGAGTGAGAGAACGAGAGTGAGAGAAATGCAAGGATCCGAAATATCCTATGTTGACTCACCCGGAGCTCTTGACTGATCCAGCAGTCCCATCACAACCAGGGTGGACGAGGGGTTCAGGGACTGAAACGTATTGATAGAATATTGATCGATTATTGATACTCTACCTCGACCAGCTTCTCGATAGTCGCTTTCGTCGTGTTCACTACTTCCTCTACTTCAGTGTCGCCTGTGAAGAAGTCATTTGCGCCGCCCGACTGCAGGATGATGATAGATTCTGGAAGTGTTAATAAGATGATAAGATGATACCATCTGACTGATGATATCACCTTATTACTTATCACTCACCCTCGGGTATGACTGTGCCCCCGTTGAGGAAGGCGTCGACCTGCCACTCTATGCCACTCCAGCCCTCGAAGTAGAAGTTGTTCCGACCCGCGCGGGCAGACGAATACGCCATGTTCACGTACTGAAAACGAAGTCTCTCTCTCTCTCCTCTCACTTCTCCTTTCTCTCTCTTCCCCCCCCCCATCTCTCTCTTTCCTCTCTCGTACCCTCTCGCATTGCAGTATCTCCTTGAGGTACTCGGGCCACACGCGACCGTTGCTGTTGCGCGCGAAGCCGTGGCCAACCTGAATTGTATTCGATTAAAGAGAAGAGAGAAGAGAGGGATAGGGAGAGAGGGAGAGAAAGAGAGGGAGAGGGAGAGAGAGGGGGAGAGGGAAAGAAGGAGAGAGAGAGAGGAGAGAGAGAGAAACACACTCCGTCTTCCTCCGCTCCATCGTCGGATAGAGAATCTCCGAACACGACAAGAAGAGGGCAGTGAAGGGAGTGCGGCTGCAAAGAAAAGATTCCTTTTTCACTTATTCATGAATTCAATTTGATAGTTACTTGATAGCAAGATAAAAAAGTATTTGGAAAAGTACACAATAAACAACATCGTAAAAATGTTTCCCACCTTGTGCACCGCCGTGACAGCAGCTGTGAATAGTAGGAGGAGGATTAGGCTGGCGGTTCGCATTTCACTACACTGACACTGTGTGACTGACCGCCGCCTCCTCTGTTCTGGTCATTCAGAGTATGCGCAGCTGCCAAGCCTGCGCACACCCTGCAATACCCCCGCCCTCCCGGCGCCCTCCCAAAAAGGAACCCGCCGACAGTACTACACAAACAGTACACACGCATACACATACACACACGCGCGCTTTGTCACAGCGTCGTTTCGCAACAAACATTGTGTTGCCTAATTTGGATATTGGCTACACAATGAGCTTTTTCAGCGTTTGAAAAAAGAATGGATATCTGAACAAATAGGAACGCCCGCCATGCCCGGCCCCCTATGGAGATAAGGCCAATGGATCAAATCGAATCAAATCGAATAGATGAGAATTCAGAATCATCGTGAATATGGCTGTATGGCAGTTGCAGCAGTTTGCGGCGCTGGTCCTGCAATCGTGTTCCACTCATCGGGGTCTCCTCGTGTCACATGAATCCACTCCCGTCAGCTCCAATACGTCCTAGGAGATTCAGCAGTTAGTGCACCTCTTGTTGGTAGTCGCTGGATGTGGTGATTTCATTGAATAATAAACAAGTGATCCGTTATTCAAACGTAAAACAAGAATATTTATTAAAAGCCGATCAGAAGTTGTGGTTGCTATTGTAAGAAGTGAGAACGATTCGCAAACTGGATTGTTAGTACTTGTTAAGTAGGGATGGGATTGTAAGGTATTGTTTGTAAGTGTAAGTGGTGACGTCATCCGATGACGACCTTCTTCCAGACTGGGAATGTCTCGACGCGGCCTGTATCGGGGTCGACATAGGAGTAGATACGGTAGAACTGCACCAACTCGCCCAGAGAACGGAACTAGAAGAAGGAGGGAGGGTTAGAGAGAGAGAGAGAGAGAGAGAGAGAGAGAGAGAGAGAGAGGGATGGGGAGAGGCAGACGACGAGAGTCCCGGACCATCTGCGGGGAGGATGCCGCGTACTGAACCTGCCACCACATTGTCTCCCCGATCCGATGCGACGTCACAGCAAAGTGCGAGGTCTGAAACAATCTCTCTTATCTTCTTTTTACTTCTTCTCTCTCTCTCTCTCTCTCTCTCTCTCTCACTCTCCTCCCTCTACCTTTCCATCTCCATTCTTGTATGCGAGATGGAGTGATATCTCAGCCGGCACCTCCTCTCCAGAATCTGGCAGTTGGTAGTAGAGAACGAAGCTGTTCATCTCCACTTTCGACGCTGCCTTCTTCTTCGTCCGAACTCCGATGAACACATTGTCCACGTCATTCTAGAATGACTACTGTACTCAACCGTACCCTTATTTAAACTGTACTCTACAGTACCTCCTTGTCGTCTAGCTTGATCTTGGATAGCTGTGATGTGAGGAAGCTGTGATGGTTGCTATGCACACTGACATCAGACTCGGATGACACTGTTCGGGGCGACTTCTCTGTCAGGGGGAACGTGAACGAACGCTTCGACTGAAAGTTCAGTGATCCTGGTACCAGAGTACCGTACAACTTCCGTACCGTCTGACTGTTGTCTGTGTTGTCGTCCATGTGATGTGCAGAAGTGGGACGCTCCTCCTTCTCCTTTGACTTCTTCCGCTTCTCCCGCTGGGAAGTCCGTTTCTTATCCTTTTTCTGCTCCCGCTTCGAGCCACCCTGGGTATGAATAGTTACAATCTGCTTCCCTCTTATCGAATCGAGAGTGAGTGTCAACGAAAACTAAAGAAGTCGATGAGTACATATGGCACACAGAATCCCCAATGATTCTCGGAAAGATACGGTAGAACCCTTACCTTCTTTCTCAGTTCCCTCTCAGACGTGCGTTTCTGTATGGACAGATCCTCGTATGGACTGTCCACTGGCTCCTGCGACAGCACCTTCTTCTGGTGCTCCAGGAAGCGCTCCTAGACAGGGAGGGTGTGAAGAGAGAGAGAGAAAGAGAGAGAGAAAGAGAGAGGGAGAGAGAGAGATGGTCCGTCTACCTTCTCGGACTTTGTGAATAGCTGCATGAGGTCTCCGTGTGTCGGGCCTCTCTTTGCCTTCTTTGTCGGCTGGGGTGATTTGTTCTTGGCGATCGGTGATCGCATCTTCGGGCCCTCGCTCGAAGGATGCATGTTGTCGTAGTGATTCCTAGACAGAGAAAGGGTGAGAGAGAGGGAGAGAAGGAGAGAGGGAGAGGAGAGAGGGAGAGAGGGAGAGGGAAGGAGGGGGGAGGGGAGAGAGGGAAGGAAAGAGGGAGAGGGATGCTCACTCGTCGTCCGACATTCTTGGCATTCGCGCGCCGCGCGGAGAGAGAGGATGGGGCGACAATGACGAGAGAAGGGAGTGGGAGACACGAGATGACTCCATTACAGACACGTCCTCTTCGCATAAGTACGTAGTCAAAGATGACCCGCAGTATAATTTTCGTGAATTATCAATGCAACACGTACACCATGTTCTAAGGGTTACGTGTGTTGTTGTTGTGTGAATTTTCTAGCACGATTCTCTCTCCCAAACTCATTCCGACTACAAAATCACTTTATTACTCCGCATACAAATCATATAAAACAATCTGGAATGATAACATAGCAAACTCACAAACACACAACCCTTACAAGTACCTAGGCTCCGCCCATAGTTGCCCCGCCTCCTCAGAGCTTTCTGATGAGGACAGCCATAGCCTCGCCTCCGCCATTGCAGATGGCGGCAACGCCAAGCTCGCCAGACTTGAGAGAGTAGATGAGAGAGTTGACGATGCGCAGGCCAGACATGCTAAACAAGGACATACTTTCTCTCTCTCTCTCTCTCTCTCTCTCTCTCCTCCCTTCCTCCTCCCTTCCTCCTTGCCCACCCCAGGGGATGTCCGATTGCCACCGCGCCTCCTTTCACATTCATTCGTTCCGCCGGAATGTCCAGTGCCTGCAATAACATCGTATACCAGTTATACAAATTATAACTATTGCAAAACATTCTGGCCTAGTCACGAAACGCGAAAAAGACTCTCCAGGACCGCTCAATATCTTCGAAACAGCACCCAAGCCCCGCCCTGTCTAGCCCCGCCCCCGTCTGACCTTGATGAATGCGAGGGCAGTGGCGGAGAAAGCCTCGTTCACCTCCCACAGGGCAATGTCCGCCACGGACAGACCCTGCGAGGCGAGCAGCTGAAACGAGAAGAGTCATCCCCTTCGTACTCAGAGAGAGAGAGAGAGAGAGAGAGAGAGAGAGAGAGAGAGAGAGGGGGGGGGGGAGAGGGAGAGAGAGAGAGGAGCCACCTTCTTGGCGGCTCCGACGGGGGCGACGGTGAAGTCGACAGGTTCTCCGCCGTCCTCGGTGAATGCGACCACCTCGGCCAGGGGAGACGCGCCCGTCGGAAGGGAAGAACCAGACACCAACTGCAACACCACATCGTCAATCATCACAAACAACAACAAACCAACAACTCACGACAGCTGCGACGGCGCCGTCGTTGAGGCTGGACGCGTTGGCGGCAGTGATCGTTCCGTCGGCGGAAAAGACGGGCTTGAGAGACGGGACCTGCAAGGGAGACTCTCTCCCTCTCCCTCTCTCTCTATCTTTATCCCCCCTCTCTCTCTCTCCGCACCTTGCTCTCCAGCAGCTTCTTGTACTCCTCGTCTTCTCCCACCACCACTGCCTCTCCTCTCTTCTGTGGCACAGACACGGACATCACCTCATCCGAGAAGGCACCGCTCTGAAAATGCATAAGCACAATACAGTATACCTTTACACTATAGTATCCTTACAATACCTGCTCTGCGAACTGATTTTCTCTGTAATGCTAATACGAGTCACTCCTTTACCAGTTTCCCTTTTACAACACTCTCATCTACAGTACCCCTCCCCTCCTCTACCGTACCTTCCACGCCGCGGCCGCCTTCTTGTAGCTGCCGATCGCGTACGCGTCCTGCTCCTCGCGAGTAATCGCGTAGTCCTACACATCCATGCATTGATTTATCAATTTATTATCGATTACCTTGACCGACTTCTCGGCGCACAGTCCCATCGGTTCGCGACGCATAGCATCCTCCAGACCGTCCTTCTGGATTCCATCCTACAAAATAAGATGAATTTCTCTCTCTCTCATCTCTCTCTCTCATACTTACATTCACATTAGAATACAAAACCACGCTAATGCACCGCTGCCTAAATTACTTCGCATTGCAAAGTGCGAGTTTCGGTGATTAGCATGCCGTCCTTTCGTACAAAAGCGGGGCGCGACGGGCTGCCGGCACCCATTCGCCATGGCTCAGTCCGTCCCTCCCGGAGATATCAACACCCAGCCGGGTACCAAGATCGTCTTCAACGCCCCCTACGATGACAAGCACACCTACCACATCAAGGTACGCTGCTGTCGATATCGACTGATATCGATTGATTCTCACTTCGTCCCGTTCAGATCACCAACGCTGGAGGTCGCCGCATCGGATGGGCCATCAAGACCACCAACATGAAGCGCCTTGGCGTCGACCCGCCGTGCGGAGTGCTCGACCCCAAGGAGAACGTGCTGATGGCCGTCTCTTGAGACGCGTTCAAGTACGGAGAGGAGGACACCAACAACGACCGCATCACCATCGAGTGGACCAACACCCCCGACCGCCAAGACCTTCCGCCGCGAGTGGTTCCAGGGCGACGGAATGGTCCGCCGCAAGAACCTCCCCATCGAGTACAACCCTTGAACGGTTTCCGTGCAGAATAAACGGATTCGTGCAGTTGCGATTGTTGATTGAAGCGTATTCGGGGAAAAACGTGGATCGTTTCGAAATTCAAATGAATAAAATTCAAGTTCGAGTACTCACAATCATCTTGAGTCCTCCGTAGGGGATATCGCCCCGAGGCACGTAGAACGGAACAGTCGACATCGACTCCGCCCCAGCGACCACCATCTCAAATGCATCATCATGTTATTGTATTTTCTTGCTACCGTATAGCTACAGTATCCCTCCAACACACCTTCTCCCTGTATCCAGCCTTGATGGAGAGGGCGGCAATGGCCAGTGCCTTGAGTGAGGATGAGCACACCTTGTTCACCGTGACTGCTTGCGAGTGGTTCGGCAGACCTGGAAGGGTAATATCAATGTACATTAACCGACCATACCGAATTTAGTCTACAGAATCCTAACATCACTCTACAGTACCTCCAAATTAAAATTTAGCAACCCTTTTTAAAGTACAGTACCCCTACCGTACCCGCTGCGAGTGCCACCTGCCGGGCGACGTTCTGTCCTCCATTGGCGGTCAGCACGCTACCCACCACAGTCTCCTCGATCTCCCCAGCAGGGATGCCTGTAAACAACGCTGGTAAACAAAACAAACAAGCTCAGCTGTTTCCTAGCTATCACACTATCTCGCTGATAAAGCAATTCGTAGCGTTCCCAACCCACTGGTCACCCGTTGTTTCCGATCGGATGTTGTGTTGCAATCAGCATCTCACCACCTCAGAGATCAGAGACCTCACCACCTAGTCAGTTCGCAATTCCATAATATCAGTCAACAGTCAACACCGGAAAAAGAATGTCTTTGTCTTCCCAACGCCGATGTATCGAACAATCACACGAATTAAGAAAAACTCCAAGCAAACAAGTTGACGTGTGCACTTTTGACAAGTCACAAACACCTTTAAAAAAAGTCGTTTGCGTCTCACATACAGTCCAGTAAAAAAGGTATGATCATCATGTCCTAGGATTTAGTGCATACTTTCTACTCAATCAGTAGCAAGAAACCTTGCAGTTGCTTTGCAGTGAAGACCTTTACACCTACAGTACCATCGCTCCTAACACGACACTCCGAGTGCGATCAAGCTTCAAGAACAAGGGTGTGAGAAAGAGACGACAACGCAAAGCAATAACGCGAATGAATCACCACGCCATCCACTCACTCCACAATACTATATTAGGCTACTGACCGGATCGGGCGACGGCCTCCTTGACTGCGATGGCCCCGAGTTGGCTGGCCGAGAGAGAGGAGAACGAACCGCGGAACGAGGCGATCGGAGTGCGCACCGCAGACAACACATACACACCCTGCAACACTTCCATTTCGAAATACAGCAATCCCTACTCTTCTACAGTACCTTGGGATCGACGCTCATCGTCTTGCACTGCTTGGCGGGTGGGGGAGCAATCTGCAACACACCACTGACAATGGGGGTGGGATGGGGTGAGAGAGATAGAGAGACAAGTGATAGCCGCCTGTCGCTCGCACCACAACATTCACTTCTCTCACTCCACTCTCACCAGAGATGCGCGCCCGATTAGCCCCCAGGAATCGATACGATGGAAGGAAAAACCACTCGCTGACCACAACACAAACACAACACACAAATCAAAACAATTTATGGAAGTGATATGGCATCTATCATAGGGAAACAAGTACAATAGAATACTATGCTAGTCTTTCTACTATCATCACAGTTTACATTTTCTCAATGATCATTCCAGAGGCGCCTCCGCCGCCGTTGCAGATAGCGGCGAGACCCTTCTGTCCGGGCTTGAGAGAGTGCACCATGTGAGTGATCAGGCGGGCGCCAGACATACTGCAACACACATGTCTCTCTCACACAACTCACACACGCTTTGCAAGATTACTACACAAAAAATGGACAAAAATCCCAAATGATTGACTGAATTCTACACGAGTTATGATTCGCAGGCAGGCTGACTGTAGCGAAAGAGTTGTAGCAATACTCGTCAGCGGATCCGAACCCGCGACCTGTGATTGTCAGGCGAAACTTTAACCAGTTGCGCCATAGAAGCGATGTCTGCTGGTTGCTAATTCTGAGCGACCTCACTGCGTTTATCGAAAAGAAATGACGGTCATTTCTTATCAATTTCTAGTGAAACGTAAGCTCGCGAAAACATGAAAGCTTTTACAAGCAAATGGCAACAGGTCACCCCCCACAACTCGCTATGTTTTGATTGAATCTTGTAAGCATGCCCCATACCAAGCCCTAGCCAAAATTAAAAATCTCGAAGGGCACCGGAAGTGCCTTAATTAAGCACCGGAAGTTTAGATAGGTCATTGCTCATGCCATCTCGAAATGCGGACAGTGAAACAACGGTTCGGCGGCCTAGTGTTTAGTGAGCTAACTCATAAGTAGTGATGACTAAGGTTCGGTCCCCATCGGTGCTAAACGTTTTTCCAAATTTGAAACACCTTTTTTATGAAAAAAACACAAGTATTGGATCATATACGAAATATTTTTCAAAAATTATTTGAGTTATTTGGCTCTCGTGGGCTCTCGTGTGCTTTATTTTGAAGATTGATGACAGGATGACTTAATCTTCTGCTCCGCAGTCCAATCATACTCTGATATAGTGGGCCCGCAAATGAGTTCCACTCTTTTGACGAGAGACATTAGGGTGGTTAGACAACGATCAAAACCCTTTGGATGATGTTTTCAAGTTGACAAAATTTTGCGAGGGTACCCAAGATCGAACGCGCGAACCGATGCTTGATAAGCGAGAGCGTTACCACTGTGAGGATCAGTGGAGTAGAGATATGAACGGCAAAAACAAGATGCTGCGCATTTCGTTCAGTATACTGTATGTTCAAAATCCACAAAAATGTTTTCAACGAAAAATCCTGAGCTAAGTGCGAGCTTATTATAGTGCAAGTAAGAATAGAGAAACCTCATGTGAGGACTTGCGATTCAAAATTGTGTTTCAAGTTTGACAAAACGTTTTGCACTAACGGGGACCGTACCTTGGTCACCACTAGAGTTTCGTTCGATTTCCGAAACGGTCATTTCCGAAAAATGACGATTTCGAAATTTCCGTTTCGGAAATAACCGAACACTTTTCGGAATTTCCGAACCGAACGACCGTCTGTTCGGCGCGCGCCGAAACGGCAATGACCGAACTCGGGTCGCGCCATTTCGGAAATTCCGAAAAACACATTTGCATGATATTGATGAAATGTAACTCACCGATGGTTCACTCATTCTCCACTATCAACTCGTGAACACGGTCGAGTCAAGCGAAAATCCCTCCTTCCAGAAATTATTCTAATATTTTTCGGCAATTCCGAAAAGCGCGGCCGAAAGGAACGGCCGCGCCGAACGATTCCGAAACGGTTTCCGAAACTTCGGTTCGGTCATTGCCGAACAGATCGGATTTCGGGATCGGCCATTTCGGAAATTCCGAAATCGGTCATCATTTGCCGAAATGTCTATTTTTCGGTCGTCATTTCGGCAGCCGAACGAAACTCTAGTCACCACCACTTACGAGTTAGCTCACTAGCCACTAGGCCGCCGAACCGTCGTTTCCCTGTCCACATTTCGGGATGGCATGCGCAATGATCTATCGCGTACGAGAATGCATGTAAACTTAGGTGCTTAATGAAGGAACTTCCGGTGCTCTTCGAGATTTTTTCATCAAAACATAGCGAGTTGTGGGGGGTGACCTGTTGCCATTTGCTTGTTAGTTACCGTATCATTCATTTGAAATTTTCGTGCCCGGACCCACCATGGGGAAAAACTGTCAATGTGAAAACATTTCACGATTTCTCTCCACTCACCCGATGGGATGTCCGATGGACACGGCTCCTCCATGGGGGTTCACCTTCGAGGGGTCGACTCCGAGAGACTTGATGAAGGCGAGCACAACCACCGAGAAGGCCTCGTTCACCTCGAAGTGGTCAATGTCCTGGATCTGCAGACCGGCGCGCTTGAGCATCTGAAACAGGAACATCGACAATCTCTTCTCCCCCTCTCCCTCCCTCTCCCCCATCCCCACTCACACCGGGCACCATGAGAGGCGGGGCGATTGCGAAATCGAGCGGCTGGGTGGCCGCGTCTCCGTACGCCAGCACTTTGGCCAACGGCTTCACGCCAAGACGCTTCAGGGCAGACTCGTCTGAATCAAGGCAACAACTAGTAAACAACACTGTGGCTAGTAAACACGGAAAACAAAACAAAAACAACGCACCGACGAGTACGACGGCGGCGGCTCCGTCGTTGAGGGTCGACGCATTGGCGGCGGTGATCGTTCCGTCTACACAGAAATTATAGACACATTAGAAGACAAGAACTATAGATGAATTATGAAACATAACATTTCCAACGCATTGAAATTGACAATAAATCGCAAAAAGGACTCACCCTTCTGGAAGACGGTCTTGAGAGACTTGAACTTGTCAAAGTTGACCTTGGTGAACTCCTCGTCCTTGCCCACAACCGTGACTCCCTTGCGAGACTTCACCTCCACCGGCACCACCTCCGAGCCGATAGCGCCCGACTGAAGCAAACATGTCAACACACACAAATACAATATAAATATTAAATAGTACACGAATAGAAAAGCCAACCTCCCATGCGGCGGCGCTCTTCTTGTAGGAGGATATGGCGTAGTCGTCCTGCTGATCGCGGCCAATGCTCATCTCCTTGGCAGTCTTCTCACCGCACAGGCCCATGTGCACCTTGTCGTACGCGTCCGTCAGACCGTCCTTCACGATTCCGTCCTAAACACATAGTCGGTTTTTTTGTGAGCTTAAAAAAAAATCAACGGAAAAAATCTAAGGCTTGTGTACGTTGTTATGCTTTACCAGCAAAAAAAACATACATGTGTTTTACAACAACAACAACAACAAGAAAAGTTGGTTTTCTTCAAAATTTCTGTCACGCACCTCGATCTTGAGACCTCCGTATCCGGTGTCTCCACGGGCCATGTAGAAGGGCACTTGCGACATCGACTCCATACCTCCTCCGATCACCACCTGCAAACAAACTCATCAGCATACTGTAGTTTATGTCGCCAGATAAGAGTCCGTTTGGCCGCTAGCACTCTGATCTCTGATGTTTTCGATTTACGTATTATTTGAATTGATAAATAATCACTTAACCTGCTGGTGTCCGGTCTGGATCTGCTGGGCGGCGAGCATGATAGCCTTCAGTCCGGAGGAGCACACCTTGTTCACAGTAGTGACGGCAGTCGAGACATCAAGACCTAAAGATTAGATGTTCATGTTGGCAAAGACAGGAGCACAACATTTCAACATGTAATTGCAACTGACCGGCTCCGAGGGCAGCCTGGCGAGCGGGCGCCTGTCCAACGGCGGCCTGGCACACTTGTCCCATGAAGATCTCCTGCACCTCCTTCGGGGAGATGCCCGCCTTCTCCAGGGCTCCCTTGATGGCGACCGAGCCGAGCTGAGGAGCGGGCACGCTGGCGAGCGACGAGCGGAACGAGCCGATCGGCGTGCGCGCCGCTCCAACGATGTACACCTCCTGAGATATGGTTAACATGTTGATGTTCGAATACAGTATAGAAACGCACGTTGTTCTTCTTCTGAGCGGCAGTGGAGCTGAAGGCGCGGACGCGGGCCGCGTTTATCGTGGAGTGGTACAGGGCAAGCTTGTTCGCCATCTGTATAATTGGAGATGAACAAGGGGGAAAAAACAACAAACAACCGCACGAAATGAAAAAACAACAACAAAAAACGCAAAACTGACCACAGTTCACTGTACACAAAAATTCTGTAAACGTAAGACCAAAGTAGGCTGTTTCTCACTGAATTTTTAATTTAAAATACATTATCAATTATTCTATATCATACATCGATCGTGACATGTAGAAAATGGTTGATCCTGTAAATGTGAATTCAGAAATGCGAGAAAATTCGCAACGCGCACGTGGTGCGTGTGCTCTGCTCATTTTCTCTCTCTCTCGCTGCTGAACCGAATGAGAGAGATTGATTGATCTCCTTTGCTTTTTTGTCCCCTGCTGTCTATCTCTCTGCTCACCTGTTCTCTTTCTGCTTTATATCTGCAGACTCAGCACAATCAAATTTTACTACAAACTCGAGAATAAACATATAAATGTATGTCTGTCACTCAGTGCACCTGGACTCCTGGACAAGAGTACATGAATCACAAATGAAGACGTAAACACCTCATCATTATCATTGTTTGTTATTCATTGAATTGAAAGATTGCACGAACTGATAAGACTACACCAGTGTTTCTGTCTCGCTGCCGTACCTTGACCATTCGCTCGGCCGCTGCTTCACTGGCCTGCAGTCTGCAGCACAATGTTGTGCATCTTTGAGATGTTCGCCTCTCTGTGAGTCCTTTCCCCTTATCGATTCAACAGCTGATCGTTGTTTGTCGCCATGCCACTCACACACCCCGCCTGTCCGTCCCTCCACTCTGTGTCTCTTTGGTTACCGAACTTTTCTGTGTCCTGTAATTCGATTTCATAAGCGCCGCATGTATTCCGATTGCAGCATGTCCGTGTTAGGATACGGTGCGATCGCGACGGCGGCGGCCGCTGTGCTGTATGCGAACCTGCCGACTCGCCTGACGATCGGCGCTGTCGTACCCACAGCCAAGTACCTCGCCGAGGCAGCCCTCGCGCCCATCGAATCCGAGAAGTCGTTCGATCCGAAGAAGACCGTGGCTGTGAGTTGATGAGAGAGAAGAGAGGGAAATACATAGTGGAAGCAACAGAACTCATTGCAGGCCGGTGAGTTGTGGAACACGAAGCCTGTGCTGGTGATGGCGGTGCGTCGTCCGGGATGCATCCTCTGCAGGGACGAGGCCGGTGCGCTCAGCGAGGTGCGTCATGCTCATACATGCACTGTCGATATTGTTTTTCGACTACTCTTGCACTGCGATGTGAACGCACTCCCATGACTGTGTATTGTCACAATCTGGGCTGGCCTTTTACGCAGCCCACCGACTTTGAACCTGGTTTTTTTAGTACGCTTTCCGTGTATCTGATTGTAGGTTGCGAAAAAAGTACGCGGACACTTTCTAATTAAGACTACCCTGTGTTTTGACTTCTCATCGCTCTTTTCCTCCTTTCAGCTGAAGCCGCTGGCGGATAAGGCGAACGTGCGTCTCGTGGCCGTCGTCCACGAGACACTCGGCGTCGACGCATTCAAGCCCTACTTCAAGGGAGACGTCTACTATGACAAGGTAGCCTCCCACTATCGTCGAGTTGCGCGTATTGCAACCATGTTCTAGGAGAAGCGCTTCTACGGCCCCAACCAGCGCTGGCTTCCGGTGTGGATGGGCATGCTGCGTTTCGGCACCTACAAGCACGTGTACAGCAGCAAGAAGCGCGGGTTCGACGGCAACCTTGTCGGCGAGGGACGCCTGCTCGGAGGTATCTGATACGTATTCTGTTATCCCTTTCTCGTGACAAGTTGCATTTGCATCGTTCTATCAATCTGGTGATTTCTTCTCTGCAGCTCAAGTGGCTTATGTTAGAAGATATGTGAGTATTTACTTTGACAAGATGATTGTTTCTTTAGGAGTGTTCCTGCTGCATCGTCACGACATGCTCTTCTCTCATCTGGAGGAGGAGTGGGGAGATCACGCCGACATTGCCGAAGTGAAGAAGGCACTCGAGAAGCTCCTCTAAATACACGCTAAACTATTATATTATGTATATAAAATGTGTATTCGAGATTAATAAAAAAATTTTTGCAATTAGTAGTGTGCAGTGTGTTTTCGTGCTGGTACAGTGCGGTTTAGGTTGTGCGTACACTCAAATCAGTCGATACTGTGGAATGAGCCGGCTCTACGAACGAAGTGATCTGTTTTTAGTTTTTTTTCTTCATTTTTGAATTATTGTATTTTTTTGTTGTTCATTTCTTTTGAAAAACACACATATCTCTGCTAGTGATAATGCGGTCATCAATGAGAGCATGAAGCTGTGTGATGATCAGTTGCTTCATCTTTCTTTACTTTTTGATTACTCCACCAACTATTCACTCTGATGATTAACACGAGTTTATTATGCGTATATATATATATATATATATATATATATATATATAGGATATATGCGTGTATGAATACGTATTATATAATCGATCTACACGCGAGAGATCACCACCCTGTTGAAAATGAAATGGAATCACAGTAGTGTCCACCCACACTATCTACTCTGTGAAGATCAATCATGCCGCACAGCGAGTGACACACACACATAGGTGTCTGGTGTCTTAGTCGTTGGTAGTGCAGGATCGGATGAGCTCCTTGGGATTAAGGCGCTGCAGGTTGTTCCTGCACGCGGTCTGCCGGTCAAGCAGCGTGAGTCTGTCTACCGCTATCTCTGTGTCTCTCGCCAGCTCTCTGCACTCTTCCAGCATCCGCCCACGGTGCGCGTTTGTCAGGAAAACCTACAAAGTGCGTTTGCTGAAACCCTTTTGCTACCGGCCGGGTCTTACCTGTACAAGATTATCGTCGATGCTGTCGGAGTCGCGTAGCTCCTGTGACTCGCACGCCCTCCACGAGACGCGCATCTCCGAGGTGCGTCTGAGTTTTCTGGTCGTTCTTAGGTTGACTGTTTTGGTGTTTTGCTCACCTCCTAGGAATGCTTGTTTGATGCAACAACACTCCGTCTTGAGCCGGGAAATTGATCACGCAGTGGTATATGGGAGGCAGCGATGTCGGCTAAAGCCAGCTTTACGATTTCATTCATAATCGAAATTATCATCTCTACTTTACACGCATGTGATTTGCGTGTTATGCGATGATAGCTCACTTCTTCTTCGCTGTCGTACAGACTATCGACGGCGATTTCATGCCAGCCACCGGAATGCTTGGGAAGTGAGAACAATTGAGCGTGTGAGTGAGACTCCGGCTAAACACATATCCATATCCCATACGTATACTTTAATTTGTGATCAAAAACTACCTGAAGCGAGATTCCGAGGAATGTGATGTCGTTATGACTCTGAAATGTCAAAGTGAATCGTCTAAAAATGATAAAGACTTCTGATTGTTACTCTTACCCTGTAGAAACCCTTGATGAAGACAAGGCCGAGAAGCGGCTTTGTGAAAAGCGCCTTGATGGTATGAGCGCAAAATGACTCAACGCCAGGCAGAAGATCACGAGTCTACAATATACGTGTGATGACAATGATATTAGAGACGTATGATTGAATTGTCATTTTGTATGACTATATATATTGTGGTTATGTATTGTACTTGGAAAAAGTACCTGATCGGTGTTGAATAGCTCAATCGCGTACGGCTGACTTTCTCGTATCGCCTCGACAATCGTCCGGTGAGAATCGACAGAACAGGTGCAACCTGAACACATTCTGATAACCTAATCTGAACGGTATGTAGCTCACCTACGAGTCCTCGCTTGCCAGTGAAAAGCGCGGTGAATTCGTGCCCTCCTTCTAGGCACTGTTCAATAACAAAGTCAGCTCTGGACTGTGCTGAAGCGCGGTGAGACTGGAAGATCATATAGTTCCAAATTGACATTTTGACTTCGACTCACTCGCATCCATCGTTTGAGCTCATCCGTGCTCCTAGCAATACTGGTGCCTTTTACAGGGTCAGCTTGCTTTGCGGGTCTGATTAGAACAGGGAATCCTCCAAGCTGGTTCATTGTTGATTCCAGCCACATATCTGGCTGACGCATTCCAATGACAGAACACCGCCGAAGTGTCGTGAGGCCACCTCTCCGAGTGGCAGCATTTGTCTCTTTGCTCCTCTCCAATTGTTCCAGCTCGTCGGAATAAATCCCCTCAATGTCCATCTCATGACGCACTTTTGCTGCCTCTTTTTGAAGTGTTCTTTCCAGCACAACGAGACGTCGCTTGGAAGCTGCGTGTATTGACGCGATTTCGCGGACCTATAATTCATAACATAATTAGCCTCTAGGGTTTCCGTTCTCCGTTGCCTAATCAATTGACCAACCTTTTGAAACAGTTTGTTGTGGTCGTGGTCCTTAATAGGAAGGTCGACCTGATAGTACACATCGACGCTGCAAACACAATTATGGTCGGAAGGATAGAGGGTTATTACGAGAGTCCAGCGAGTACCGTAAACAAATTTAAGTGAAACCGACTTTGTCTCGTCGTAGAGAGCATAGGGAGGGCCGATAACGAATATCCTAACTCCTGGCGGCTTGCGAAGTTTTGCGAGTGAGAGACGATTCTTCCACACAACCACTATGATAACGAAATTTTGCATCTGAAATTGAAAATACATTGTGGGGCCGTAATAATAATATAAGCGAGCGCGTTTGTAATTCATATCTTACTAAGTATGCTAATTTGATATATGAAATGGAAATATGAGATGGAAAGATCAAATAATTCGATTACGCTTTCACGGCATCAGCAACCCAACGCATTAGCGGTTTTGATTGAATTTAGTGTTCTGGAAAGTTGTTTCGATTACCGCGACTATATCCATTGTTGGGCAACCAAATAATGAGAGCATGCATGGAACGAGAAAAATTATATGTGTAGAGTTTGTACTAAACCAAATGTAGATACAATAACAAAACTGAAACTGAACCAAACCAGAAACCAATATGGTATGTATTATTTCCAAGCCGAAGGAATGAAATGGAAATGACGACGCACCTCTATTGTGTTGCGGTAAACCGAGTAAACAAAGGGGAAACGAGAGAGAAGCCCTCAGTGTCTCTGTCTCTCTCGCTCTACTATACATTGCACTCATATCGATATCATACAAAATGCAAAACTCATACAGATGGTAGCTGAAAGGAGACGTGCTAACGCAAACACACAGGAAAAGTGTTGACCGGGAATGCGGATTGTATATCACGGTAACAAAAACTGGAATAAAAACTATGACGCTATTGAATTTCGTCGTTCACGAGAAATAAGTTAAGTAGTAGGACAGGTGGAATGAATATGAGCGTACATTTGACAACATTCACACATAGTACGTATATAATATGAATCGCGGGATTTCTCTTTTTGTTCGGATGAGATTAGCGTCGGGATGGCGAGTGTTGTTGAAGGAGAAGTGGAGAAGGAGAGTGAAAGGGTGTGTACAGATAAGGATCGCTGTTTGAAATGGCGTTGGCATGACTCGAACACCGAGAGGCAATGTGGCCGTGCGAGACTGCCGCACCGGCCGCGGCAATACATTAGAAGAGAGTGGCTCGTGGCTCTCACGACGGAAAATCGCCGGATTTCGACGAGAGGCTCGACCGGAAACGAGCACGGATTTCGTGTAATGCGCTTATTGTTTTCACTTATCATTAGGCACTCTCCTGAGGGAGGATGGAGCACCGAGAGGAACTTAGTGTATCTAGGGGAAACGCGGTATCGCGGTATGCGAAAGGTCTCGAGCGAAAACGGAGGCCAGAAATGTTAATTGGAGTTATTGTGTTGAAGTGAACTAATTTGATAAAGATTCAAATCCATTCCATTAGACGTTGCCATATCACAAAATGAAAACATACGACGTTTGTAAATCGAACACTTGGATATGATTAATGCGTCTCTCTCCGGAATGTAGATGAATAGAAGACCTATATAGATTGTAAAGGGATGTTTAATTGAATAAGCAACACATTGTTATCGATAATTTATTTAAGCAGCTGGTTGTTTAATGAGCAATATAGTTATAGCCGGGCTTTTATGACAACCTTTTGTGTGTGCATATACTTTCGCCGGTCGTGTTATGAAACTATGAAAATGTTGTGAACAGAACATTAGGAACAAACTATACGTAAGTCAGCGAGAAGAGTTGCGAATGCGATAAATAATAGAATATGATAAAAAAGAAGAACAAAAGACCGCATGGCGCATGAGTTCAACATACAACATTCCCGAGTTAGAACTAGGAATGGTGGGAATCGAGATACTCTTTAAGAAGGGTTCTGCGAAGGATCTTGCCTGTGGGATTACGAGGAATAACGGATACACACACAATTCCTCCCACGAGCCACTTGTAGGCAGATACGCGCTCTGTAACGGCGATATTTATATCAGAATGTGAGTTAAATCTTGAAGATGATTTCGAGATAACTATAGGATAAGATGCGTACGGTTGACGTGTGTGTTGAGTTGGTCGATGCTAATCTCTGCTCCATCTCTCATGACCACGTAGCCTCGCGGGATCTCTCCGGCAGCCGGGTCGGGAATTCCTGAATCGGCGCGCGCTTAGAACTTTGCACTCTGCTGTCACGTGGCACTAACACGATCACTTCACACAAAGTTCACCGTTGGGTGGCGGGAATTATTTTTTTTTGGACAAAGTACTCTCATTTCGATAACTATCGCGATTGACGATGATTGCGTGGGAAGATTATGTTAGCCGAACAGATTAAGAACGTTCTAGTGATGTTATGAATTCTTGACTATCTTGAGAATGATGTGGGTGTTTGAATTCAAACATCATTCGGTCGAGAAGAGAAAGTCTCTCACCGATGACGGCACAATCTGTAACTGAAGGGTGTTCTAGAAGAATCGCTTCCAACTCTGCAGGCGCCACTTGTAGTCCTTTGACCTAATTATATTTTAAAGAAGTACATGAAAAAATAGGGTTCACCTTGATCAGTTCCTTGACACGATCACATACATAGAACAGACCATCCTTGTCGTATGTGACGACATCGCCGGTGCGCATGAATCCGTCTTTGTCCATAACCTTATAAGTCTCCTCCTTTCGTCTCCAATATCCCATCATCAGTTGCGGTCCGCGCACCCATAATTCTCCCTCGACATGTGGAGGAGCGAGCTGCCCATTAGGTAGAAGTACTTTCGCCTCGGTACCGGGTAGTAGTCGACCGACTGACTTCGATTCGACTCCTGCTTCAGCGAGATGTGACAGTGCGGATACTTCCGACATGCCATACGCTTAAATTTTTCTGCTTTCTGCATGTAATTCTTCAAATAATACCTTGTCTGACATGCAAGTTGGGATATTGTTTTTTCAGCATGGACTGAGTAGCAGGAGGGAACGGAGCAGCACCCACTATGAGCACATGAAGCGATGATAGATCGTAACTTAAGTGACTTTTTTCATATTTTAATAATCTAGTTACTTCTTGCTGATGGGAGAGACGGCGATCAATTGAGCAACAGCAGGCACGACACTAACCTGATCGATCTGAAAAAAGATGTGTTTGAACAATAAATAATATGTTTCTTGCCTTGTAATCTTGAATGCATTGCAGGAATGCACTAATACTGAATTTGCGCATTCCGAGAATAGTTTTCCCAGCAATCAAGTTTGCCATCAAGCTGAAATGTACAATAGCAATTGTAATAAATTAAAAACTTACACAAACGTTCCCATTGCATGGTAGAATGGTGTGAATGCCATTTGGTACTCGGATTTGTTGACTTCGCTGTTTCCGAATTTGGCAATATCGCTGTCTTTTATTCTGAATTTAAATAGTTTTTTTTAAAGTTTGTATTTCTACATTTACTGTTTGAACATGTAGATCAGAGATGCGTAAGCTCGATGAGATATCATGACTCCTTTTGGGAGTCCAGTTGTTCCCGATGAGTAGGGCAGAGAGAGAAGGTCATCAAGATCGACTTTCGGTCGAGAAATGATTGGTGGATGGGAAATGATCGTGGTGAATGGAGTGGCCGGAGGTCCAGTACAGGATACGACGGGAGAAGGACCTTCTAGGTTAGAAAGTGAAACGACCGAGCGTACACGGGAAGGAAGTGAATCGCAAATCGTGTTCGGCACGTCCGTGAATACGATTACTGATTGAGAGTCCTCGATTTGAAGATTTAGCTCGTCTAAATGGACTACAATTATAAAAATGAGAATACACATTAACTTACATGGAGTGGCTTTTGGGTTCGAACCGGTGACTGCTAGTCCGGCTGACCAAAGTCCGAGAGCGCAGCATACGTACTCCCACCGGTTAGACATGAGCAGGAAGGCGACCTGTCCCTTTTCGAATCCGTTGTTCTGCAACCATCCAGCGATGGCCTGAGATCTCTCGAGCAGCTGGCCATAAGTGACAGCATGCGACTTGACGAGCACGTCCATCTTTAAACAAACATGCTGAATGAATTAATATCAATCGAACGTACAATCGCGGGTCGCTCATCTCCGATTGTTTTGTCGTGTGCAGCGAGGGTAGACAGAACTATCTCGTGGAATGGAGCAGTCGGTTGATTGATGAGTGGTGGACCGGACAGCATCTCGAAATACGAATGACATTTATTTATTTATTATATCTGCATTTGATTTGACTTTAAAAAATTGTAATTACAATATTTCTGTATTCAATATAGAAAGAAACCGTAAGGTGTAGCAATGTAGCAGACAAGTGAAATGAAAATAATTTGATTGATCATTGCAGAAAAGAAACTGGTTACACAGGGACTTCTGTTAGTTATAATGAAGTAAAACTTGTTATTCAGGCTAAAATAATATACGATTAGTGTTTGTACTGCAATAATATACGATTAGTGTTTGTACGGCTGTCCGAATGACCCTTATCGGTGAACAACGTTCGAATTTAAAGATAACTGATAGAGCCATCAAACCAAAGTTTTATTATTATGACGCACACTATACTAATCAACCGCTTTGACAAAACATGATTGAGACATTAAAATATGTTTAAAAAAATGTATTCTTCGTTATAGCAAAACATTTATCATTCAGAGTAATTGTCCACAGCGGTCCAGATAAGATAAGTCGAACTTTCTGAAGACAGTTGTTACGCTATTGGCGTCGTGGTATCGTTTCAGCCGGATTGAGAGGAATCTCGTCACTCGTCCACACACATCCTATTGGCTACTCGCTTTTTGAGGAGGCTCGTATGAGCTTCTGTATAATAGAAATACAACATAAACACACTGTTTATACCCTTGTGAATGCGATCATCACTGCTGGCGTTTCTAGACTTGTTCGGTAGAGATACTACCGAGCGAACTCGGAGCGGGAACGAGAATTCGTGTTTATTTTAGTACATCAGTGAACACGACTGCTTGCAGACTTGCGAATCTTCAATATGTTTTCACAGTTCATCTGAATAAATGCGGAATAGTTTTAGTCGGATATCGAGCTCATCTTTCAAGTAAGGGTGCTACAATGGATGTCGCAACTTCATTCTTACTCATCTCATCCAGTCTCTTGATGTCTATTTTTTTCGGTCCCTTCAAACGATTTGTTTAAACGCATCCACTATCTCCTTGCCGTTATTGACCCTGATTTTCATATCTTTGCACGAGATAATCTCATTCTCATTTATTCTATGACATTGTTTGTATTTTCGGCGGACAGATTCCTTGATATGCGAAAATATGCGTGGTACAAGGCTGGATATGTGGATACTCGCCCTCCGAAGTTCGTGACTTCGGCAGAGTACTGTTTTAAACAAACCGGGAAGGTCAACTGTCATGCGTGTCCTACAGCCTCATTCATAATAAAAGTTATGGTCATATTCGGATTCAGCGTAAAAAGTTGTGTATAGGTGCTTAATTACATCAAAATCTGCCACCACAAGTGCGTGGGCTGCCCGTGTTAGCGATTCGAACATGAGGTGAGGAGCATTGCGATCTGTTAATATTCACCCATTCCTTCGTTGTTGTCGTGAAAATCCGGCCAAAAATACATGGATCCATGTTCATCTAGGAAACGATCTGTGTGGATGGGTAATAGGTAACAGGACTCAAATTTGTGAATCGAGACGTAATGAGTTGTTTGTGGGCATCTAGAAGAAAAAGTAATGGAGTTGCTATATTGTCTCACAACGGCATTGGATTAGACTCGGAATTCGGACAAATCGTGATATGTGAATGAGTTGGTTACGGCGGGTTGCTTTTTCCTGATATTGATATTAACTCTGATCATTTTTTATTGATAGACCGGCGAACGCTACATTTTTTTACCTGAACCGTCACAAAGTAATACTTCAATCAAATATTTTACGTCCATAGACATCATATCACTGTGTATCTTATCTAACACACTTCTTTATACTATTGCCGCATATTCGTTATTTGTTTATTATTTTCTTGTGTCTGAATGTTTCCGCAAAAAGGCTAGCTATAAAATTATATGCGGCTTTTTTGTCCTGCCGCGGAAAAGGAAAAATGAATATTGCGCTCTCACGAATGATATGCTCTAAACCACATTATGAACGTTATACCGTAATCGAAAGGAAATACGGAAGACAACACGTATATGAAATAAGATTATTTCTGGTTATTGACATCTTGGTGCACTGCGCACCCTATCGATGTGTTGGGTCAGCTGGTAGATCAGTGGTTCATGCAGGTCAGTGGTTTCGCGCGGGAAACGGGTCCACCGTGGGGTGTTTGTGCGCGGGCTGAGGGCATGTGAACGAATGGAGTGGGAGTTCACTCGGCCACTCGCGGATCACAATTGGCCTCGCAACCGACTCATCTCGCTGCCGCCGCGGCAGATGTTTGTGTTTTCGAGTGGCGAAATGGATTGCCATTTTGTCTTGGCAGCAGCCGAGTAGAAGTTTGTAAGCTATGAGCTGCTAGCGAGTGGACCTTGAGTTGCCGAGTCGTGTGCTTGTTTCATTACCCATCAGTCACTTGCTCTTGCTCTCAATGCCATTCATTATGCGTCGCATATTTTCGCCACAGATCACGTTTCTCGCGTGTGTGTATGTGCCATCGAATCTTGTACTTGACATGATTCGTTGCAGATGTGGTTCGCTTGTGTTGTGCTTGTGATTGGCGGTGTTGTGTGCGCGCCGCTGGATGCCCCTGTGTCGCCGGCTGCGACTGCCGCCGCCGCCGCGGACAATGCCTCGACCCTGCCCGCTCTCGCCGACCTCCCGACCACCTCGGCCACTACGCCCGTCGTCCTCAACGCCGACATCACCACCACCCTCCCCACCACCACCAAGGCTGAGTCCACTGGTGAGTATTGATTGATGTTGGATTGGTGACGAGTTATTGATTGATTTCAGATGCTGTGAAGAGCCGCATCGATCTGGACGTGAAGGCGGTGCGCGTGATGAAGGAGAAGGAGGTTGGTTTCATATTGTTTTTTTTTATTCTTGTGGTTATTATTGATTTTTGTTTAGTTCGCTGACGAGGGTAGCGGCGAGGACGAGGAGATGGATGTGGGCGCGAAGCTTCACCCGGCTGACGATGTGGGTTGTGTTTTGTAGTTTGATCGGAAGCGCGTTGTGTAGTTGGATGATGTTTGTGTTTAGGCGACGCTGGACAAGGAGGCTTTCGAGAAGATGAAGGCCGCCCAGGGTATGCGCGCCAGCGAGGGAGAGGACAATGGGGAGGAGGATGAGAAGGTATGGGTGGATTGGTGGATGAGAGAGCTTATCTGAGTGTTCTTTGATCGCGTATTGGATCTAGGAGGCATGTGTGACTAGTTATGACATTGTGTATTGTGTGTTGTTGTAGGTGGAGAAGGAGAAGACGACGTCTGCTCCGGCGAAGAAGAACGAGAAGAAGCAGGAGGTCGTTTCCAGGAAGAACGCCACCACGCCCTCCACTGTGCTCAAGTCGGGAAAGAATAAGTGAGTGGCGTTTATTATGTTGATGTTTAAATGATCATAGAGAAAGTTCAGTTCAGTGAATAGTGGGAACTATAGATTCTGCGGGTTCTATTTTAGAAAAATTTCATGTTCGAAGTTCGAATTCGAAATCACGTTCCATTTGGGGTTTGATGTATCAAGTTTTTGTGAGTGTTGTGCGTTGACAGTTTTTACTCGGTGGAAGTTTTGAGGTGAGTGCATTAGCAACAGAGGTTGAAAACATCCGCCTGATCAGTGAACGATTTGTGTTGTGGCATCCTTTTGGCAGGTCGGTAAAAAAGCGAAATGACGCCCGTGCGGCTGTGCAAAATTCCAGTTTTTGTGCCACTGTTGCGCAGTCATCGCCGCTCTTTCCGAAACTGTATCAAGTTTTGTCGAGATGGAAGGGGAGCGGGAGAACAGCGCGCGCGGCTTGTTTGTCTCTCCGGACGGCGATTCCTGGATGATTGAGATCTCATATTTATGGACTTGGAGATGAGACGGGGAGATGTCGTGCGATGTGAGAGAAGCTGTCTGGAACGGCCTGGTTGAGGAGTGCTTGATCAGTGGTGGTTCGGGATTGTGATTAATGCCAGTTTATGGTCGCTGGTTCCCTATGAGAAGTGAATAGCGAGTGATTAGTCAGAAAAAGAGTGAGTGGAGAAAGTGAAAATGGAACGTGTTTTGTTGGGGTTCTTGGTGTGTTTGAATATGATTAGATAGAGTAGGTGTGTTTGAGTATGCACTATGGGAGGTTCTCGTAAAGGCTGATTGGAAAAGAGGAAATAGTAGTAAATGACATCATATTTCTTGTTGCGCACTTCTAGATTCGCCGTCTCTCCCGATCTGTATAGCGTGAGAACATGTGTTGGCCCCGCCCTCTTGTCGCCCTCGATATAAGTGTTGGATGTTGCTTGCAGGCCTGTGTCGGAGACTGAGCCGGACGCGTCTTCCGTGTCTTCCATCCTCGTTCCTCTCCTCCTCTCTGTCCTCCCCTTCTTCTAAGCCACCTTCACCCCGGGTCTCCCTATACGGTATCTCTCTGCTTATCTCAGTTTGAATTCCCTTGATGGATGTCCACTGTGGCTCGTCCCGTGCCTTTTTATCATTCACCTGTCACTTTCTCCCTCTCAAGGTTACCAGAGTGTCTTTTCTCTTATTTTCACTCTCCCATGTTTATATTGTCTTTTTGACTACCTCCCGAGTGTTTGTTCCCGCTGTGAAATTTGATAGAGAATATAAAAGTTTGTTTGTTCCAAGTAACCTTGTACTCTGCTTGGTTTTATGGTTATGGTCAGTCTCTCTTTCGCTTTCTAGATTTGGGTGTAATCGGGAAGCGATTAAGAGAGGAATTGATAGATACTTTCTCCCAGATTGTCAGATCTTTATGCATTTCTGTTATTATTGTGTTTCGTTTCTATAGCGACAAGTAGGATGGAAGGGAACTTCTGAGATCGTCTCGTTTTCTTGTATATTTGTGCACGCACGTTTGTACTTGTATTCTGTTACTCTAGTAACCGAGTTGATGATATGTGCCTGATGTATATTGTGACTGAAGTGTTTGCAGACAATGTCCCGATTTGTCAAGTTCTCCCTCTTCCTCGTGCTTCTTCAGGTGAGTTCAGGATATGCGAATTTGTGAAAGAATAAAACGAGTACGAGTAGGGTGTTTTGTGTACGCGGAGGATTAACAGTGTACAGCGTTAGTGAGAGGGACAGAGAAAGAGAGAGAGAGTTACAAGTCATTGAGTAACTGGTTTCGGCCCAGTTCACACTACTTGTTATGTTGTATTTGAGGTTGTTCAGTTTGTTTTGGCAAGGAACGCGCGTTCTCTTCGAGTATTATTATAGGTAATAGTTTCCATAGGCGGTCGTGTGTCTAGCGATTGCACTCTCAGAGAAAGATTCCGAAGATTCGTGAATGAAAGGGAATAATGCAAAATGTGTAAATTGGCTGATTCCAGTTCTTACGTTAGAAACTCGCAGACAAAATGGGATTATGATAAACAAGAGTACACGAGTTTGTTATGGTAAGGAGTTGTATTGTACTGACGCCGGACAAATATCCTACAACCGTATTGTAGGTAGACATGAATCAAGGTTATGTGTGGCAAGGAATGTACAAGTATTCAATATTCCAGGAAGAGATTATGCGAAATAGATTATGCGTTTTCATTTCGCATTGTATTTCGCTGAACGATGCGTTTCAGCTCTCCGTCTCTTTCGCGAGCCCTATCGCCAAGAAGGATGTCGTCGAAGGTGAGGAATTACTGTAGGCTGTAGCATCTCATTTGCATATTCTAGCTTCCGGCGAGGCGTCCGGTGAGGTTGTGAAGGCTGTGGAGGCTTCAGGAGAGGAGGGCAGTGGAGTTGAGGCGTCGGGAGAGGAGGGATCCGGAGAGCTGAGCAAGGACGGCAGCGGAGAGATGGTAGGCAAGCGAGTTCTCTCTCTCTCTCTCTCTCTCTCTCTCTCTCTCTCTACCTGTTTCCTTCTCTCCTTTTCTTTGTATATGTGCCTCTGTCTCACTTGAACTTAGACGGAGGATACGAAATGAGAAGAGAGTTTTGATTGGAGAACTGTTCAGGTGGCTGCTTCCGGTGAGGAGACGGAGGGATCCGGAGAGGCGAGTGGAGCAGTGGAGGCGGAGCAGAAGGAGGAGGAGAAGGAGGAGAAGGCCCCTGTCGCCGCCGAGGAGATGCTCACCAAGGACGTGGCTGAGAAGAAGAGCGAGGTGAGGAGAGAGAGAGAGAGAGAGAGAGAGAGAGCATGAGAGAGAGAATGAGAGAGACGTCCATGCTTTCAGGATGTTTCCGAGCTCGAGACTTCCACTGTGGTCGCTGAGACCGCAGCTCCCGCTGCCGCCGAGGAGTCTTCCGTGAGTTGATTAGTCGATAATCGATGATAAATCGATCAATCAATCATTTATCCAGAATCGCTATATCCTGACTATACAACAAGTGCATACGATACACCACAAGGGCTAAGCGCTGGGAGAAACACAGTTTAGCAACGGGGTTTAGCAACGGGAAAGGGGAGGTCGAAGGTCGAAATCGAAAGTCGATATTAGATCGATATTCAGTCGATAATCATTCGATTTCCCTTCCATAATCCATTATAACTAGATACCATTATAGACGATAGTGGGGCTCCGGGTGTTCCTTTCCTTCCATTATAATCCACAATAGTAACTCCGCGGGGTAGGAAGACAGCGTTCTCTTGAGCTATTCCCCGCCTTGCTCAAGGGTACTGGGGGAAGATCATTTCGACCCGACCGCGCGATGCGAGAGAGGAAGAAATAATAATAATAAATCGATGATCAATCGATAATCAATTAATATCTATCACAGACCGAGACGCCCGCCTTCGTAACGGAGGACCCGAAGAAGGGAGAAGACAGCGACTTCTAATAAATCTATAACGAGCTATTAATTTCCAAAATTTCCTGCAATTCCCTGTGTGTGTCTCTCCGTCACGTGTGATATTTGTGCGATTCCAGCATTGAGAGAAAAACGAATAAATAATATTTATTTTAAGTCAGTGAGTCGTTAGTGAGGCGCTGCGCGCCCTCTTTAATTTGCATATGCATCATTGCATATTCTCTCTTTCGGCATGTTAACCAACGGGGGGAGGCGATTATATAGCAAGCACTAAAACTGCTGCGTGCATTGCTGTAGTGTGCTCTGTACATATCATAAATCACAGATTACACCATCCACAATATAATTTTATAAACCTTCCCAGATAAATCGTCTGGTCAGAAGATCACACAATGATGTGGTCTTCTCTTATTTTTGACGCTTGTAAGACTGCATAAAGCGTATAATACATTTTTTGTAATTTTGAACAAAAAAAAACATTTTTTACACTCTACTCACAACTGTACTTACATAGAAGAATATCAGTATTCCTTCCGGCATAGACTGCAATATACACATCACAAATTACACACACAATATGATATCACTCTTCTTCTTTCTAGCTCATCTGACAGTGTGAGAGTCTGTGTTTCGGTTCAAACAGTGAAACTTTTTAAACAGGGAAACGACGCGGAAGGAAAAAGCGAGAATACCGACAGGAAGAAATCAGAAATATTCGAGAGACTATATAAGGAAGCTGTATGGTGTGCGTTCTGGCCGAAATGCGTCTCCTATTCCTACTTCTTGTCTGCTCGCTATCTCTTGTCTATGCCTGCCTGCCTACCGTACCCCATACCCATAACGACGTTGTCATAAAACGTGGGTCCACTTTTCCCCTTTGTCATTTGTGTGCAAGTGGTTTGGTAGTTTTCTTACGTTTTCAGCCCAACCAGTGACTCCGAAACCAAAACCGAAGCCTACCGTGACCGTCGAACCTAAACCGAAAAAACGTATGTTTTTTTAAAGAGCAGTTTACTCTCAAAAGATAATAAAGTTTCGTACATCACTAAATCATATAAGTTATAAAACAACACTATCTACTCTCACTCTCTTTCACCCTTTCACTCGACCATTATAATATGTCTCCTGTCCTAATCGTGGAAAGACTAGATGAGACAAGAGAAAAAAGAAAGAAAGAGAGAGAGAGAGAGAGAGAGAGAGAGAAAGAGGAGACAGAGAAAGATGAAGAGATATATAAACAGGTGCAGACTTCACCTGACCTTTGTCCTGCTCTTTGCACGTATCCCATTGTACCCTGTCTGTGATAAGGAATGAACGATGCCGGCGCGCGATGCGCATAAGATCTCGATACCGGAATGCGATCAAACCATGCGCTCGCCCGCATATAAACAGTGGCGGCGGGCGTCATATATGCAAATTCGCTATGCGACTCGTCGTCGTCGTGCTATTCGCGTGTCAGTCTCTGAGCTTGGCCTGCATGCGCACCAAATCCGACAGTGTTGTGATAAAAGCGGACAAAAAACGTGAGTTCGAGACGGTCGCAGATATACCTGGATGCGTGCTGAGACGCAAGTAAATTCCATGATCCAAACTTTTCTATAGTTGCCGCGTGTGCTACGTGCACGAAGGAATCGGTTACGACAGTCTTCGACAGTCTCGCCAATTACCCCCCGGATTTCCAGAAATTCTATAGCTCCACTGATGTCATCTCGGTGAGTCGCATTCGCATACCCCTTTCCACACACATACACACACACACACACACACACACACACACACACACACACACACACACACACACACACACACACACACACAGACACACACACACACACACACACACACACACACACACACACACACACACACACACACACACACACACACACACACACACACACACACACACACACACACACACACACACACACACACACACACACACACACACACACACACACACACACACACACACACACACACACACACACACACACACACACACACACACACACACACACACACACACACACACACACACACACACACACACACACACACACACACACACACACACACACACACACACACACACACACACACACACACACACACACACACACACACACACACACACACACACACACACACACACACACACACACACACACACACACACACACACACACACACACACACACACACACACACACACACACACACATTTATATATATTTAAGTTGAGAGTCACTGCTTGTGTCAACCCATTACAGCAAAAGCACATGCATAAACAATTTCTCACTAACACAAACCTTCTCTGTACAATCTCTGTTCCACAATGTTGAAACGTTGAAACATTTTTCTCTTTCTCATCCACTTTTCACAACAGTCACAACATGAACGATTCCTCCACCGACCATGAACGTTCCCTCCACTTTGCTAGGACGTTCCCTCCACTTCAAATTTAGGCGTTTCACATCTAATGTGTGACGTTTGAACGTTCTAATAAATTATTCAGCCATAAATAAGGCTCGTAATGATGCCTAGAAACTTTTAACATATTTGTTCATAGTCATAGTTATCACTCATCTCTCTCCTTCCACAAAGAGCCATGCACGAGCCAACCTGAAGACATACATACTACCACGATGGAACACATCATTCAGCATGACTGTTCAATAACTATTGAAGTCAGCACTACGTACAAACAATGTAATAATATGCTATGTTTATAAAGCATCTACATCGGGTTTTTTTAATTTTAACATGTTAGCCAAATCCCGCTGCCGCAGTACGAAAACATTGTTCAAGTAACGCATCAACACAATTAAAGCCTTTTGTGAATCTTTTCGCGCGTCGTATGGGCTTCGGAATATAAATTAACATTACCGCACTTTCTTGCAGCAACTGTATTCTCCAACTCAACTTTTCAGCAAATTCAATTAACACATAATTTCCATAAGTGACTGTATTCTCTGATAATGTTTTACGGTATTCTACGGAGCTATAGCACAGCTCTGTGAGTTAACAAATTTTAAATTATACTATCAACCAACAAAAAAAAAAGCCTATGTCCTATGGCCCATATGTAGTTATAGTGGGCACGCAAATTAGTTTCGCGCTTTTATTTAACGAGAGGCATCAGGGTGGTTAGAGAAACATCAGAGCCCTTTCAAAGAGGTTTTCAAATTGACAAAACATTGCGTGACTGGTGGGAATCAAACCTGCGAACATATTCTTGCCAAGCGAGAGCTTAAAGGCACAGCGGCGACTTAATTATGCAACTAGCTCTTTTAAACGCGTCTTGCGGTCTTGCCACTCATGCAAAACATTTGCCGTCGACAGAACTCGAAAAGGCGCACACACGTATTGAGCCACACAGCAAGTTAACCAGCTTCCTTCAACTGAGTTTATGTCTTCTCTCGTAATTTCTGCATTATTGAAGCGTTCAACGGAGTGGAAGTCGTGGCGAGACCAAATTTGAGTTTGAATTAAAATGTTGCATCTGCGAGTTGCAACATTTGAAAGCAACGTGGAATCGTCGTTCTTTTTTCACTTTTCGATTAACTTCTAGGTAAAAACGATTTTACAAGTACCTAGAGCTCAAAATAAGTCGCCACTGTACCTTTAAAGGCACAGTGGCGCTTAGTTTTGACTTTGGTTAATTGCTTGACCCATGGAAACCCGAAACAAACAAAGAAAACGCAAAAGAACGGCGATTCCTCGTTACCTACACGCTTGCCAAAATGTGCACGTGCGAAGCTTGGTAAGGCGAGTTCAAACTTCGCGCCAAAATACGTTTCGGAAACTTAATCTCTGTGCGCATCTCGTCGATATGAGTTCGTCGGGTCATGTCATCGTAGTGTTGCGGTAACACTCACGATTCATGGATCATGCTATGCTGGTTCGAGTCCCGCTACGTGCAAACAGTTTTGCCTAGCTCTGATCAGTGAAATTCGATGTGAAATTCGAGTAACGCTAAACGCCCCTGTGCCTTTAACCACTATGCTAGTTACAGTGGGTGGGCAAATCAGTTGCCGCCAGTAGAGAGCGCAAGAGTGAACAGAGTGCGAGGCGGAGGAAATCGATAGACATGCGAGAGCACGCGAGTGAATTCACATTTGAATTTTCGCGCGCGCGCAATTTTCAAATGCGGGATTGCCGCGCGGAGTGGTGGCGGAACTGAATATTCCCTGCACTGTATGTGTGGTGACAGCCTTGCGAATAGGAACTGTGAACGTGAGATGAAGTATTCACTGTCGAACAGTTTAGGGTACTGTAAAACTATTGGACAACATAATGTTTTTGACGAGAAATGTTGAACTGAGTGCAAACGGAATATATATATCCACATTCTCTATATCCACATATTTTTGTATGTTATGTCACGGCAGATAAACATTATTACATATCTTTTGCAGATTGCTATATGCTAACAAGGAATCACTGCCAGACATGAATCGGCGTTCTATACGGGTATCGGATATACCATACTACGATACCCTTACAATTAGTATCGGACGAACGATTGAACCACACTTAGGAAATTACATACTTACTAATCTGAACAATTGTGCTCCTTTAAAAATATCCTGACCCTTATCGTATTCTACTCCTATTGTAGGAAACAAAAACGGATTGAAACGCGAACGTCTTTTGTACAAGAAGTCATCATATGATCAAAACATTACTTTGGAAACTTCTACATATTGACTAGTGAACAGATTGTCACCAATGGTGTAAAAATTGGTTTAACACTGTACTTTGATTACTTTGATTCTCGTTTACGAGGTGTGAATGTAGTTGTTTGTCTTCATTCTTCACTACTCACACTCAGTTCTGATAGATGTTTCAGACAAACGGGCAGATGAATATTTAACTCTTTTTTTATTAAATATGATATCTTCATATCTGTATACCACACTGTCTCTGTAAGAATCGGACGAGGTGGTTACTAGGAGCTACAATGTCAGCGCACATTGGTGTTATCGAAGGTCCTCTACAAGATGCAAACAGTCGTTTTTGTCAAATATTCAAATTTGGCCCATTAAGGGACCACTACCTCAAATCGGTCAGATTTTGTCAAAACACTTCAAATAAGGACTCGTTCGATTCCTTATCCGATTTTAAGAACTTTTTCATATACTGAACTTTTCGAAAAAATTTGATTTGAAAAAGTTGCGGATTGTGAAAGACAGTGCAATCGATTTTCGTGAAAACGTGCTCATTTACAAAACAAAACACGTAGATTCTGATGGTGTATTTAGTTTTTGTTTTTTCGGATTGATATAACATGAAAACGTTCACACAGCCCCATTTCTGCTGCCTGGACCACTTTCAATCGTTTGGATGGCGAAAGACGGTCCAATCGATTTTTGTGTTAAAAATCATGCAAACTAAACATGAAACTCTCTTTCTAGTGGTGTAATTCATTTTTGTTTTTTCGGACCGGAACATACTCATAAAAATGGAAAATATGCAAATTTTTCATTTTTTTGGTCATAACTTTTTCAAATCAAATGTTTTCAAAAAGTTCAGTATATGAAAAAGTTCTTAAAATCGGATAAGAAATCGAACGAGTCCTTATTTGAAGTGTTTTGACAAAAACTGACCGATTTGAGGTAGTGGTCCCTTAATGGGCCAAATTTGCATATTTGACAAAAACGACTATTTGCATCTTGTAGAGGACCTTCGATAACCTTAATGTGCGCTGACATAGCTCCTAGTAACCACATGCCCGAAAAGTGTTCGATTCTTACAGAGACAGTGTGATACAAGTAGCGACATCGCGAATACGATACCGTCTCTCTGGTTGGCTCGCGCATGGGCCAAGGAGAGGGATTTGTGGTGACTAACTATGAGGAAACGTGGTGAAAGTTTCTAGGCATCATTACGAGCTTTATTTATGGCTAAGTATTGTATTAGAACGTTCAAACGTCACACATTAGATGTGAAACTAAATTTAAAGTGGAGGGAACGTCTTAGCAAAGCGGAGGGATCGTTCATGGTCGGTGGAGACGTCACGCGCGGAGAGGTAGATCGCAAATGAAGACGGAGAGTCAGCTGGCAGCGAGAGCGAAACAAGAGGCAGAGACGGAGCTGAATTGAGCCGCGTTGTTCCCATCTGCAAGCGAGATAGATCGACAACTCTGGCGCAGGCTGTAAGCTCCTTGATTCACACTCGCCTCGAGGGATGCGTCTCCGCGATCTTGCTGCAGCTAGCGCATGCCCCCCCCCTCCCCTCCCCCACACTACATACGAGAACCGTGCAACCGTGACCGTGATTCGTCTGTCGCATACCAACCAATGAGTTAGCAAAGTAACATAATCTCTATTTCAGTCGACCGCGGACGGGTGCTTGAAGCGTACGTTCACGTGCAACGTGCGAGATCCCGCCAATCCCGTCGATGGTGGGATCCAACTGCTCTTTGTGAGTGGCCACCATCCTCGCTTCTCTATTTCCTCATTCACATTCTCTCTTATTTCAGCTTCCTGACTTCGTCCCTGGAGCGGAACTCTTAGCGACATCTTCCACTTCCTCTAAAGAAACAACACCACCCGTAAATGTTTTTTTTCACAAAAAAGATGAAACAATTTCACTATGCGAAATTATCACAGTGATTTTAGTTCTACCGGCATGCAAACAATAATATGTACATACGAGAAGACATTAGAAAAGAACACACACAACCGTCATACATCATAACAGAGATGACAAGTAAACGAGAACGAATCTTTGAAAGCGGCAACACAATTTGCGGACGACTCTAGACGAGGCTTATCACTAGTCTTTTCAGGAGCCAGTCTTGGCGGATCTGATATGCGACTCGACTGGACGCTGGGCGGATCCCAACGCCGGAATCGGTGACTTCACCACCAAGGAAACCATCTATCCCACCCTAGCCTTCTGCAATTCCAATTGACGCAGATTGTGAAGTGTTGTTTTGTGCAATTTCTGTTTTGCAATTACGTATTAATTATCATATATCGAGTTGAAGTTAAAGTTTTTTTTCCGGTTTCGTTATAGCTGAATATGACATGACAACTAAAATGATAGGATAGGATTAGGAAGCATACATTGTGGCTACGAAATGAGTTTGTTAAACTAAAAAAAGATTGCGAAACGGTTGACACCGCGGTGATGCTTCAAACACGTAGTACGGTGGTGCTTCAATCAACGTGATAATAACGTTTCAAACACCGCGGACATCACGTTGATGCTCCAAACACGGCGGACACAGCCGTGTAGGCTGCGAAATGACTTTCTTAAACTACGAATTGTTTCGTAGACTATGAAATAAATATTTTTAAGCTACGAAATGAAGGTGGGGTGATCTGAAGGTGGGGTGATCTGAAGGTGGGGTGATCTGAAGGTGGGGTGATCTGAAGGTGGGGTGATCTGAAGGTGGGGTGATCTGAAGGTGGGGTGATCTGAAGGTGGGGTGATCTGAAGGTGGGGTGATCTGAAGGTGGGGTGATCTGAAGGTGGGGTGATCTGAAGGTGGGGTGATCTGAAGGTGGGGTGATCTGAAGGTGGGGTGATCTGAAGGTGGGGTGATATGAAGGTGGGGTGATCTGAAGGTGGGGTGATATGAAGGTGGGGTGATATGAAGGTGGGGTGATCTGAAGGTGGGGTGATCTGAAGGTGGGGTGATCTGAAGGTGGGGTGATATGAAGGTGGGGTGATATGAAGGTGAGGTGATATGAAGGTGGCGTGATCTGAAGGTGAAGTGAGGTTAAGGTGGGGTGATCTGAAGGTGGGGTGATATGAAGGTGGGGTGATCTGAAGGTGGGGTGATCTGAAGGTGGGGTGATCTGAAGGTGGGGTGATATGAAGGTGGGGTGATATGAAGGTGAGGTGATATGAAGGTGGCGTGATCTGAAGGTGAAGTGAGGTTAAGGTGGGGTGATATGAAGGTGGGGTGATATGAAGGTGGGGTGATCTGAAGGTGGGGTGATCTGAAGGTGGGGTGATCTGAAGGTGGGGTGATATGAAGGTGGGGTGATATGAAGGTGAGGTGATATGAAGGTGGCGTGATCTGAAGGTGAAGTGAGGTTAAGGTGGGGTGATCTGAAGGTGGGGTGATATGAAGGTGGGGTGATCTGAAGGTGGGGTGATATGAAGGTGGGGAGATATGAAGGTGGGGTGATCTGAAGGTGGGGTTCCTGTTGGCAAACTTCGGAGTTCTTTTAATCGGAATTCCTGTTGGCAAACTTCACATAAAAACATTTATCTCATTACTATAAATTATAAAGGATTAAGATCAAACCTAAACAGAAACGTCACAAAGCAAATCTTCACAAAGTCTGCGTCATTCCGAAAAGCAGTAGGATTGGGTGGGATAGATGGTTTCGGTGTTGGTGAATTCTTGTTTTTTGGGATCCGCCCAGCGTCCAGTCGAGTCGCATATCAGATCCGCCGAGACTGACTTCTGAAAAAAGTCGTGGTACGCCTCCTCTAAGTCTCCAAACTGTGTTGGCGCTTTCGAAGGTTTGTTCTCGTTTACTTATCATTAAAGTCGTCTCCAAACGGCCAGGAATGGGAATGGGCGCGCGAGCGTTAAAGTCCCATCACTTGGCCTAGTGCCCAGCAGCCACGCTTGCACACGCAAAACAGTAGTGTGGATTCAAAAAAAAAACCCATAGGGACAGGAGCTGTCTCGCGCAACAGTGTGCTGATTTTAATGCTGGCGGGATGCAAAGAAATGGAGCGCGCGTTGAAGCGTGTTTCAATTGGAAAGAAATAGAATCGAACAACCAAACCGTCATACAACCCACGTCTACTTTTCATGACGCCACTCAACCCAACTTTAGTGCTTTTTTTCTTCTACGGAGACTACACAATTTGATAAATCGAACGAAAACAATATTGGATGAAACAAATCAGCTGATTTGGCAGTTGGCTGGTTTTCACGTAAAACCACTTGCGCGCAATCGCGCTCATGGCGTCCGAATGGTGTGCGCATACACCCATGTCATCATTTCTTACAGTAGATAAGTCGGTATCATTTGTGATTTTCGAAAGTATCGCTACAGTGCTACTTTCAACCATATCAGGGACCTTTCATCGCCCTCTTCATCATTGTAGCAGAATTCAAAAAAATACCTAACAAACGATGTGATCGGCGAAATTCGGATGGGGAATTTGTGTTGTCAAAATAATATCGGATAAAGAAAAAAGTTCTTCCTCAAATCTGCAAATATTGCGATGACAGAATTCGAGGAACTTCATTGACATGGTTTCGGCGAATTTAGCGACGGCAGAATTCGCTGAACAGCGACGGATCAAATTCGCTTTCACAAAAGTTCGGCCGGTGAGAGGGATCGAACTGTCGTCCCTCGATCACGAAGCGTGAATGTTACCAATAACCCATGTCAGCTCGTTCGCAGAAATTCTAAAACGTTGTGAAACATGCGCCATCATGATTTTGAAAAAGAAGTATGCAAACGACTGTTGATGGTATATAAAAACATCTATGTTTTAATATACCAGCAACAGCGAAAACTTTGTTCTTCCTTTGGGAATGCGAATAGCTAAACAGATGTTCGCAATTACATAGATTTTCGCGCACACATTCTCCAGTTCACAGCGTCTGGGAGAGAGCGGAGGTGGTATATTGGTAAGATTGACGGTTGGTGAACGGGTGACGCCGGTTCGATTCTTCTTCTATTCTGCCCTCGCGAACAGCGAAAACTTTGTTCTTCCTTTGGGAATGCGAATAGCTAAACAGATGTTCGCAATTACATAGATTTTCGCGCACACATTCTCCAGTTCACAGCGTCTGGGAGAGAGCGGAGGTGGTATATTGGTAAGATTGACGGTTGGTGAACGGGTGACGCCGGTTCGATTCTTCTTGGTGGCAGAAATTTTGTGAACTGGAGTTCAGCGTATTCTGCCCTCGCCATATTTGCGGAAATGTAGGAACAAAAATTCAGCAAATTCTGCCGTCGCTAAATTCGCTGAAATAGAGTCAACGAAAGATCAGCAAATTCTGCCGTCGCCAAATTCGCCGATCTTGTGAAGCAGATTTTATCGGCATTCATATTTTTCGAAAAAAACTTTTGCATCACGAAATTCGCAACACGTGTTTTCCAGAATGCAAAAACTATCTTATCGAAAATGCTAATTTTTTTTCGCATATTTGTTAGAATGCAATGATTTGACAATAATGTGCATTACAACTTTTTCATGGAACTTCATTTTCATCGCGTACTCACCGAATTTCCTCAATAAAACGAAGTGCTCAAAACGCTCGAAAAACACAAATGATACCGACTTATATGTTACTGTTTGCATGCTGGTAGAACTAAAACTAAAACCACTGTGGTTCTTTCGCGTAGTGAGTTTGTTTGAAGACTTTTGATTTTTTTTTTCGAATAAAAAAAAACTTACCGGTGGTGTCTGATCAGAAGAATAATAAGATGTCGGCATGGACTCCGTTCCTGGAATGATGTCAGGAATCTGAAATAAGAAAGAATGTGAATTAGAGTGGAGAGAAACGAAGATGGTGGCCACTCACAAATGCGATCATGATCAATGATGAGGGATTGGCGGGATCTCGCATGTTGCACGTGAACGTACGCATCAAGCACCCGTCCGCAATCGACTAAAACAAAAAAAAACATTATGTTCTTTTTTCTAACACAATGATTGCTATGCAACAGACAAATCGATAGTCACACCCATTCACAAAAACGGCAACGACTCCTCTCTAGTTTCTAGTTTCGAGCTATCGTCCAATTGCCATCTGTTGCACACCCAGCAAAATACTAGAGCGGCACATTCGGAAGTTGTTAGTAGATTTTCTTGAGAGCCGCTCTATCTTATCACCTGAGCAGTATGGTTTTCGAGCCGGTAGATCAGTAACGACTCAAATGCTATCCTCTTTTGACGATTGGATGACAGCAACTTCAAATAACCAATGGGTAGATGTTGTATATTTCGATTTTCGAAAGGCTTTTGATCGTGTGTCTATTCCCAAGTTGTTACATAAGTGCGAATCAGTTGGAATTAAGGGCAGTCTGTTAGAGTGGTTGAGATCGTTTTTGATGGACCGCTCGTTCCGAGTGAAAGTAGGGACTCTCTTTCTCATTCTCTAGAATCTCCCTCCCCCGTATTGAAAATGTTTTCGCCCATGATATTAAGATACGTATTTTTGCGGATGACATCAAAATTCACACGTGTTTTGATAGCAAGACCAAAGCAATTCGCACCGCTGCTCTGCAAATGACAATTGACCGCATTATAGCCTGGGCTACCGAGTGGCAGTTGGAGCTCGCTAGCAACAAGTGTTCCGTAGTGCATATACAGTCCAGAGAATATTTAGTTCCGCCACCACTCCGCTCAGCCGTCCCGCATTTGAAAATTGCGCGCGCGCGAAAGTTTGAATGTGAATTTATTCGCGTGCTCTCGCATGTCTATCGATTTTTGCCGCCTCGCACTCTGTTCACTCTGCGCTCTCTACTGGCGGCAACTGATTTGCCCACCCACTGTAGGTACGCGCAACCCGCGCACCGGGTACACTCTCGGCGGCGCGCCTCTCACTGCGTGCGACAAAGTGCGCGACCTCGGTCTCACTGTCTCCTCCACTATCACTCCC
This sequence comes from Rhabditoides inermis, assembly GCA_963966185.1. Classification (NCBI taxonomy): domain Eukaryota; kingdom Metazoa; phylum Nematoda; class Chromadorea; order Rhabditida; family Rhabditidae; genus Rhabditoides; species Rhabditoides inermis. The sequence continues at coordinate 389,078 of CAWZYM010000300.1, read as the reverse complement.
ACTGTAAATGCGTCCGCGCGTGCCAAAATGGCTATGACTCGCGCCCGATTGCTTGCTCGTACAGTTACATCAAAAAACCGCGTAGTACTTATGAATCTGTATAAGAGTTATGTATTACCTGCGCTGGACTTTGCAAGTAGTGTTTGGAACCCATATTTGTTGAAAGACATACGAGAGCTAGAGCGCGTTCAGAGGTATTGGACAAGAATAGTGTCTGAGAATACATTCGACTCGCAATACAGTTAGACATAATTATTTCACATTGCGAACTGCCAGGAACATTTGCACTCTCACTAAAGCGTATCCTCGTCTTTTCACATCGCGAAATTCCAGAGTATTCCGAAATTCGCTCGAGAAAATTGATCTCGATAGAGTGCTCAGTCTGGCAAACTGACTCTCACCCTTTCGATTTTTACCTTCTATGTTTCATTTATATACGGGTAAATTGTGCTGGTAAGGCATGCTGCTGTGTTCAACCTCGGCTGCACCACCATGTTTCTCTACGGCCGCGCGGGTTCGGGTCGATCTCATCACGGGCAGACAATCCTTCTATGGCGCACTCCATCCCACATCTACCTACTACGCGCACTTTGCCTTGCGAAGAAGATCCATGACCGTCACTACCACCATAGTCATTGCCCCCTGTCCCGAACCATAACACATGCTAGCACACTACACACATGTACCGCAAACCGTTCCCATCACTTCCTCTACTATAAGGAATAAGGTGCAACTTTGAACTTTGTCTCCCCAATTGACATCACTGTGTTGTTATCAAGACGTTACCGTGGTTGAAACTAGTGCTTGACCCAGAGTGCATTGCCTCCTTATGTACTTACTCGGGTTCCTCCGCCCACTCTCCCTCGCCACCTCCAGGCAGGGGTGGGTATTAGTTAAAGGTAGTGTACCCTCTGAATCAAATATAAAAAATATCACGAATGTATTATCAATGTCTTTTAGAGGTATTTTTATGTCGTTTATGGTTGTTTGTGATAAAAAATAATGAAATTAAAAATTATCAAACTTTTATTTTAATCCAACATGATACGCATATTTGCGCAACGTTGTGAGTTATGATTTTTAACATCATTCAACATATCTTACTGCGTTTAGCATATAATTTCCCATCAGCTGTTTTCGCCAGTTTAGTAAAAGAAACACACAGTAGAAATGTTATATAAAATAAGAATGACATAAGAAACAATATATAAACACATGCAAATGAATTGTCTTGAATGAAACAGCCGTTAGTGTGGTCAAATTGTGTAACTTCGTGCAGTTGTGCACACACCCCCGAGCTGATTAAAAGTTATTAGTTTCTTCGATTTCTCACTCCAATATTCAAATAATTTTTTAAAACTTAATTGTTTCAGAATATATGTTTGCATCATCATAATATACTCATTGAGTCGTAAACAATGAGATGTTGTATCTACACATGCACCCAGATTCAGAGGGAACACTACCTTTAAGACTGCTGGTTTTACCGATTGATACGCACTTTTTTTGCACAGAGGACTTTCTCATATTTTTCATCATATATTTTGTGTGTGGCACAGTGTAAACTGTAATTAATTAATTAATTAATCACGGTCACGGTTCTCGTAGTGGGGGGGGGGCATGCGCTCGCTACAGAAAGACCGCGGAAGCGCAATCCCAGCTGCGAGTGTGAATCAAGATGCGTATAACCTGCAATAATTTCCGCTCTACCTCGCTCGCAGATAGAAGTTTAGCTCTACTGGTCTGCCTCTTGGTTAAGTCTTTTTGCGGCATTCTAGCGCGCGGATAAATTCAGTACAAATAAGAGAAATGATATATGAGTGGAGGGTGGTAGGAAGAGTATGCGACCCACCGAGATGACATCAGTGGAGCTATACATAGACTTGACATCAGCGGATATAAAGTCATTCGCGTGCTTGATGGGGTCGAAGACGGTTTCAATCGCCTCCCTCGAACACGTAGCACACACTGGCGTTGCAACTGCTACTATTTCCATCATGAAAGTTATGGTGTTTTGGATTATGGAACTGACTTGCTATGATGCATCACATTCAGCGCGCTGTGATCAATATATATATATATATATATATATATATATATATATATATATATATATATATATATATATATATATATATATATATATATATATATATATATATATATATATATATATATATATATATATATATATATATATATATATATATATATATATATATTTGGCGGCGACTCCCGTTGGGCGACTTCCGCATGGTCGTCTCCCTTGCCTCCACGCTGGTGCCGCTGGATAGGCCGTCCGCATTCCGCGGATGGCTGAACTGAACACGGAAAACAAGACGGACTCTAGGCCGGACTCCTTTCTGGCAGGGCCAGCCACCCCCAGTCATATCCATGGCTAAAGACATCTTTCGATGTACCCTATGGACAGTCGCAATCACAATGCGCCCAAGTTCCCGGCGCCCAACCGCTCCCTTCCGTCGACGAGGGATCCAGCGGGTAGGGCAGGGCGCGAGAAATCACCGGAGCTGAGGTCGACAAAACCGGAAAGGAAGGAGGAGAAGGCCCGCTACAAGATCGTCTGCGGCGACTTCAACGCCAAGCTCGGAACTCGCAAGCATGGCGAGTTCAGAGTGGGGCCGAACGGATACGGAGAGCGGAACGAGGAGGGCGATCGACTCACTGACTTCATTGAGGAGATCCGTCTCTTCCACGGCAACAGCTTTTTCTCAAAGCCGAGCCGGAGGAAGTGGACGTGGAGATCGCCCAACGGACGAGCGCTCAACGAGATCGACCACTTCCTGACGAGCAATTGCCTGCTACTCGCCGATGTCGACGTGGTCGCCCTCTTCTCTATAGGAGGCGACCACAGACTTCTTCGAGCTCGGCTACGTATCCCGCGACGACCTCTACGTCACAGCACCCGGCACCCGGCAACTCTATTTGCCCCTGATGCAGCGCACGCCTACATTGAACACCACGTTGGCCTAAACCCGACGTACGAGGAGCTGCTCAACACACTCAAGGAGGCCGCCCCGTCGCAACTGCTCCCGGGCCGAACCACATGGAAAGGAGACTGTCGGAGAGAACGAGGGACCTGCTGAAGACAAGGGCGAAGCTCGCGCTAGACCCGAGTCGGCTGCTAGAACTCATCATCATCTCCCGCCAGTGTCGCGCCGCCTTCAAACACGATCTGACGAAGTACCGCCAGGAGATACGCCGCGACACTGCTATGCATCGTCGGAGCATCAAAATCGCGAAGAGAGGACTCGCCACCGAGCGATCCCTGCTGGAGGCACTGCTGATCAACGACCAGAGGATCACCGCGCAACCCGCCATCGAGGAGGCCACCGTCGACTTCTACAGTACTCTCTACGCTGACCGACTACTCATCCCGAGGAAGGTCTACACTCCTGGAAACGTGCCCCCCGTACTCCCATCTGAAGTGCGACACGCCCTCTCCCAGATGCCGAAAGGACGAGCCCCCGGACCTGACAACATCACGGCCGATCTGCTGAAGGCGGGAGGAACTAACTTCCACCGCGCCCTCGCACGCCTGTTCTCGACTCACCTGGAAGGGACCTCCATCCCCGACAGCTGGAGAGAGGCGCGGCTCGTACTACTCCCGAAGAAAGGACCCCGTGAGAAGCCGTCCAACTGGCGCCCGATCGCTCTACTCAGCCTGCTCTACAAAACCTATTCCAAGGTGTTGTTGAACAGGCTGAAACGGACTCTGGAAGACGAACAACCACGAGAACAAGCCGGATTCCGGAGCGGCTACTGCTGCGCCGATCACCTCCAGACCGTCTCTCAGGTCGTGGAGAGAGCCCGCGAATACAAGACCCCGCTAGTGCTCACATTCGTCGACTTCGAGAAGGCGTTCGACCTGCTCGACCACGGATTCCTTCTACGCGCTCTTGAGATGCTCAACGTCGAGGAGGGATACCTGGCTGCGCTATCCGACTGCTACGACAACAACCAGCTACTTCTGAAGCTCTTCTCCAACGAGCTGAAGATCCCTGTGCGATGCGGAGTGAAGCAAGGAGACACTGTCTCTCCAGTGCTCTTCACTGCTGCGCTGGAAATCGTCTTCCGCCAACTCGACTGGAGCGACTACGGCCTTCGAGTGGACGGAGAGAAGCTGAACCATCTGCGCTTCGCTGACGACATCGTGCTGATCACCGAGACCACGGCAGATGCTGAACGGATGCTGAACGAGCTGAACACGGAGAGCGAGAAGGCCGGGCTGCGCATCAACATCGGCAAGACGCAGTTCATCCGAAACGAGCAGGCTGCCGCTGGGACTATCCATCTTTCCGGCCAGGCAATCGAAGAGGTGGAGGAGTACATCTACCTCGGACGGGCCATAAACGCAAAGAACACCCTCACTTCGGAGCTGGCAATGAGAACGAGAGCAGGATGGGCGGCATTTGGCAACATCAAGGAGACACTGGGCACGCTGAACGACAAACACCTCAAGGCGAACCTCTTCAACACGTGCGTACTCCCCGCACTGTGTTACGGCTCGGAGACGTGGGCCTACACTACCACCACGCTCGGTCGCATCCAGACCGCACACCGCGCAATGGAGCGACAGATGCTGGGATACTCACTCTATCGGCAGCGAGACGAGGGACTGAGCAGCGAGGACATGCGGGCAAGATCCGCGTTGACCAACCCAACCTCCTACATGGCGCGCAGCAAACATAGATGGGCCGGACACATACAAAGGAGGACGGACGGGCGATGGACACGGGCGACTACCGATTGGAGGCCGCGCAACGTCACTCGAGAACCCGGACGGCCGCCAACCCGCTGGGCAGATTCTGTCCGCAATAATACAAAACTGTTCTATGGGCGCAGGAACGACTACAAGCAGCTCGAGACCGTTCACTGTGGCGAAAGATGGGCTCCGCGCTTGCAAGCTGAAGGAGCATTCAAGTATTCAAGTAAGTAAGTGAGTATATATAAATATATATATATATATATATATATATATATTTATATATTTATATATGTATATATATATTGATGCTACATTGATAGCAGTGCAGGAGACGTGGAGAGACGGAATACAGGAAACGCAATTCTCCCAGTCAGGCCACACAATGTACCTATCTGGAGGGAACGACGGAACGGCCGGCGTGGGTATCATCGTCAGAAAAGAACTCGCGACGCACGTCATCCAGTTTGTGCCGGTATCACCCCGTCTCGCCTATGTGGACCTACGTTTTGGAGAGACTCTTCTTAGAATCGTCAGCTGCTACGCACCAACAACCTCGTACGCGGACTCGATATACGACGACTACCTCGAACAGGTCGCGCAGACGATCAAAAGAAGCCAAAAGCGACCATCCCTGCTTGTACTGGCTGGAGACTGGAACGCCCAACTGGGAAGCGCGGCAGACACCAACGACCGCTGCATAGGACTACACGGCTACGGACAAAGGAACCTACGAGGCCACCGTTTGTACCAGTTTCTCGCTGCGAACTCGCTGCGAGCGGCGACCACATTCTATCGTCGAAGGAAGGCAAGGGCATGGACGTGGATGAGTAACGATAGGCAGGGAACGAAGAGACAATATGATCTCTTCTTTGTAAGAAATATGGCCGCTGTGCGACATGTGGAAATTTTAAACAAAGTGGAATTCATGTCTGATCATCGTCCAACCCGTCTATCACTGAACGTGCCGCATAATATAGAAAGAAGAAAGAAAATGGAGAAAACAATAAACTGGGAGAAGTACGAAGCCTTAGTGAAGAGGAGGACAAGTGACTTCGACGTGCCCTTCGCTAGAACAAATCAAGTCCTACAAAACATCTTAAGGAGCTGCGTCAAGAGCGCAACAACATTCTCACTACCAGAGCCCAGACTAGCAAGAGACACGCTGCAAATGTTTGAGGAGACGGCTGATAAACTCCAACGACGCAACTAGCTCGAGCAGATTGGTGGAAGTGAATAGACTTCTCCGGGAACGAATACGAAGGGATACAGAAGACCGACGAATGAAGCTATACCAGAAATCGCTGAAGAAGGCGGTCCTTTTCCAACCCACACTTAAACCTATAATGACAAACCTCAAAAGACCTGATGGCACTCTCACAAAAAACATAAAAGAGAAAAGAGAGAGATAAAGAGGTATTATGATGAGCTATATTCATCAAAAAATAGCCGCCCGATGCCGATGCTGCACTATGTCGAGCAGATCCCAGAAGTCACCGCGTGAGAAGTGGAGAACGCTTTGCGCCAGATGAAGAACAACGTAGCGCCAGGAGAGGATAAAGTAACAAAGGAGATGCTGATACACGCGCCTAACACGGTCCCCCTACTCACAAGGACGATCAACAGGGCGTTCCAGACTGACTGAGCAAATCCCCGATGGAATGGCTGACGGATTGGTACAACTCATCCCCAAAGCCGGCGACCCTCAGAATGTCAAAAACTACCGTCCGATAACATCCCTACCGACACTCTACAAGCTGATGGTGCGAATAATGCTGCTACGTATTGAAAAGCATCTCGATGCTGAACAAGGAGTGAATCAATGTGGTTTTCGGAAGGGATACAGTACTTCGGACGCAATTGTGGCGGTCAACGACGTGATCTACAAGGCCTGTGAATATCAATTCCAAGCTGTGCTTGTCTTCGTCGACTACTCGAAAGCGTACGACTCGCTGGAGTTCAACTACATCTGGGAGTCACTGGACAAACAGGGTGTGCCAAGCAAATACATCCTACTACTTCGACACATCTACGAGAACGTGAACACTTCAATCCGAGTAGGAGACGAGCGAACACAGATCAAGGTGGAGCGAGGCGTTAGACAAGGCTGCCTACTGTCGCCGGTACTGTTCAACTGTGTACTAGAGGAGATCACCCGAAAAGTCGACTGGGAGCAGTATGGAGAAAGGAGAGGAATCAATGTCAACGGCAAACAACTGAGCAATATTCGATATGCCGATGATGTGGTGCTGTTCGCCCGAAGTGCCCAGACCGCGAAGAAGATGTTACAAGAACTCGCCGACGCTAGCAAGGAGACGGGGCTGTTGATCAACACGGAGAAAACGGTGTGGATGAGCAACATGAAAAGGAGAAAGATCAAGTTCGAGGGGAAAGAGCTGCAGCGGGTCGACAACTTCAAGTATCTGGGACGACGGCTGTCTTTTGAGGAGGTTGTATCGCCGGAGATCGACAAAAGAATCTCGGCGGCTTGGGGCGCCTTCGAACAGAATCGACAAAATGATGCGAAACAGAAACATGCCAATGCGAATGAAAAGAGCGGTCTATCACACACATGTGCTACCGCTTTTCTTGTACGGATCGGAGTCATGGAACCTTCTGAAGACCGACGAGGACAAGCTATCAGTGGCACAGCGGAAGATGGAGAGAAAAATGTGCGGAATAACACTCAATCACCGCATCCGGAACGAGGAGCTGCGTAAGAGGACGAGGCTCAAGGATATCGTAGAAGAAGCAGCAAAGCGAAAATGGAAATACGCATGAAAGATGATGCGTACGGACAAGTGGAGAACAAGGCTGATGGAGTGAAGAGGCCCACCAGACAAGGAGAGGAAACAAGGAAGGCCGTACAAGCGATGGCAAGACGAGTTCAGTGACGCGATGCCGGACGACGGAAGGTTGAAAGCGGAATGGATGCGAGCGGCGAATATGGATTATGATACTTGGATGATGAATTTACCGGCACATTGATTTCATCTGTACAGTCATTGTATATTTGTCACATTGTTGATTCCGGCAGTAATAATAAATAAATAAATAAATAAATCAAATATATTTATATATATATATATATATATATATATATATATATATATATATATATATATATATATATATATATATATATCACACGATCCGCGTAAGAATCGGACGAGGTGGGACCTAGGAACTAGTATAGGTGATTTTGTCCCATTATGCAAATTTGGTCAGTTAAGGGACCATCACCTCAAATCAGTCAGTTTTCGTTCAAAACTATTTTTGAATGGCTTGTTCGATTTGTCTTGATATAATAAGACTTTTTGTACATACACAATTTTTTATAAAACGAAAAAGAAAAAAGTTGTGATCAAAAAATAGAAATTTTTTTTTTAATTTTTTTTGAGATTTTTTCGCCTCGATACAACAAAAACGATCAACACCATTCGATTCTACGCGTTTGATCAAATTACTATGATTTTTTTCGTGAAAATCTGGTGTTGCCTTTTCTTCCATCCAGAGCGATGAAAACGAAATAAAAAATTTGCGTTTTACCGCCATTTTCCAAGTCTTTCGTTTTGAAACAACAGAAACCACTACTATATTCGGATTCTACATTTTTTTTAGTTAGTATTAGTTTTGGTTTATAGCCAAATCCGATGTTGCCTTTCCTTCCATCCAGAGCGATGAAAATGGCCCGAAATCAAAACTTCGCGTTTTCCCGCCATTTCCTAAGTCTTTCGTTCCGATACAACATAAATCACTACTATATTCGGATTCTACACCTTTTGATTAGTATATGTGTTGGTTTATAAAATCCGGTGTTGCCTTTTTGCTCATTTAAGGCGATGAAAATGGCTCAAATGTGAAAATTCGCATTTTCCTGTCACTTTTAAATTCTATCCTTCTGAAATAACAAAAACCACTTACATATTCGGATTTCGCACCGTTAAATTAGTGTACGTAATTGTTTTTATACAAATTTAATGTTGCCTTCTGGCGTTATCATGAAATTTCGCGATTGATAGTTAGGCCATTTTCAACATCACGGATGAACACAAAGGCAACATCAGATTTGCCGGAAAACAATTACACAGACTAATTCAAAGGTGTAAAATCCGAATATAAAAGTGATTTTTGTTATTTCGGATTGGAAGATATGAAAAATGGCGGTAAAACGCAAAATTTTTATTTCGGGCCATTATCATCGCTCTGGACTGGATGGAAGAAAAGGCAACACCAGATTTTCACGAAAAAATCATAGTAATTTGATTAAACGCGAAGAATCGAATGGTGTTGGTCGTTTTTGTTGTATCGAGGCGAAAAGATCTCAAAAAAACAAAATATGAAACTTTTTTTCAATTTTTTGATCATAACTTTTTTCTTTTTTTGTTTTATGAAAAAAATGTGTATGTACAAAAAGTCTTATAATATCAAGACAAATCGAACAAGCCATTCAAAAATAGTTTTGGACAAAAACTGGCTGATTTGAGGTCATGGTCCCGTGACAATTTCACTTTAAAATCATATTATACTGATGAGAAGTTAATGGAAACATCAAATAACATCTACTAAACCTGAAAACTATAACTTTTTTCATGGTTTGAAACTATTTTTTGCCTCAAAAAATAGTTGATTTTGAATGCTTAATGGGTAAAAAGTGAGGTTACATCACAGCTGAGTGTCTAAAACGTATTGAATGACGGGAATTTCGAAATAAAATTTTGATATGAAATTCTAGTTTCTAGCATAAACTGAAGTCGTAGAAGCCGATAAAGATATCCCTATGTGATACGCATCTCGAGTTCAATAGTTATAGCCAGAATTTGTAAAGCGCGCCAATTCAAAATTCAATTTTTTTTCCGATTGCGGATCAATAAAATTGTCACTTTAACTGACCAAATTTGCAAATTGGGACACAATCACCTACATATACTACCTTGTAGAGCACACTTGAAAACCCCAATAACCGCGCACTTAGCTCCTAGGTCCCACCTGCCCGAAATTCGTCCGATTCTTACGCGGATCGTGTGATATCACACTGTCTCTGTAAGAATCGGACGAGGTGGTTACTAGAAGCTATGTCAGCGCACATTGGGGTTATCGAAGGTCTTCTACAAGATGCAAACAGTCGTTTTTGTTGCAATATTCAAATTTGGCCCATTAAGGGACCATTACCTCAAATCGGTCAGTTTTCATCAAAACACTTCAAATAAAAACTCGTTCGATTTCTTATCCGATTTGAAGAACTTTTTCATAAATATACTGAACTTTTCGAAAAAATCTGATTTGAAAAAGTTATGACTAAAAAAATGAAAAATTTGTATATTTTCAATTTTTATGAGTATGCTCCGGTCCGAAAAAACAAAAATGAATTACACCATTAGAAAGAGCGTTTTATGTTTAGTTTGCATGATTTTTAACACAAAAATCGATTGGACCGTCTTTCGCCATCCAGACGATTGAAAGTGGTCCAGGCAGCAGAAATGGGGCAGTGTGAACGTTTTCATGTTATATCAATCCGAAAAAACAAAAACTAAATACACAATCAGAATCTACGTGTTTTGTTTCGTAAATGAGCACGTTTTCACGAAAATCGATTGCACTGTCTTTCACAATCCGGACAGTTGAAAATGCTCTGTAAACAATGCACACAGTCATCGAATCGACATGGAGACGGAGACGATCTCTGTCATCCCCGATTCGCATAGAACCAGCCAGCCTGCGATGCCGACACTCTCACCGCAGTCCTCGTCTCCTTATTCTATCGGATGTCCAACCAACCTCTCCTGACTCATCTAAAAAGCGCTATCTGAGAGGATACACTTTCTTGTTTTTGTTTTTTCAGAAGTGTGCAGGATGTAAATAGTCACTCAATCTCAAAGTCTTGCCTCTCGGATCAAATGTGCTCATTTACCGGGATGGACCCTGGTAGGATTCCCCAGTAGAGTCCATGAAACACTTCACCTTCCCACTCACTACAACTACAATGTACAATGCCAGAATTCTTGTTCATTGCAAATAGTTGAGTGAAAGCTCGAATGTTTATCAGTACAATGTTAAATGTGAAGAACATATTACAAAAATAATATTACAAGTAAAACTGTAAAATAGTATCTAAACCCAGGCGAGCGTCCTTTTCTTGGACGCGCAGCAAATTTCGACAAGACGTTTCACTCTGAAATCATAACAGTTTGATAACAAAACAAGAAAAATAAATCGTGAATATCAAGATATAAGATAGCAAGTGATATAGTGATATAGTTATTAGATAACAAGTAACAAGTGCGTATAACAAGTGTTCTTGGAGGTTTGTGTGAATGCGTGGAACCTACCTTTTGTGCAGAAAAGGGAGTGTGATTCCGGCAGCTAGAGAGGGAATGAAGAGGGAAGCGGCAGTGAATGTCTCGGCATCACAGGCAGGTAAGTGAGTGGCTAAGAACTCGGGGCGTAGAAGTACAATGGTCGGAGATGTGAGCCACTCCATGTTCATGAACACAATGGAAATGGGCAAGTGAGAGGAGGTCGGGGCTCGCTAAAAGCGAATGTTTGTATCTAAGTTTGATCGATTTTTTTATTATTCATTCACATGGTCACAAAAATTATATATATATATATATATATATATATATATATATATATATATATATATATATATATATATATATATATATATATATATATATATATATATATATATATATAGCGAAGTTTTGGCACTTACATAAAGTGTGACGGAGATGTCTGAGCCGTAGTACAAGAAAAATGCAACACCAACGGCGCTCCTAAAAGGGGCGAAGAGACAAAGACATCTGCTCCATGAAGTAGAGGTCAGACTCAACTTTTGCTGGCAAAAGACCCTCAAAAAGATCTCAGAACGGCCGCGCACCCTCAGAAAGATCCCCACAAAGATCCTCAGAAAGATCTCAGAACGCGCCCCATTCTCAGAAAGATCCTCAGAAAGTGGCTTTTTGTATCATGAAGCGGTTTTTGATACATAATCGAGTCTGACCTCGCCTTGAGATGAGGAGGGATCAGTAGCTCTGTATATTCACATGAGAGAGAAGGGAAGAGAGATAAAAGGAGAGAGAGATATTTTGAGGAATTACGGTAAAAATTGGAACTATTGGAACGTCAATACTGAATAGGGCCAAAGGAGTGCTTCCAAATTTGTGATGAAAATTCTAACATAAGAGGCTTCAAATAGTGGCTTTTTTTGAATTATTTTTATTCCGTTTCCGAATAGCCTATCTGGACTGTGGCGGAGCCTCTCAATGTCAGATTGCTGCCGTGCTCGGAATGCCCCGTCGAATTCGAGTTAAGTGCGCGCTAAATGATGTTTTGGGAGAGTGACTCTTTCCTCAGAGTTCTTCTTTGAGACAGTCCAAGGCGATTTTGTGCATTCGGACAGCGGAAGCATAAGAAAACTCTATTTGCTTTGGTCACGGCGGCTGTCGGGTGCATTTCTCGCATCACTGTCACTTGGAGACGAACACAACCCCACTGGAACAGCGCGAGTCACTCGGATGCCACGCAGACGGCCGCCAGTTGCGCTATCTCACCGCGATAGCATCTTATCGCACAAAGAGAAGCCGCACGGGATAAAGGCAGGTGAGTTCACCTTGCCCAGAGCATGGGTAGATCGAGCGAGTAGATCACATCACTCTGTAGCTTTCACTTATCCACTGTCACTGTCGTGCTTATCTTGCATATTGCACGTCTCACCTATAGGTGAGACGTGCAATAGGTACCTAGTGGACATTCAAGCAGTTATTCTGTTGGATTTTTTGACCAAAAAATTTGACCAAATTTTTCGTTCTCGAATGTTTGAGAACTCCATTCTACGGCGCTCATTGGCTACAGAACATTCCGAGGTCATGTCAATTTTTTCAACAGAATATCAGCTTCCCTCTTCTACTAACAACGACAATTCCGAGTTTGTGTTTGACATTCCGAGTTTGGAACTTTTGGAACTCGGTTAATTATCCCACAACAAAAGTGATCGTCTCTGTCCACTCACTTTCTCTCACCTCGCGGATTCCCCTGCTCATCCGCTCTCGAAGTCCAATTGATCTCCTTTCCGTATTCGGGTCACCCCCTCCCATTTCTATTCGCGTTTTCTTGACCCCGCCTCTCTCTCATCGATTCAATAGAACTGTGTGACCTTCCACTTGCAAATTGCAATCTTCTTGCGTCTTACTTGTGATATGTGGTCAATGTGTGCTGATATTTTGCCGTTTCGGCCACTACACTGTCCGTTCAAATCTTTAATCGATTAATGACCTGTCTGCGCTCTCTCCTAGTCGCATGATCTCTCCCCATCTCTCACTTTCCCTATCGATCCGGCCCGAGAATGGAATTGTCTCGAGTGTGCGAACTGTATTGACACTTTCTCACGTATATTTTACTGGTAATCGTATTCGATTTACAACTTGGCTACGACTGTCTCGGTCACATCCTCCTCTCTTATCGTGCCATCATTGTGCTCACTCGCTATCACTGATAGTGTGGGCTGGTCTCCATTAGTGCTGTGTACTACGCCGTCTCAACGCCCGTTGTTACTGTTACGTATAAACGTATATCCCAATCTCAGTCTAGTTATTCGAATTTTTGGCACACCTTGTAGTGTTTTTGCGATTTTCAATCGTGTATTGAGTATTGACGATGACAAGATCTCTATTTTTTGCACATACAACTCATCTCATAGCAGGAGTTGTAGTTGTGTTCACACACCAGCTACTCTTTATTTGCTCTCACAAGTTGTTTTGAGCGCATCAATCACTTCACTACTGTCGTGTTTCGCACTCACTCATTACCCGACCTAATCTTACAGTGAGATAATTATTAATTTGCGTTAAATATCTCGTTTCAAACATAATTTCGTGTTGCGTCTTTTCTCTAAACGTATTCGCCCATCCTGTTTCGTCATGACGTCATTCCATACGTCTTCATTGCAGCCAGGTATGAGGTGGCTCGCGGGACTTCTCTTAGCCGCAGTCGCTGTAGACGCAGCCAAGGTTTGTATTTTGATTATGGAGAGATGAAGAGAATAGTTAGATAGAAGGAAGAAGTGTGTTCATAGGAAGCGAAGAGAAGAGTAGGAGGTATAGAAAGAGGGAGGTTGGAAGGGATGTGTAAAAATGGAGAGAAAGAGATAGAGATAGAGAGAGAGGGAGGTAAAACGGACTGTCCTAGGTGCTCTTCCTTCCATCGACCCTTCACCCGTCGCACCCCGCCACAATGAAGCATCTGGCAGACGAGCTGGCCAAGCGGAAGCACACCGTCGTCTGGGCAGAGCACGGACCCATCGAGGTACGTCTGTCCTCTCTCTCTCTCTCTCTCTCTCTCTCTCTCTCTCTCTCTCTCTCTCTCTCTCTCTCTCTCTCTTCTCCCTCTACTCATCTTCTACATCCGCCCGTTCACCCTGCCTGCCACCCTGCCTATCGATTAATTTATTGATTATCGATTCAATTCCAGTCCAAGACGGTGCTTCGATCGGGTGTCGAGCGCATCTTCTGGAAGACCAACTTCGAGGTGAGCGTTTTTTCCTGTCTATCACTTGCGCACTGTCTTTCTCATATTCTGCACCGGGAGTGACGTCATAGTTTATTCAAATCACAGGACGCTCACCTGGAGAGCGTGTTCCTCTACAAGAACCACTCGTCCGTCACCGCTGTGTGGACCGCGGGAGAGGTGAGCCATCACTTTTATGACGTCATGCATGTAGTTTTAATTATATTAATAGTGCATGATTGAATATATTACGGAGCCGCAGCACAATGTAGTTTACGGACACGACAGCTCATATTGACAGCTGGTATTTGAACTCATGTGCGAAAGTCTCTCGCAAATTGAGCATACAATAGTTTGCCCCTACTACTTGTGACGTCATAGAGGAATGTACCGGAAGTGACGTCATCTGCTTTTTGCAGGACAACGCGAACGAGCAGACGACGGGGTGGCTGGCGGGGGCACGGCTGTGCGACAGACTGCTCGCTAACAGGAAGAAGCAGTTCGACGAGCTCGTCAAGAGGGAGTGAGTCTGTTTCGTTGTCTGCACTCTTTTCTCTCTCAGTCGATTTATTGATTTATTGAATATCGATTGATTGTCAGGTTCGACACGGTAGTCGTCGATGACCTGTACAACCCGTGTGGGCTGCTCATGGCCGGACTCAAGGTGGGAATGACTTATTGTTATCTCTCTCTCTCTCTCTCTCTCTCTCTCTCTCTCTCTCTCTCTCTCTCTCTTTCTTTCTCTCCAACTTCGTATCGATCGACAAGTAGACTGTGACGTCGCTTTGTGCTTCCAGAAGTCAGTGTTCGTCTACTGGTCTCTCACCTCGCTGCGCACGGAGTCTGCGTGGTCGCATCACTCGCCCAGCCCTCCGAGCTACATCCCCGTCCCCGGCACTGGGTATCTACTCGTTTGTGTGTTTTTTGAACTTTGCTTTTTCATCGTCGTGTTGTGTAGACAGTGAGTGTTTTTTCGCTCTCTTTGTTCGTTCTGTTATGGCATTTGGGACTGAAGGGTAAGGGGTTCCATGATGTGCGAGATGCGTGTGGGTTGTTTTCTAATCACCCTGTCCCCACTGCATTCCATCTCTGCTCACAAGAACTATGGTCAAGGCACGTGCATAGTGTGCGGGATCAAAATATACGAAATAGACTAATCAATTGATAAGTTTATAATATCGATTGATTTTAGACTCACCGACGAGCTGACCTTCTGGCAGCGCACGTTCAACCTCGCATCGTACCTCAAGGCCATCTTCGTCCACCAGAACATTGTCCAGACCAGGATCGATGCCGTCTACCAGGTATTCGATAATCATTCAATAGAGACAATCGCTATGTTCAGCACTACTATCCGGGCGTCGAGTCGCACTTTGCACTGGAGAGGAACGCCTCTATCAACCTCGTGAGTCGATTGATGGTTTATGTATTTGTTATGACTATCGATTTATCGATTTTCTCCAGGTGAACACTCCGCCAATCTTCGACTTTGCGCGTCCGTTTATGCCGCGAGTGAACTTCGTGGGTGGTCTGCATTGCCGCAACGCCACCAAGCTGCCCGCTGTGAGTGGACTCTCTCTGTCTCTGTCTCTGTCTCTGTCTCTGTCTCTGTCTCTGTCTCTGTCTCTGTCTCTGTCTCTGTCTCTGTCTCTGTCTCTGTCTCTGTCTCTGTCTCTGTCTCTGTCTCTGTCTCTGTCTCTGTCTCTGTCTCTGTCTCTGTCTCTGTCTCTGTCTCTGTCTCTGTCTCTGTCTCTGTCTCTGTCTCTGTCTCTGTCTCTGTCTCTGTCTCTGTCTCTGTCTCTGTCTCTGTCTCTGTCTCTGTCTCTGTCTCTGTCTCTGTCTCTGTCTCTGTCTCTGTCTCTGTCTCTGTCTCTGTCTCTGTCTCTGTCTCTGTCTCTGTCTTCGGCTCTCGTTTCTCTGCTCCCCTTTGATCACTAACATATAGGTGATGGAAGAGGAGTCGTCACATATAATCAGATTATTGATTATCGATTGATTCCAGAAGTTTGGCGAGTTCGTGGACGCGTCGAACGACGACTTTGGCTTCGTCGTCTTCTCTGTCGGCTACGCGCAGTGGAAGAACGCCGGAGAGAGGATCAAGGTGCGCACATGTTTTCTATTGTTTTGATGGATAATGAATACATATTTGTGTAATGTATCCACTGATAATTAATAACATTGTCACTATTACTCGGTATATGTGTTTGTCGGTATGTGATACTAGTTCAACAGATTTGAGAACCTATTTGACACTTAGTCAGTCATTTACTAGCGTTTCAGGACGCTTTCCTAGCCGCTTTCCGCTCCAATCCACACACCCGATTCGTCTGGCAGTACAGGTGCGTTTTATTTTTCTAGTGGAGTTCACTGTTCCTGTCCTTCACATTCACCCGCAGTTCGCACTACCAATGCCAGTTCTGCTTTTTAAAAGAAATTTAAATGACTGTGTGTGCAGCTGCATCTTGTAAGAATCTCTAGAAATGTACTGTTCAGTGGCCGTCCCCTGATGAATATGCCGGACAATGTGCTCACCGCCGACTGGCTGCCGCTCCAGGACCTACTCGGTATGTCTATCTGTCTGTTCGCATGTCTGCCACTGTCTGCCACTGTCTGTCCGGGCGAAGACAGAGATGTTTATGTCTTCCTTGTTCAGGCCATCCCAAGTGCCGCGCGCATATCACCACCGGAGGCATCAACAGCGTCATCGAAAGCGTGTGGCATGGAGTACCCGTCATTGGTAGGGTCTCGCTCTCTCTCTCTCTCTCTCTCTCTCTCTCTCTCTCTCTCTCTCTCTCTCTCTCTCCATGTCCTCTTTTGTCTGGGACACTGCACACATGTTCCCTAAACGTACCGCTTCGTACCGTATCCGTCTAGGCTACCCTCTGACGGCGCGCGGCCGTGACAACCTGCTTCGAGTGACTGCGAGGGGCGCGGGAGTGATGCTGGAGAAGGAGAAGCTCTCTGTCGTCAAGATCACCTCCGCACTCGACAGGATCAGGGACATGAAGTGAGTGTGGCTAGATTGTTTCTGACCCTCTTTCTCCTTTCTTTCCACCTCCCCCCACTCGAGTTGTCCATCCGTACCCGTGAAACAAATCACTTTGCGAAACGTATCATGTATAAAACGTATATGTTGCAGGTACAAGGAGGAGATGCTGGTGTTCCAGGATATGGTGAGGGACGTGCCATACACGGAGCTCGACCACGCAGCATTCTGGGTCGAATTCATCGAGAGACACCAGGAGGTAGAGAGAGAGAGAGAGAGGGAGAGAGAGAGGGAGAGAGGGAGAGAGAGGGAGAGAGCCTTCCCTCGCAGGTGCCGCACGCCCGTTCGGGTGCCGACAAGCTGCACGTGCTGCAGTACTTCCTCGTCGATGTCATCTCCTTCCTCCTCTCCTGTGCAGCTGCCGCCCTGGCTGTCGCGTACTTCGTCGTCAGGACGGCCTTCAGGATCGTTGGTGAGCGTGTCTGTCCGTCTGTCCCGGATGGGTTTATGTGTTCGTCTGTCCTTGATTGTCGGTACCTGACTATCGCACTGGTTGTCCGTTTCTTTGTCTTCCTGCATTTCTGATATTCGCATGTTTATTTGTTTGTTCTATTGCGGAATGTCAGTGAATTAATTCTTTCCAGTTGCCGTGTTCCGCTCTCTGTTTGGCCGCACTTCCGTGAAGGTAGTGGAGAAGAAGGAGCAGAAAAAGGAGCAGAAAAAGGAGAAGAAGGAGGAGCAGAAGGAGAAGGAGCAGCCTAAAAAGTCTAAGAAGGCCAAGAAGACCGACTAAGCACTGTGATTGTCAACATTTCTACGAGTCATCTGTGTTATAATACAAATTTCCAGCGTTTTGTTTTTGTGATAAAAGTTTTATTGAACAGTTTTGAAATTATGTAACGAAGAACAATCAGAGTTAGGAACAAAATATAAGAACGTCAACTATTATGAGTGTAGAGGCCATCCGACGATTAGAAAAAATGATGAAATAGGTGTATCTCTCAGTGGAGAGGTACATAATACGAGAGGCTAGAAACTAGAAAGTGCTAAGTCGCGGGTCGCGGGCCGGCTGCCTTTCCTCGCTTTCTTTTTCCGACGGAAAGGCGACCCGAGGAAGACGTGTGAGGAAGCGAGCATCGTGCGGTTCAAGCAGTACTTGGAACAGTATGCCAAGGTAGAAAGGAAGAGAGAGAAAATGAAAGAGACATACAGAAGCTTAACTCCTTCCAGTCTCCGTCCGAAAGCCCCGTCCACAGCCTGGCTCGCAAGGACGGAAACGTCAACGACGTCTCTCCCCACACACCTTCTCCTCTTTCTCTCTTTTGGATAGAGGGAAATGGAATGAAAGCAGCATCCTTTCAGGACTCGATGCAACCGTCTGTCTTCATTTGGTGTGGTGTGGAGGGAGCCGAGGCGCCGTCGTACAACTCTTTTCCACTCTGGTATAAGATCATCTCTCCCCGTCACCCCTGCGCTCTCATTCATTCTCTTTGTCGTTCCTCTTTTCTTTCCTCACTGATCAGCTAGCCAGACTTCCCTGTGTTCCCCGCAAATAGTAGTCATCTGTTATCATAGTTGAGTACCCAGCTATTTGTGTTGTTGGCCTTTTTGTGTTCGTAAACTTTTATGTTAGTGACCTTTTTGTGAATTCACTTCTTTTGTATATCTATGCCATAACTTATAAACAATGAACCACAAATGGAATGCCAGTCGTCCGACTTTTTCTATCCCACATCCACATCCCACTAGCCCAAGTGAACTCTCAGTTTTGGTGATCCTCAAACGCAAGCTCAACAAAGGATGTGAGATGTGTGTTTGGGATGTCTCATTGGATCAATTAAGACTCCTTCATTTGTCAAATATCGTTTATTCAATAAATAGAAGGTGAAAGAAATTTGGTAGTTTGCGCTGACCAAAAATGAACAGGATACCAAATGTCGACGTCAAAAATGCACACAAGTGTAGTACACAATTAGAAAAAAAATGCATAAATAGGTGTATCTCTCAATCAATAAATCAATATAATCCATGTGTGTCTATAGTGAGCGAGTATCTCAAAGAATAGCTAACCAGATGAATGCGAGAGAACCAATGACGTCATACCACGGGGTCTATGTGAAACTTATCTTCATTAAAAAAACATATCAGGGAAACGCTGGGGACAAGGGAAGTGGGAGGAATGCGAATAGTTGAGCAACATATGCGGTTGAGAAAAAAAAGAGAAGACGGTACATATACAGTAACACAGCGAGTGTACAGTAGTCCATAGATATACAGGTAGTTTGCTCGCGGGGCGGCGCCGACCCGAGTGACGTCATCCGAGGAATCAGCTGATCATGATGATCAGCTGTTGTCAATCGATAACGATGACGGAAGAGCGCAGCGGTTCTATTTCTTCCGGCGCTTTCTTCGATTTTTCTGTAAATGATAATATAAAGAAACATGTAGACAAAAAGTAAACAAACCATTGATCTTTCTCCTCAATTCCTCCAGCTTGCTGAGATACTGCGTGTCTCTATGCTGTTTGTACTCCTAAAATGTGAATAATCAATAATCTAACAAATCAATAATTAATCGATACGCACCTCAATCGACCATTCGAGATTCGACGTCCAGCAGAGCGTGAGGTAGTTGCAGAACGAGAGACCGGACTGAAACGTATCAATGCGGTACATACAATACGTTTCAGTAAGCAGAAACGTACCTTGACGTGTGCGTACATGGCCATGAAGAATGCGATGAAGAAGACACAGGCGGCAGCGAGAGTGACGGTGGATAGGAGGTTCTCCAGCTGGTCTCTGTCTGTCGGGTCCGCGGGCGGTGCGGGGGCGGGGGTGGAGGGAGAGGGGATCCTGCAAGAACGGGTCAGAAGTGGATATGTTGATATGTATCAAATCGCTCTTTATAAGGCGCGTTCTGGCGCGTTCTGAGATCTTTCTGAGAATTTTTCTGGGGATCTTCCTGATGGTATTTTGGCAGCAAAGTTGACTGTGATCTCTTCTTAATACGAGCGGGTCAAATTCAGACGGATAACAGCTGATTCTGAGCGATTTGCATGTTCGCAATCACATTTGATATTTCTTGCGCACTTCCTGTTTTAGATGGGTAGGTGTTTAGGGACAAGGTCGTCAGAACGTGGCAAATATGACAGGTATGTGGAGTGTGTGGTCGTTATCAGTTGCGTTGGCGTTGTTTCCCGCCAATAAAGCACCAACGTGCATTTTTTTTCCTGTGGCGGAAGAGGGTTAGTCAGTTCCGGTCATTCAAACAAGCGCTATGCGTGCTTTAATTACGAGTGATACTAAACTAAATCGCCGAACTTATTACCCTTGAAAAGTTATCGTAATCAATTGCACTGCTTTTGCAATAACTAATGAATTAAATTCACTCTTCAGAATGCGTAGGTTTAGAAATCTCATCTCTTTTTTTCTAGAAAATAGTGGATCATGCATATTCAAACAGTATATTCCCCTCGAGGCTTTTTCCTGTTCTCTAATCTCTTGGCCATATGAGGTAGGATGAGTCACGATCTCTTTCTCTCTCTCTCTCTCTCTCTCTCTCTCTTTCTCTCTCTCGCCCTCTCACCCTCTCTCTCTCTTCTCTCGATAGCCTATATTATTCATTGAATGTGCGGTTCGTCTCATCTTAAGCAGCTATTAAGTTCCCAAAAATACAAAAAAATAATGTGAAATAAATGTCAAAAAAATACCGAAAAATGTCTAAAAATGCGAAATAAAATGTCAAAAAATATTGTAAATTTTTACAATTTTCGCGCGCCCCATTGCCAAAATGTCGAAAAATACGAAAAAATGTGTTTTTGGAAATTTTGTCATTTTTTGAACTTAATAGCTGCTTTATGAGCGAAAGAGAGAATTGAATACAAAAAGTCTCATTACGCGTTTCTAAAGCAGCTATTAAGTTCAAAAAATGACAAAATTTCCAAAAATACATTTTTTCGTATTTTTCGACATTTTGGCCATGGGGCGCGCGAAAATTGTAAAAATTTACAAAATTTTTTGACATTTTATTTCGCATTTTTCGGCATTTTTCGGTATTTTTTTACATTTATTTCACATTATTTTTTGGATTTTTGGGAACTTAATAGCTGCTTGAAGGCTCGTATGAATGTACTCTCCAAATCAGAGAACAATGAGAGAAGAGAGAGAAAGAGAGGGAGAGAGAGAGAGAGAAAGAGAGGGAGAGAGAGATATTTCGACTGAGTGAGAGAGAGGGATGAGCCTATCAGTAGTCAACGCACGCGATCGAAAGTGCAGCATAAATTGTCATTAAAATTGTCGTGCTGGTTTGCCAAAAACAGCGAAAACACACTCACTTGTTATTCGGCTGGGCGATACCGTACTTTTTCTCGAGTTGAAAGCACACAACCTGTAATCAGAGAGAATGCAAGTGAGGTAAACATATAGTTGGGCTGAGACTGTTAGAGCGACTCAGACCTTAGACGGACTGAAGGTGACTGATATAGGGACAGACCGGACGGACATACAAACGGACAGACAGACAGACCAACTGACCGTAGCCAAGGCAGAGAGGAGCATGAGAATGATGGAGACGATGAACAGGGAGTAGTAGCGCAGATCCGACGCCGGACACTCGGGCAGCTTGATCTCGCGGTACTAAAACACAAACTTCGCGGCTTGTTCATCTCGATTCATACACGTTTTATACGCGCCCCGCAGTACACTTTTTTTTACACGGCATAAACATGTTATTTTGTGCAAATAACGATACGACCTAACGAGTACATTCGAAACGTTTCCGTCTGAAACGTATCTTTCCAGGGAAACGTACCTTGAGCACCCTCCGTCTCCTGTACTTGTATAGGCACAGTTCGCACACCGCCGGTCGGTGCAACTTCCGCGAAGAAATGTCCAGCCAGTGCTGGAAACGTATCGAAAACGTATCGAGTTAGTGAAACGTATTGTATTGTGTCTGCATGTTCAGATATGCATGTATGAGAATGATCATGTGTGAGATGCCCACCAATTCATCATCCCCCTTCATTGGCTGTGCAGACTGCACTCATTGTTTTCGTATTTTTATCGTGGTCTGACATTTCAGCAGTGTGTGTGTGTGGTTTGCAGTAGAGAGAGAGAGAGAGAGCGGGAATCTCTAGCAAACAATTAGAGGGAAAGCAAGAGTACACCCGCTTCTCTCTCTCTCTCTGTCTCTCTGTCTCTCTGTCTCTCTGTCTCTCTGTCTCCCGCAGGGTGTTCGCTTCGGCAAAACACCCTCCTCCCTCCCTCTCTCTCGATAATGGCCTTAGAAATCCTGGTTGTTCGTGTATTCATAGGATAGAGAGGGGGGGGGGGAGATAGAGATAGAGAGAGAGAGAGAGAGAGACGAGCTGAGCAGCTCTAATGCCCAGTGGTGTATGCACGCGGGATGCGCTCACGCTTCGCTAGACTATCGAGAGGAACTAACATGGAAACGAGAGCAAGCTATATTTTACCACTTCCTCTCTCTCTCTCTCTCCCTCTATCTCTCTTACCATCAGACAGGATACATGGACGTATTGTAGGGATCCGGAGCAGCGGCAAGGCGATATCTGTAAGGAGTTCACAACTTGGTTCAGTAGCTTTTCGTATGAGTGAGTCACACTCTTGTACGTGGTATTTTGTGTTTTCTCAGAAACGCTTCCTGCCTTGGAGCTAGGTACTCGATCGAATTTTGGAGATAAAGTAATAAGCACGAGTGGAGAGAGGTAAGAGATAAGGGTATCAAGGAATCAAGGTGCTCACTCGAGGGAGAGAGAGAGAGAGAGAGAGAGAGAGAGAGATGCCTCCTCTAATTGCACTGTCAACATCTACATATCAAATGTGGGCATACGTGTGAAGGGTGTAATAAACGCCACATCTCGGCCGAAAAAGGTAACACGCACTTATCGATTACCACAGATATAATCAACATTCAACAAATGACGTTTTGCCAAATGAGCACCGTGTGATCATGGAGAGGAAAACAAGGAAAGGCTCTCTTCTGGTTTGAGGTGGTTGGAAACAGTTGAAAGGCAAGTTGGAAAGCGGGTGTCAGAGGTAGTTGGGTTATGAGGCAATTAGTAAGAAGTTTGGAAAGACTGACCACTACTTACAATACTACTACAAAACTCTAATACCACTAGAACTTACACTACATTACTTAGTACCACTACCACTACTTGTACAATCGAGGTAAACGACTCACGAGACCACTACTTGAAGGTCTGGTCAGTCTCTTCGGAAACCAATTTCGAAGTAGTTGGTTGTTGAAAAGCGTCTTGCAAAGCGTTGTACACAAACAAACATAAACAACTGACGAGCGGGTCGGCGTCGTCGGTGGGCCAGCAGCAGTGGCAGATCCGGCAGAGGGGCTCGTTGGTGGAGTAGTCGGACTGAGCCAGCGAGTACAACGAAGGCACGGAAGGGGTGCGCAGGTTCTGCAAGCATACGGTATTACACACTGAACACTGTCAATGACGTAATTCTACCTCGGAGATAGGTGAGGCCATAGTGGTGGAGAGATATGAGTAGGAAAGGAATATAGAGTTCAGAGCATTGGATACAGAGTGAGCAGGGTCCAAGGGGTCTCCCCCCCCTCTCTCTCTCTCACTCGCCCCGCCTTGTCCTTGCGAGTGCGGACGAACTCGGCACGGCGCGCGCTAGCCGTCTGCCACTCTCATCGACACGCGCACTCTCTCGCCTATCAGCTGATAGATACTAGTAACACCTGCCGCGATGACGGCGAATCAATGTGCGGCCTACTTGCGAGACAGAAGGCCGTCGAGGGTTCACAAAGAGTGGCAAGGCTCTTTATATGGGGGTGCAGGTGAGAGAGGAAGAGGGAGAGGGAGAAAGGGTGGATGGAG